>OU426983.1:132187760-132530331 GCA_911387785.2 Aelia acuminata
ATTTTTAAGCGTATTGTTAGAATATCATAGAATTAAAAAAGAAGTATGAAATCTAAAGAAACATGCCAGAATGGAGAAGTATGAATAAGGGTTTATATGGTTAATATATAATGTGGTTATTTGTTATAAACTTTGGTATATTTATATATGAGAGATGTAATAATGTAGAAGATGCATTAGAATTCGTACAAATATTGTTAAAATCTAACAAAATTACTAAAAAAATACTAAATTAAAAAAAAATAATCGGTTTAAAGACGTAAAAAATAAAGATATACTTTTTTTTTTTTGTTATAAAATGTAGAAGATTCAAAATAATTTGTAAGCAAATTGTTAAAATCCGATTTATATTTAACTTTTTAAAATGTTGAGGATGCTTTAGAATTGTTACCATGATTGTTTAATTCTAACAAAATGACTGGACTAACTAAAACAAATTACTAAATTATAAAAACAAAATCGGTTCGATGACGTAATAAATAAAGAAAATTTACGTTTTTTCTTATTATTAAAATGTAGCAGATCTACTATAATTTGTAAGCATATTGTTAGAATATCATAGAATTAATAGAGAAGTACGAAATCCAAAGAAAAATGTCGGCAGGAAGAAGTTAGAAAAAAAATATATTGTTATCTGCTATAAACTTTGATATTTATATTCAAGTTTTAAAAATGTCGAAGATGCATAAATTTTTTACCAAAATTGTTAAATTCTAACAAAATGACAGGACAAATTACTTAATTATGAAAAAAAATAGGTTCGAGACGTAATAAATAAATAAAATGTACGTTTTTTTTTTTTTTATAAAAATGTAGCAGATGCACAATAATTTATAAGCAAACAGACGAAATATGATAGAATTAAGAGAGAAGTATGAATAATGGTTAATAGGGTTAATATACTATATGGTTATTTGTTATAAACTTTGGTATATTTATATATGAGAGATGTAATAATGTAGAAGATGCATTAGAATTCGTACAAATATTGTTAAAATCTAACAAAATTACTAAAAAAATACTAAATTAAACAAAAATAATCGGTTTAAAGACGTAAAAAATAAAGATATTATACTTTTTTTTTTTGTTATAAAATGTAGAAGTTTCACAATAATTTGTAAGCAAATTGTTAAAATCCGATTTATATTCAAGTTTTTGAAATGTTGAGGATGCTTTAGAATTGTTACCATGATTGTTTAATTCTAACAAAATGACTGGACTAACTAGACAAATTACTAAATTATAAAAACAAAATCGGTTCGAAGACGTAATAAATAAAGAAAATTTACGTTTTTTCTTATTATTAAAATGTAGCAGATCCACTATAATTTGTAAGCATATTGTTAGAATATCATAGAATTAAAAGAGAAGTACGAAATCCAAAGAAAAATGTCGGCAGGAAGAAGTTAGAAAAAAATATATTGTTATCTGCTATAAACTTTGATATTTATATTCAAGTTTTAAAAATGTCGAAGATGCATAAATTTTTTACCAAAATTGTTAAATTCTAACAAAATGACAGGAAAAATTACTTAATTATGAAAAAAAATATGTTCGAGACGTAATAAATAAATAAAATGTACGTTGTTTTTTTTTTTATAAAAATGTAGCAGATGCACAATAATTTGTAAGCGTATTGTTAGAATATCATAGAATTAAAAAAGAAGTATGAAATCTAAAGAAACATGCCAGAATGGAGAAGTATGAATAAGGGTTTATATGGTTAATATATAATGTGGTTATTTGTTATAAACTTTGGTATATTTATATATGAGAGATGTAATAATGTAGAAGATGCATTAGAATTCGTACAAATATTGTTAAAATCTAACAAAATTACTAAAAAAATACTAAATTAAAAAAAAATAATCGGTTTAAAGACGTAAAAAATAAAGATATACTTTTTTTTTTGTTATAAAATGTAGAAGATTCAAAATAATTTGTATGCAAATTGTTAAAATCCGATTTATATTTAACTTTTTAAAATGTTGAGGATGCTTTAGAATTGTTACCATGATTGTTTAATTCTAACAAAATGACTGGACTAACTAAAACAAATTACTAAATTATAAAAACAAAATCGGTTCGATGACGTAATAAATAAAGAAAATTTAAGTTTTTTCTTATTATTAAATTGTAGCAGATCTACTATAATTTGTAAGCATATTGTTAGAATATCATAGAATTAATAGAGAAGTACGAAATCCAAAGAAAAATGTCGGCAGGAAGAAGTTAGAAAAAAATATATTGTTATCTGCTATAAACTTTGATATTTATATTCAAGTTTTAAAAATGTCGAAGATGCATAAATTTTTTACCAAAATTGTTAAATTCTAACAAAATGACTGGACTAAATAAAACAAATTACTAATACTAACAAATAAACTTTCATATATTTATATATGAGAGTTGTAATAATGTAGAAGACGCATTAGAATTCGTACAAATATTGTTAAAATCTAACAAAATTACTAAAAAAATACTAAATTAAACAAAAATAATCGGTTTAAAGACGTAAAAAATAAAGATATTATACTTTTTTTTTTGTTATAAAATGTAGAAGTTTCACAATAATTTGTAAGCAAATTGTTAAAATCCGATTTATATTCAAGTTTTTAAAATGTTGAGGATGCTTTAGAATTGTTACCATGATTGTTTAATTCTAACAAAATGACTGGACTAACTAGACAAATTACTAAATTATAAAAACAAAATCGGTTCGAAGACGTAATAAATAAAGAAAATTTACGTTTTTTCTTATTATTAAAATGTAGCAGATCCACTATAATTTGTAAGCATATTGTTAGAATATCATAGAATTAATAGAGAAGTACGAAATCCAAAGAAAAATGTCGGCAGGAAGAAGTTAGAAAAAAAATATATTGTTATCTGCTATAAACTTTGATATTTATATTCAAGTTTTAAAAATGTCGAAGATGCATAAATTTTTTACCAAAATTGTTAAATTCTAACAAAATGACAGGACAAATTACTTAATTATGAAAAAAAATAGGTTCGAGACGTAATAAATAAATAAAATGTACGTTTTTTTTTTTTTATAAAAATGTAGCAGATGCACAATAATTTATAAGCAAACAGACGAAATATGATAGAATTAAGAGAGAAGTATGAATAATGGTTAATAGGGTTAATATACTATATGGTTATTTGTTATAAACTTTCATATACTTATATATGAGAGTTGTAATAATGTAGAAGACGCATTAGAATTCGTACAAATATTGTTAAAATCTAACAAAATTACTAAAAAAATACTAAATTAAACAAAAATAATCGGTTTAAAGACGTAAAAAATAAAGATATTATACTTTTTTTTTTGTTATAAAATGTAGAAGATTCACAATAATTTGTAAGCAAATTGTTAAAATCCGATTTATATTCAAGTTTTTAAAATGTTGAGGATGCTTTAGAATTGTTACCATGATTGTTTAATTCTAACAAAATGACTGGACTAACTAGACAAATTACTAAATTATAAAAACAAAATCGGTTCGAAGACGTAATAAATAAAGAAAATTTACGTTTTTTCTTATTATTAAAATGTAGCAGATCCACTATAATTTGTAATCATATTGTTAGAATATCATAGAATTAATAGAGAAGTACGAAATCCAAAGAAAAATGTCGGCAGGAAGAAGTTAGAAAAAAAATATATTGTTATCTGCTATAAACTTTGATATTTATATTCAAGTTTTAAAAATGTCGAAGATGCATAAATTTTTTACCAAAATTGTTAAATTCTAACAAAATGACAGGACAAATTACTTAATTATGAAAAAAAAATAGGTTCGAGACGTAATAAATAAATAAAATGTACCCTTTTTTTTTTTTTATAAAAATGTAGCAGATGCACAATAATTTATAAGCAAACAGACGAAATATGATAGAATTAAGAGAGAAGTATGAATAATGGTTAATATGGTTAATATACTATATGGTTATTTGTTATAAACTTTGGTATATTTATATATGAGAGATGTAATAATGTAGAAGATGCATTAGAATTCGTACAAATATTGTTAAAATCTAACAAAATTACTAAAAAAATACTAAATTAAACAAAAATAATCGGTTTAAAGACGTAAAAAATAAAGATATTATACTTTTTTTTTTTGTTATAAAATGTAGAAGTTTCACAATAATTTGTAAGCAAATTGTTAAAATCCGATTTATATTCAAGTTTTTAAAATGTTGAGGATGCTTTAGAATTGTTACCATGATTGTTTAATTCTAACAAAATGACTGGACTAACTAGACAAATTACTAAATTATAAAAACAAAATCGGTTCGAAGACGTAATAAATAAAGAAAATTTACGTTTTTTCTTATTATTAAAATGTAGCAGATCCACTATAATTTGTAAGCATATTGTTAGAATATCATAGAATTAAAAGAGAAGTACGAAATCCAAAGAAAAATGTCGGCAGGAAGAAGTTAGAAAAAAATATATTGTTATCTGCTATAAACTTTGATATTTATATTCAAGATTTAAAAATGTCGAAGATGCATAAATTTTTTACCAAAATTGTTAAATTCTAACAAAATGACAGGACAAATTACTTAATTATGAAAAAAAATATGTTCGAGACGTAATAAATAAATAAAATGTACGTTGTTTTTTTTTTTATAAAAATGTAGCAGATGCACAATAATTTGTAAGCGTATTGTTAGAATATCATAGAATTAAAAAAGAAGTATGAAATCTAAAGAAACATGCCAGAATGGAGAAGTATGAATAAGGGTTTATATGGTTAATATATAATGTGGTTATTTGTTATAAACTTTGGTATATTTATATATGAGAGATGTAATAATGTAGAAGATGCATTAGAATTCGTACAAATATTGTTAAAATCTAACAAAATTACTAAAAAAATACTAAATTAAAAAAAAATAATCGGTTTAAAGACGTAAAAAATAAAGATATACTTTTTTTTTTGTTATAAAATGTAGAAGATTCAAAATAATTTGTAAGCAAATTGTTAAAATCCGATTTATATTCAACTTTTTAAAATGTTAAGGATGCTTTAGAATTGTTACCATGATTGTTTAATTCTAACAAAATGACTGGACTAACTAAAACAAATTACTAAATTATAAAAACAAAATCGGTTCGATGACGTAATAAATAAAGAAAATTTACGTTTTTTCTTATTATTAAATTGTAGCAGATCTACTATAATTTGTAAGCATATTGTTAGAATATCATAGAATTAATAGAGAAGTACGAAATCCAAAGAAAAATGTCGGCAGGAAGAAGTTAGAAAAAAATATATTGTTATCTGCTATAAACTTTGATATTTATATTCAAGTTTTAAAAATGTCGAAGATGCATAAATTTTTTACCAAAATTGTTAAATTCTAACAAAATGACTGGACTAAATAAAACAAATTACTAATACTAACAAATAAACTTTCATATATTTATATATGAGAGTTGTAATAATGTAGAAGACGCATTAGAATTCGTACAAATATTGTTAAAATCTAACAAAATTACTAAAAAAATACTAAATTAAACAAAAATAATCGGTTTAAAGACGTAAAAAATAAAGATATTATACTTTTTTTTTTGTTATAAAATGTAGAAGATTCACAATAATTTGTAAGCAAATTGTTAAAATCCGATTTATATTCAAGTTTTTAAAATGTTGAGGATGCTTTAGAATTGTTACCATGATTGTTTAATTCTAACAAAATGACTGGACTAACTAGACAAATTACTAAATTATAAAAACAAAATCGGTTCGAAGACGTAATAAATAAAGAAAATTTACGTTTTTTCTTATTATTAAAATGTAGCAGATCCACTATAATTTGTAAGCATATTGTTAGTTGTAAACATGTTAGAGATTTGTTAAATTCTAACAAAATCACTGGACAATTTAAATCAAATTACTAAATTATTAAAAAAAAAAATCGGTTTTAAGACGTAATAAATTTTTAGTTATTAAAATGTAGCAGATGCACAATAATTTTTAAGCGTATTGTTAGAATATCATAGAATTAAAAAAGAAGTATGAAATCTAAAGAAACATGCCAGAATGGAGAAGTATGAATAAGGGTTTATATGGTTAATATATAATGTGGTTATTTGTTATAAACTTTGGTATATTTATATATGAGAGATGTAATAATGTAGAAGATGCATTAGAATTCGTACAAATATTGTTAAAATCTAACAAAATTACTAAAAAAATACTAAATTAAAAAAAAATAATCGGTTTAAAGACGTAAAAAATAAAGATATACTTTTTTTTTTGTTATAAAATGTAGAAGATTCAAAATAATTTGTAAGCAAATTGTTAAAATCCGATTTATATTTAACTTTTTAAAATGTTGAGGATGCTTTAGAATTGTTACCATGATTGTTTAATTCTAACAAAATGACTGGACTAACTAAAACAAATTACTAAATTATAAAAACAAAATCGGTTCGATGACGTAATAAATAAAGAAAATTTACGTTTTTTCTTATTATTAAAATGTAGCAGATCTACTATAATTTGTAAGCATATTGTTAGAATATCATAGAATTAATAGAGAAGTACGAAATCCAAAGAAAAATGTCGGCAGGAAGAAGTTAGAAAAAAAATATATTGTTATCTGCTATAAACTTTGATATTTATATTCAAGTTTTAAAAATGTCGAAGATGCATAAATTTTTTACCAAAATTGTTAAATTCTAACAAAATGACAGGACAAATTACTTAATTATGAAAAAAAATAGGTTCGAGACGTAATAAATAAATAAAATGTACGTTTTTTTTTTTTTATAAAAATGTAGCAGATGCACAATAATTTATAAGCAAACAGACGAAATATGATAGAATTAAGAGAGAAGTATGAATAATGGTTAATAGGGTTAATATACTATATGGTTATTTGTTATAAACTTTGGTATATTTATATATGAGAGATGTAATAATGTAGAAGATGCATTAGAATTCGTACAAATATTGTTAAAATCTAACAAAATTACTAAAAAAATACTAAATTAAACAAAAATAATCGGTTTAAAGACGTAAAAAATAAAGATATTATACTTTTTTTTTTTGTTATAAAATGTAGAAGTTTCACAATAATTTGTAAGCAAATTGTTAAAATCCGATTTATATTCAAGTTTTTGAAATGTTGAGGATGCTTTAGAATTGTTACCATGATTGTTTAATTCTAACAAAATGACTGGACTAACTAGACAAATTACTAAATTATAAAAACAAAATCGGTTCGAAGACGTAATAAATAAAGAAAATTTACGTTTTTTCTTATTATTAAAATGTAGCAGATCCACTATAATTTGTAAGCATATTGTTAGAATATCATAGAATTAAAAGAGAAGTACGAAATCCAAAGAAAAATGTCGGCAGGAAGAAGTTAGAAAAAAATATATTGTTATCTGCTATAAACTTTGATATTTATATTCAAGTTTTAAAAATGTCGAAGATGCATAAATTTTTTACCAAAATTGTTAAATTCTAACAAAATGACAGGAAAAATTACTTAATTATGAAAAAAAATATGTTCGAGACGTAATAAATAAATAAAATGTACGTTGTTTTTTTTTTTATAAAAATGTAGCAGATGCACAATAATTTGTAAGCGTATTGTTAGAATATCATAGAATTAAAAAAGAAGTATGAAATCTAAAGAAACATGCCAGAATGGAGAAGTATGAATAAGGGTTTATATGGTTAATATATAATGTGGTTATTTGTTATAAACTTTGGTATATTTATATATGAGAGATGTAATAATGTAGAAGATGCATTAGAATTCGTACAAATATTGTTAAAATCTAACAAAATTACTAAAAAAATACTAAATTAAAAAAAAATAATCGGTTTAAAGACGTAAAAAATAAAGATATACTTTTTTTTTTGTTATAAAATGTAGAAGATTCAAAATAATTTGTATGCAAATTGTTAAAATCCGATTTATATTTAACTTTTTAAAATGTTGAGGATGCTTTAGAATTGTTACCATGATTGTTTAATTCTAACAAAATGACTGGACTAACTAAAACAAATTACTAAATTATAAAAACAAAATCGGTTCGATGACGTAATAAATAAAGAAAATTTAAGTTTTTTCTTATTATTAAATTGTAGCAGATCTACTATAATTTGTAAGCATATTGTTAGAATATCATAGAATTAATAGAGAAGTACGAAATCCAAAGAAAAATGTCGGCAGGAAGAAGTTAGAAAAAAATATATTGTTATCTGCTATAAACTTTGATATTTATATTCAAGTTTTAAAAATGTCGAAGATGCATAAATTTTTTACCAAAATTGTTAAATTCTAACAAAATGACTGGACTAAATAAAACAAATTACTAATACTAACAAATAAACTTTCATATATTTATATATGAGAGTTGTAATAATGTAGAAGACGCATTAGAATTCGTACAAATATTGTTAAAATCTAACAAAATTACTAAAAAAATACTAAATTAAACAAAAATAATCGGTTTAAAGACGTAAAAAATAAAGATATTATACTTTTTTTTTTGTTATAAAATGTAGAAGATTCACAATAATTTGTAAGCAAATTGTTAAAATCCGATTTATATTCAAGTTTTTAAAATGTTGAGGATGCTTTAGAATTGTTACCATGATTGTTTAATTCTAACAAAATGACTGGACTAACTAGACAAATTACTAAATTATAAAAACAAAATCGGTTCGAAGACGTAATAAATAAAGAAAATTTACGTTTTTTCTTATTATTAAAATGTAGCAGATCCACTATAATTTGTAAGCATATTGTTAGAATATCATAGAATTAATAGAGAAGTACGAAATCCAAAGAAAAATGTCGGCAGGAAGAAGTTAGAAAAAAAATATATTGTTATCTGCTATAAACTTTGATATTTATATTCAAGTTTTAAAAATGTCGAAGATGCATAAATTTTTTACCAAAATTGTTAAATTCTAACAAAATGACAGGACAAATTACTTAATTATGAAAAAAAATAGGTTCGAGACGTAATAAATAAATAAAATGTACGTTTTTTTTTTTTTATAAAAATGTAGCAGATGCACAATAATTTATAAGCAAACAGACGAAATATGATAGAATTAAGAGAGAAGTATGAATAATGGTTAATAGGGTTAATATACTATATGGTTATTTGTTATAAACTTTCATATACTTATATATGAGAGTTGTAATAATGTAGAAGACGCATTAGAATTCGTACAAATATTGTTAAAATCTAACAAAATTACTAAAAAAATACTAAATTAAACAAAAATAATCGGTTTAAAGACGTAAAAAATAAAGATATTATACTTTTTTTTTTGTTATAAAATGTAGAAGATTCACAATAATTTGTAAGCAAATTGTTAAAATCCGATTTATATTCAAGTTTTTAAAATGTTGAGGATGCTTTAGAATTGTTACCATGATTGTTTAATTCTAACAAAATGACTGGACTAACTAGACAAATTACTAAATTATAAAAACAAAATCGGTTCGAAGACGTAATAAATAAAGAAAATTTACGTTTTTTCTTATTATTAAAATGTAGCAGATCCACTATAATTTGTAAGCATATTGTTAGAATATCATAGAATTAATAGAGAAGTACGAAATCCAAAGAAAAATGTCGGCAGGAAGAAGTTAGAAAAAAAATATATTGTTATCTGCTATAAACTTTGATATTTATATTCAAGTTTTAAAAATGTCGAAGATGCATAAATTTTTTACCAAAATTGTTAAATTCTAACAAAATGACAGGACAAATTACTTAATTATGAAAAAAAATAGGTTCGAGACGTAATAAATAAATAAAATGTACCCTTTTTTTTTTTTTATAAAAATGTAGCAGATGCACAATAATTTATAAGCAAACAGACGAAATATGATAGAATTAAGAGAGAAGTATGAATAATGGTTAATATGGTTAATATACTATATGGTTATTTGTTATAAACTTTGGTATATTTATATATGAGAGATGTAATAATGTAGAAGATGCATTAGAATTCGTACAAATATTGTTAAAATCTAACAAAATTACTAAAAAAATACTAAATTAAACAAAAATAATCGGTTTAAAGACGTAAAAAATAAAGATATTATACTTTTTTTTTTTGTTATAAAATGTAGAAGTTTCACAATAATTTGTAAGCAAATTGTTAAAATCCGATTTATATTCAAGTTTTTAAAATGTTGAGGATGCTTTAGAATTGTTACCATGATTGTTTAATTCTAACAAAATGACTGGACTAACTAGACAAATTACTAAATTATAAAAACAAAATCGGTTCGAAGACGTAATAAATAAAGAAAATTTACGTTTTTTCTTATTATTAAAATGTAGCAGATCCACTATAATTTGTAAGCATATTGTTAGAATATCATAGAATTAAAAGAGAAGTACGAAATCCAAAGAAAAATGTCGGCAGGAAGAAGTTAGAAAAAAATATATTGTTATCTGCTATAAACTTTGATATTTATATTCAAGATTTAAAAATGTCGAAGATGCATAAATTTTTTACCAAAATTGTTAAATTCTAACAAAATGACAGGACAAATTACTTAATTATGAAAAAAAATATGTTCGAGACGTAATAAATAAATAAAATGTACGTTGTTTTTTTTTTTATAAAAATGTAGCAGATGCACAATAATTTGTAAGCGTATTGTTAGAATATCATAGAATTAAAAAAGAAGTATGAAATCTAAAGAAACATGCCAGAATGGAGAAGTATGAATAAGGGTTTATATGGTTAATATATAATGTGGTTATTTGTTATAAACTTTGGTATATTTATATATGAGAGATGTAATAATGTAGAAGATGCATTAGAATTCGTACAAATATTGTTAAAATCTAACAAAATTACTAAAAAAATACTAAATTAAAAAAAAATAATCGGTTTAAAGACGTAAAAAATAAAGATATACTTTTTTTTTTGTTATAAAATGTAGAAGATTCAAAATAATTTGTAAGCAAATTGTTAAAATCCGATTTATATTCAACTTTTTAAAATGTTAAGGATGCTTTAGAATTGTTACCATGATTGTTTAATTCTAACAAAATGACTGGACTAACTAAAACAAATTACTAAATTATAAAAACAAAATCGGTTCGATGACGTAATAAATAAAGAAAATTTACGTTTTTTCTTATTATTAAATTGTAGCAGATCTACTATAATTTGTAAGCATATTGTTAGAATATCATAGAATTAATAGAGAAGTACGAAATCCAAAGAAAAATGTCGGCAGGAAGAAGTTAGAAAAAAATATATTGTTATCTGCTATAAACTTTGATATTTATATTCAAGTTTTAAAAATGTCGAAGATGCATAAATTTTTTACCAAAATTGTTAAATTCTAACAAAATGACTGGACTAAATAAAACAAATTACTAATACTAACAAATAAACTTTCATATATTTATATATGAGAGTTGTAATAATGTAGAAGACGCATTAGAATTCGTACAAATATTGTTAAAATCTAACAAAATTACTAAAAAAATACTAAATTAAACAAAAATAATCGGTTTAAAGACGTAAAAAATAAAGATATTATACTTTTTTTTTTGTTATAAAATGTAGAAGATTCACAATAATTTGTAAGCAAATTGTTAAAATCCGATTTATATTCAAGTTTTTAAAATGTTGAGGATGCTTTAGAATTGTTACCATGATTGTTTAATTCTAACAAAATGACTGGACTAACTAGACAAATTACTAAATTATAAAAACAAAATCGGTTCGAAGACGTAATAAATAAAGAAAATTTACGTTTTTTCTTATTATTAAAATGTAGCAGATCCACTATAATTTGTAAGCATATTGTTAGTTGTAAACATGTTAGAGATTTGTTAAATTCTAACAAAATCACTGGACAATTTAAATCAAATTACTAAATTATTAAAAAAAAAAATCGGTTTTAAGACGTAATAAATTTTTAGTTATTAAAATGTAGCAGATGCACAATAATTTTTAAGCGTATTGTTAGAATATCATAGAATTAAAAAAGAAGTATGAAATCTAAAGAAACATGCCAGAATGGAGAAGTATGAATAAGGGTTTATATGGTTAATATATAATGTGGTTATTTGTTATAAACTTTGGTATATTTATATATGAGAGATGTAATAATGTAGAAGATGCATTAGAATTCGTACAAATATTGTTAAAATCTAACAAAATTACTAAAAAAATACTAAATTAAAAAAAAATAATCGGTTTAAAGACGTAAAAAATAAAGATATACTTTTTTTTTTGTTATAAAATGTAGAAGATTCAAAATAATTTGTAAGCAAATTGTTAAAATCCGATTTATATTTAACTTTTTAAAATGTTGAGGATGCTTTAGAATTGTTACCATGATTGTTTAATTCTAACAAAATGACTGGACTAACTAAAACAAATTACTAAATTATAAAAACAAAATCGGTTCGATGACGTAATGAATAAAGAAAATTTACGTTTTTTCTTATTATTAAAATGTAGCAGATCTACTATAATTTGTAAGCATATTGTTAGAATATCATAGAATTAATAGAGAAGTACGAAATCCAAAGAAAAATGTCGGCAGGAAGAAGTTAGAAAAAAAATATATTGTTATCTGCTATAAACTTTGATATTTATATTCAAGTTTTAAAAATGTCGAAGATGCATAAATTTTTTACCAAAATTGTTAAATTCTAACAAAATGACAGGACAAATTACTTAATTATGAAAAAAAATAGGTTCGAGACGTAATAAATAAATAAAATGTACGTTTTTTTTTTTTTATAAAAATGTAGCAGATGCACAATAATTTATAAGCAAACAGACGAAATATGATAGAATTAAGAGAGAAGTATGAATAATGGTTAATAGGGTTAATATACTATATGGTTATTTGTTATAAACTTTCATATACTTATATATGAGAGTTGTAATAATGTAGAAGACGCATTAGAATTCGTACAAATATTGTTAAAATCTAACAAAATTACTAAAAAAATACTAAATTAAACAAAAATAATCGGTTTAAAGACGTAAAAAATAAAGATATTATACTTTTTTTTTTGTTATAAAATGTAGAAGATTCACAATAATTTGTAAGCAAATTGTTAAAATCCGATTTATATTCAAGTTTTTAAAATGTTGAGGATGCTTTAGAATTGTTACCATGATTGTTTAATTCTAACAAAATGACTGGACTAACTAGACAAATTACTAAATTATAAAAACAAAATCAGTTCGAAGACGTAATAAATAAAGAAAATTTACGTTTTTTCTTATTATTAAAATGTAGCAGATCCACTATAATTTGTAAGCATATTGTTAGTTGTAAACATGTTAGAGATTTGTTAAATTCTAACAAAATCACTGGACAATTTAAATCAAATTACTAAATTATTAAAAAAAAAAATCGGTTTTAAGACGTAATAAATTTTTAGTTATTAAAATGTAGCAGATGCACAATAATTTTTAAGCGTATTGTTAGAATATCATAGAATTAAAAAAGAAGTATGAAATCTAAAGAAACATGCCAGAATGGAGAAGTATGAATAAGGGTTTATATGGTTAATATATAATGTGGTTATTTGTTATAAACTTTGGTATATTTATATATGAGAGATGTAATAATGTAGAAGATGCATTAGAATTCGTACAAATATTGTTAAAATCTAACAAAATTACTAAAAAAATACTAAATTAAAAAAAAATAATCGGTTTAAAGACGTAAAAAATAAAGATATACTTTTTTTTTTGTTATAAAATGTAGAAGATTCAAAATAATTTATAAGCAAATTGTTAAAATCCGATTTATATTTAACTTTTTAAAATGTTGAGGATGCTTTAGAATTGTTACCATGATTGTTTAATTCTAACAAAATGACTGGACTAACTAAAACAAATTACTAAATTATAAAAACAAAATCGGTTCGATGACGTAATAAATAAAGAAAATTTACGTTTTTTCTTATTATTAAAATGTAGCAGATCTACTATAATTTGTAAGCATATTGTTAGAATATCATAGAATTAATAGAGAAGTACGAAATCCAAAGAAAAATGTCGGCAGGAAGAAGTTAGAAAAAAAATATATTGTTATCTGCTATAAACTTTGATATTTATATTCAAGTTTTAAAAATGTCGAAGATGCATAAATTTTTTACCAAAATTGTTAAATTCTAACAAAATGACAGGACAAATTACTTAATTATGAAAAAAAATAGGTTCGAGACGTAATAAATAAATAAAATGTACGTTTTTTTTTTTTTATAAAAATGTAGCAGATGCACAATAATTTATAAGCAAACAGACGAAATATGATAGAATTAAGAGAGAAGTATGAATAATGGTTAATAGGGTTAATATACTATATGGTTATTTGTTATAAACTTTCATATATTTATATATGAGAGTTGTAATAATGTAGAAGACGCATTAGAATTCGTACAAATATTGTTAAAATCTAACAAAATTACTAAAAAAATACTAAATTAAACAAAAATAATCGGTTTAAAGACGTAAAAAATAAAGATATTATACTTTTTTTTTTTGTTATAAAATGTAGAAGATTCACAATAATTTGTAAGCAAATTGTTAAAATCCGATTTATATTCAAGTTTTTAAAATGTTGAGGATGCTTTAGAATTGTTACCATGATTGTTTAATTCTAACAAAATGACTGGACTAACTAGAAAAATTACTAAATTATAAAAACAAAATCGGTTCGAAGACGTAATAAATAAAGAAAATTTACGTTTTTTCTTATTATTAAAATGTAGCAGATCCACTATAATTTGTAAGCATATTGTTAGTTGTAAACATGTTAGAGATTTGTTAAATTCTAACAAAATCACTGGAAAATTTAAATCAAATTACTAAATTATTAAAAAAAAAAATCGGTTTTAAGACGTAATAAATTTTTAGTTATTAAAATGTAGCAGATGCACAATAATTTTTAAGCGTTTTGTTAGAATATCATAGAATTTAAAAAGAAGTATGAAATCTAAAGAAACATGCCAGAATGGAGAAGTATGAATAAGGGTTTATATGGTTAATATATAATGTGGTTATTTGTTATAAACTTGGGTATATTTATATATGAGAGATGTAATAATGTAGAAGATGCATTAGAATTCGTACAAATATTGTTAAAATCTAACAAAATTACTAAAAAAATACTAAATTAAAAAAAAATAATCGGTTTAAAGACGTAAAAAATAAAGATATACTTATTTTTTTGTTATAAAATGTAGAAGATTCAAAATAATTTGTAAGCAAATTGTTAAAATCCGATTTATATTCAACTTTTTAAAATGTTGAGGATGCTTTAGAATTGTTACCATTATTGTTTAATTCTAACAAAATGACTGGACTAACTAAAACAAATTACTAAATTATAAAAACAAAATCGGTTCGATGACGTAATAAATAAAGAAAATTTACGTTTTTTCTTATTATTAAAATGTAGCAGATCTACTATAATTTGTAAGCATATTGTTAGAATATCATAGAATTAATAGAGAAGTACGAAATCCAAAGAAAAATGTCGGCAGGAAGAAGTTAGAAAAAAAATATATTGTTATCTGCTATAAACTTTGATATTTATATTCAAGTTTTAAAAATGTCGAAGATGCATAAATTTTTTACCAAAATTGTTAAATTCTAACAAAATGACAGGACAAATTACTTAATTATGAAAAAAAATAGGTTCGAGACGTAATAAATAAATAAAATGTACGTTTTTTTTTTTTTTTATAAAAATGTAGCAGATGCACAATAATTTATAAGCAAACAGACGAAATATGATAGAATTAAGAGAGAAGTATGAATAATGGTTAATATGGTTAATATACTATATGGTTATTTGTTATAAACTTTCATATATTTATATATGAGAGTTGTAATAATGTAGAAGACGAATTAGAATTCGTACAAATATTGTTAAAATCTAACAAAATTACTAAAAAAATACTAAATTAAAAAAAAATAATCGGTTTAAAGACGTAAAAAATAAAGATATTATACTTTTTTTTTTTGTTATAAAATGTAGAAGATTCACAATAATTTGTAAGCAAATTGTTAAAATCCGATTTATATTCAAGTTTTTAAAATGTTGAGGATGCTTTAGAATTGTTACCATGATTGTTTAATTCTAACAAAATGACTGGACTAACTAGACAAATTACTAAATTATAAAAACAAAATCGGTTCGAAGACGTAATAAATAAAGAAAATTTACGTTTTTTCTTATTATTAAAATGTAGCAGATCCACTATAATTTGTTAGAATATTGTTAGAATATTATAGAATTAAAGGTAATGTATGAAATCCGAAGAAAAATGACAGATCGAAAAAGATAGAAAAAAAAAGTATATTGTTATCATTAAATAATTTTTTTTTGAAGAGAAAAGATTTGGAAAAGACTCCCGGCGGAAGTCGAACCCGGGTCTCCTGCGTTACATGCGAGGACATTTTTCTTCGGATTTCATACTTCACCTTTAATTCTATAATATTTTAACAAATTATTGTGCATCTGCTACATTTTAATAAAAAAAAAAACGTACATTTTCTTATTTATTACGTCTTCGAACCGATTTTTTTTCATAAATTAGTATTTTGTTTTAATTTTTCCGGTCATTTTGTTAGAATTTAACAATTTTGGTAAAAATTGTAATGCATCTTTAACATTTTTACAACTTGAATATAAATATCAAAGATTATAACAGATAACCATACATTTTTTTTCTAACTTTTTCCTATTCTCTTCAAAAAAAAAAAAAAATAAAAAAAAATAAAAAAAAAATAAAAAAAAATAAAAAAAAAATTATTTAAAAATAATTTAAAATTGGTGGTCAGCCACAATTGAAGATTGGATTAATTAAAATATATTGTTATCTGTTATAAACATTGATATTTATATTCAAGTTTTTAAAATGTTGAAGATGCCTATTGTTAAATTCTAACACAATGACTGAAAAAATTAAAACAAATTATTGAATTAAAAAAAAAATTGGTTCGAAGACGTAATAAATAAAGAAAATGTACAATTTTTTTTTTTGTTATTAAAATTTAACAGATGCACAATAATTTATAAGCAAATTGTAAGAATATCATAGAATTAAAAGATAAGTATGAAATCCAAAGAAACATGCCAGAATGGAAAAGTTTGAATAATGGTTAATATGGTTAATATATAATACATTTGTTATAAACTTTCGTATATTTATATATGAGAGTTGTAATAATGTAGAAGACGCATTAGAATTCGTACAAATATTGTTAAAATATAACAAAATGAGTAATCAAATACTAAATTAAAAAAATAATCGGTTTGAAGACATACGAAATAATGATATTATACGTTTTTTCTTTGTTATAAAATGTAGAAGATGCACAATAATTTATAAGAATATTGTTAGAATATTATAGAATTAAAGGAGAAGAATGAAATCCGAAGAAAAATGTCAGATCGAAAAAGATAGAAAAAAAATATATTGTTATCTGTTATAAACTTTGATATTTATATTCAAGTTTTAAACAAATCGAAGATGCATTAAATTTTTTACCAAAATTGTTAAATTCTAAAAAAATGACTGAACAAATAAAATTAAAAGAAAAAAATAGTTATAAGACGTAATAAATAAAGAAAATGTACGTTTTTTCTTGTTATCAAAATGTAGCAGATGCACAATAATTGGTAAGCAAATTGTGATAATCCAATAAAATCGCAAACGAAATCGTCCAAAAATGGTACTAAGCTTACAAAATATGAAAAAAGCTATGAAAGGAAGGTATGAAATCCATAGAAAAATTTCGGAACGAAAAAAATATATGGTTATCTGCTATAATATTTGATATTTATATTCAAGTTTTAAATATGTCGAAGATGCATTAAATTTTTTACCAAAATTGTTAAATTCTAACAAAATGACTGAAAAAATTAAAACAAATTACTGAATTAAAAAAAAATTGGTTCGAAGACGTAATAAATAAAGAAAATGTACAATTTTTTTGAGAAGTTTGAATAATGGTTAATATGGTTAATATATAATACATTTGTATTCTCGATAGGCTTAAGTGGAAAAATTATCCGAGTTTTGAGAGTCCTTTATAGTAAGGCTTGCACCCAAATCAAGGGAAACCCTGAGGGATTATCGAAAAAGTTGAAAATCACCGAAGGAGTGCTGCAAGGAGAAACCTTGAGTCCAATGATATTCAATCTCTTCCTATCAGACATAAAGGATTTTTTTCGAAATCGGGATTTGTCAGGAATACCTATAATAAATGGCGCTGACATCCTATTTCTTCTGTTCGCGGATGACTTGGTTATCTTTGCTGACTCATACCCCGATCTGGTAAAAAAAATGAATAACCTCCACGCATATTGCTCGGTCAATAAGCTAAAAATTAACATTGAAAAAACTAAAATATTGAATTTCTGTAGGGGGCGACCAAGGAGATATAAAAGTATATATTTGGAGGGAGAACTGGTCGAGATAGTTAACAGTTATAATTATTTGGGGGTTCAATTTTCTATGTCCGGTTTGTTCTTTCAAGCAGTGAAGAAAACTATATCAAAGTCAAATTCAACAATAGGAACGGTAATAAACTTATGTGCTAAGGCTAAAATCAATTCATGGAAGGCAAGGGAAAAGCTTAAAAAAGCTATTATAAATACGTCCCTGTTGTATTGTGCACAAGTGTGGAGCTTTCGGTATATAGAGCTGTTAGAAAATTCAAACATAAATTTTTACAAAAATGCTTTCTCGCTTAGCAAAACTACACCAAACTTTTTAATAAGATTAGAAACAGGTTCTGTGCACATTGGCTACAATATATTAAAATACACCCTAAACTGGTTAGTTAAACTTATAGAAATGGATGATAGGAGATATCCTAAAATATGTTTCCTAGCGTTAAGAAACAGATTGGATCCATCTACTTCTGTTACTACTAAATACAACTGGTGTTCCCAACTAAAAAATGAGCTTGATACCATAGAAGAGGGTAGATTAATATTTGAAAATATTGCAGCTAAGATAAAAGCAAACAGTAATAAAATTTTGAATAAATATAAATGCTACTTATTAGATAAAGACACTGAACGATTGCAGCATTCTACCTATAGCGAGCATATAAACCTTTTCTTGAATAGATTCCAAATGGCTGATTATTTACTACTCCCAGCTAACTTTAAATTTACTAGGCTGTTAATGCAGATCAGACTTTCAGGTAGATACAGTATAAAAATTTCTGTTAACAATAAAATTGTAATTATTAATCCTCAGCAAGAGTGCAAAATGTGCAATATGAAAAATAATGAAACACTATATCATATATTGTTTGTTTGCCCTATTTATTCCAATCTGAGGGAAAGGTATTACCAAGGGATGAAAAATGTTAATGGAATTAAAATTTTTAAGCCACAAAGCGTAAAAGATTTACGAAATTTGTTTTATTTTTTTACCAATATTTTAAACTATAGAGACTTGGTAGGATGATTTCTCATAACAATAGCCATATTACATGTCATCAGTAATAGAAATTGTTAATTTATTGGTTATTGATTGATCTATGTAAATAATAAGGATTTCAATGTTTAAATTTTTTAATTTTATGACTAATTTTTAGATGTTCAATTTTAACTAAGTTTTTATACTTTGTTTTTTTACATTTGAATTTTTCTATTTTTATTTATATTCATGTATATTAATAATTAATAATGTATTTATAATGTTTGTATGTATATGTAATGTGTAATGTATGTGTCTATAATTTGTATAATCGACAGACTCTATTTGCATAGGGTGTTTCCCTGAAAGCAAATTATGATTAAATAAAAAAAAAAAAAATAAAAATATAATACATTTGTTATAAACTTTCGTATATTTATATATGAGAGTTGTAATAATGTAGAAGACGCATTAGAATTCGTACAAATATTGTTAAAATATAACAAAATGAGTAAACAAATACTAAATTAAAAGAAAAAATTTCGGTTCTAAGACGTAAGAAATAAAGATATTATACGTTTTTTCTTGTTATAAAATGTAGCAAATGCAAAATAATTTTTAAGCAAATTGTTAAAATCCAATAAAATCGCAATCGAATTCGTCAAATATGGTCATAATCTTATAAAAATAAGAAAAAAAGGTATGAAATCCAGGAAAAAATGTCGGATCATTAAAGTTAGAAAAAAAAATATATGGTTATCTGTTATAATATTTGATATTTATATTCAAGATAAAAAATGTTGAAGTTGCAATTAATTTTTTACCGAAATTGTTTAATTCTAAAAAAATGACTGAACAAATAAAATTAAAAGAAAAAAAATAGTTATAAGACGTAATAAATAAAGAAATTGTACGTTTTTTCTTGTTATCAAAATGTAGCAGATGCACAATAATTGGTAAGCAAATTGTGAAAATCCAATAAAATCGCAAACGAATTCGTCCAAAAATGGTACTAATCTTACAAAATATGAAAAAAGCTATGAAAGGAAGGTATGAAATCCATAGAAAAATTTCGGAACGAAAAAAAATAGAAAAAAATATATGGTTATCTGCTATAATCTTTGATATTTATATTCAAGTTTTAAACATGTCGAAGATGCATTAAATTTTTTACCAAAATTGTTAAATTCTAACAAAATGACAGGACAAATTAAAACAAATTATTTAATTATGAAAAAAAAATAGGTTCGAGACTTAATAAATAAAGAAAATATACGTTTATTTTTATTAAAAACGTAGCAGATGCACCATAATTTATAAGCAAATTGTTAGAATATCATAGAATTAAAAAAGAAGTATAAAATCCAAATAAACAGGCCAGAATGGAGAAGTATATATAATGGTTAATACATAATGTAGTTATTTGTTATAAACTCTGGTATATTTATATATGAGGGTTGTAATAATGTAGAAGATGCATTAGAATTCGAACAAATATTATAAATCTATTTATATAAATCAAATATAAAATGTAACAAAATGACTGAACAAATAAAATTAAAAGAAGAAATTTCGGTTCTAAGACGTAAGAAATAAAGATATTATACGATTTTTCTTGTTATAAAATGTAGCAGATGCAAAATAATTTTTAAGCAAATTGTTAAAATCCGATAAAATCGCAATCGAATTCGTCCAATAATGGTCATAATCATATAAATATATAAAGAAAGATATGAAATCCAAAGAGAAATGACAGGTCGAAAAAGATAGAAAAAAAAATTTATGGTTATCTGTTATAAACTTTGATATTTATATTCAAGTTGTAAACATGTTAGAGGTTTGTTAAATTCTAACAAAATCACTGGACAATTTAAAACAAATTACTAAATTATTAAAAAAAAAAATCGGTTTTAAGACGTAATAAATTTTTAGTTATTAAAATGTAGCAGATGCACAATAATTTGTAAGCGTATTGTTAGAATATCATAGAATTAAAAAAGAAGTATGAAATCTAAAGAAACATGCCAGAATGGAGAAGTATGAATAAGGGTTTATATGGTTAATATATAATCTGGTTATTTGTTATAAACCTTGGTATATTTATATATGAGAGATGTAATAATGTAGAAGATGCATTAGAATTCGTACAAATATTGTTATAATCTAACAAAATTACTAAAAAAAATAATAAATTAAAAAAAAATAATCGGTTTAAAGACGTAAAAAATAAAGATATACTTTTTTTTTTGTTATAAAATGTAGAAGATTCACAATAATTTGTAAGCAAATTGTTAAAATCCGATTTATATTCAAGTTTTTAAAATGTTGAGGACGCTTTAGAATTGTTACCATGATTGTTTAATTCTAACAAAATGACTGGACTAAATAAAACAAATTACTAAATTATAAAAACAAAATCGGTTCGAAGACGTAATAAATAAAGAAAATTTACGTTTTTTCTTATTATTAAAATGTAGCAGATCCACTATAATTTGTAAGCATATTGTTAGAATATCATAGAATTAATAGAGAAGTACGAAATCCAAAGAAAAATGTCGGCAGGAAGAAGTTAGAAAAAAAAAATATTGTTATCTGCTATAAACTTTGATATTTATATTCAAGTTTTAAAAATGTCGAAGATGCATAAATTTTTTACCAAAATTGTTAAATTCTAACAAAATGACAGGACAAATTACTTAATTATAAAAAAAAATAGGTTCGAGACGTAATAAATAAATAAAATGTACGTTTTTTTTTTTTTTATAAAAATGTAGCAGATGCACAATAATTTATAAGCAAACAGACGAAATATGATAGAATTAAGAGAGAAGTATGAATAATGGTTAATATGGTTAATATACTATATGGTTATTTGTTATAAACTTTCATATATTTATATATGAGAGTTGTAATAATGTAGAAGACGCATTAGAATTCGTACAAATATTGTTAAAGTCTAACAAAATTACTAAAACAATACTAAATTAAACAAAAATAATCGGTTTAAAGACGTTAAAAATAAAGATATTATACTTTTTTTTTTGTTATAAAATGTAGAAGTTTCACAATAATTTGTAAGCAAATTGTTAAAATCCGATTTACATTCAAGTTTTTAAAATGTTGAGGATGCTTTAGAATTGTTACCATGATTGTTTAATTCTAACAAAATGACTGGACTAACTAGACAAATTACTAAATTATAAAAACAAAATCGGTTCGAAGACGTAATAAATAAACAAAATTTACGTTTTTTCTTATTATTAAAATGTAGCAGATCCACTATAATTTGTAAGCATATTTTTAGAATATCATAGAATTAATAGAGAAGTACGAAATCCAAAGAAAAATGTCGGCAGGAAGAAGTTAGAAAAAAATATATTGTTATCTGCTATAAACTTTGATATTTATATTCAAGTTTTAAAAATGTCGAAGATGCATAAATTTTTTACCAAAATTGTTAAATTCTAACAAAATGACAGGACAAATTACTTAATTATGAAAAAAAATAGGTTCGAGACGTAATAAATAAATAAAATGTACGTTGTTTTTTTTTTTTATAAAAATGTAGCAGATGCACAATAATTTATAAGCAAACAGACGAAATATGATAGAATTAAGAGAGAAGTATGAATAATGGTTAATATGGTTAATATACTATATGGTTATTTGTTATAAACTTTCATATATTTATATATGAGAGTTGTAATAATGTAGAAGACGCATTAGAATTCGTACGAATATTGTTAAAATCTAACAAAATTACTAAAAAAATACTAAATTAAACAAAAATAATCGGTTTAAAGACGTAAAAAATAAAGATATTATACGTTTTTTCTTGTTATAAAATGTAGCAGATGAAAAATAATTTTTGAGAATATTGTTAGAATATTATAGAATTAAAGGGGAAGAATGAAATCCGAAGAAAAATGTCAGATCGAAAAAGTTAGAAAAAAAATATATTGTTATCTGTTTTAAACGTAAAGTTTTAAACATGTCGAAGATGCATTAAATTTTTTACCAAAATTGTTAAATTCTAACAAAATGACAGGACAAATTAAAACAAATTATTTAATTATGAAAAAAAATAGGTTCGAGACTTAATAAATAAAGAATATATACGTTTTTTTTTATTAAAAATGTAGCAGATGCACCATAATTTATAAGCAAATTGTTAGAATATCATAGAATTAAAAAAGAAGTATAAAATCCAAATAAACAGGCCAGAATGGAGAAGTATGAATAATGGTTAATACATAATGTAGTTATTTGTTATAAACTCTGGTATATTTATATATGAGGGTTGTAATAATGTAGAAGATGCATTAGAATTCGTACAAATATTATAAATCTATTTATATAAATCAAATATAAAATGTAACAAAATGACTAAACAAATAAAATTAAAAGAAGAAATTTCGGTTCTAAGACGTAAGAAATAAAGATATTATACGATTTTTCTTGTTATAAAATGTAGCAGATGCAAAATAATTTTTAAGCAAATTGTTAAAATCCGATAAAATCGCAATCGAATTCGTCCAATAATGGTCATAATCATATAAATATATAAAGAAAGATATGAAATCCAAAGGGAAATGACAGGTCGAAAAAGATAGAAAAAAAAATTTATGGTTATCTGTTATAAACTTTGATATTTATATTCAAGTTGTAAACATGTTAGAGATTTGTTAAATTCTAACAAAATCACTGGACAATTTAAAACAAATTACTAAATTACGATAGGTTAAGTAATGGTCAGGATTTTCAGTTTACAATGATATTTATTATGGTAAGCCAACGTTTCGATCCAGCTTGTGGATCTTCATCAGGGCTAAAAGAAAACAAATATATGAGTATCTATGCTAGAGGGTGACAATAAATGGATACATTACCGAACTGATAATAATATAAAAGATGGTATACATAAATATTAAAATAAGAGGCTGGATAACAAGATAAAATAGAATCTGATATTTACCTACTGAGTCCAGGTGGATACTAAAACTAAAGGTAAAAATAAGGTGAGAGGTAGTAGGGGGTAGGTTTGCCGACTTCAAAGGTTTATGGGGAAATCCAACGCTTTTGAAGTGAAGGCACATGACAACTGAGTGAACAAAATATTTAAAAACTAACAAAATATATGGTACTGTATACAAATAGTTGTGTCTGGACTGAAAAATAACATAAAAATGAGATAATACATAATGTAACAATGCATACAAATTTGGAAAATATATAGAAAGAAGCATACAATACAAAAAATAATAATAGTATAAGAGGTACAGAGATAATTGCAGGTACCTATGAAATCAAAACTAGGATTTGAGGATGCGGAAGATGTTAGAATAAGTGGATGAAATTATCTCTTTATCTGTTTTGTGATTTACCGGGTTATTAGTTTCTAGATGGATGAAAATGGATTCTGAGAGGAGACGTTTGTCGTGGTTAGATACAGTTGCTAATATGGAGGGGTTCTCAAAGTCGAAGGAATGGTTGTGGGCAATGGCATGTTCTGCTAATTTAGATGTAGACGAATTACGCGTGGAAATACTGTATTTATGTTGATAAATACGTTTTTTAAAATAATTTTTGGTTTCACCTATATAGCAACTGTTGCAATTAAGCGTGGAGCACTGGATACGATAAACTACATTACACTTGTCTAGGAGAGGTACAGGGTCTTTGAGTTTTGTATAAAGATTTTTTAATTTATTGTTATTTTTTAATACTAGGCGCATGTGTGGGAAACTCGATGAGAAGGATTTTTTAATTTTGTTTGAGAGAATGGGGATATATGGGATAGATCTATATTGGAAAGTAGAAATCGGAGGTTGTGAAGAGTTGTTAGAGAGATTTTGAGTTTTAGCATTGTTATTGATAAGGGTTTTTATTAAATGCTCTGGAAAATCGTTAGATTGTAAGATATTTTTCAGGCGGATTTTGTTATGACAATGAAATTGTGGATCGGACAAGTTCAGGCTACGGTGGATGAGGTTTTTTGCGACGTTGATCTTTTGGTGATGTGGATGTTGGGAAAAATAGTTAAGGAGTCGGCCAGAATAAGTGGGTTTGGTGTACCAATTAGTGGATATAGAATGGTCCGGGTTTCTGGTAATGGAAATATCTAGGAATGGAAGGGTACAATTGGTTTCCAATTCTATAGTGAAACGGAGACGTGGATGGTAGGAGTTAAAGGCGGCGAGAATATCAGTGATAGAGTTAGGATTGAGAATCAATAGGAGGTCGTCTACATATTTTTTAATGAAAAAAATATCGTTGGGGAATTTAGGTATAACAGAATCAAGGAGGTCGTTGAGGACAATACCGGAGAGGTCGGGAGCTAGACAGCTACCCATTGCAAGGCCAGAAGTTTGGAGAAAATATTTATTTTGAAAACAAAAAAATCCAGAATTACAGCATAAAGCAAGGGAGTCAATGTAGGCAGATTTATTGAGTTTACTATGGGATTCTAACAAGTTCCATTTTTTCTTCAACGATTTGGAGGGCACGATCCGTCGGGATGTTAGTGAAAAGACTCTCGGCGTCGAAAGAGGCTAAGATAAAATTATCGGGAATATTGATGGTTTTTAATTGTTCCAAGAGATGGAAGGAATTTTTTACGTCGTATGGATTGTTATGGCTAAGGGATTGTAATGGAGGGAGAAGGAATTTGCTGAGCTTAGTGGAGGGAGAATTGATATTTGAAATGATGGGACGGATGGGATTACCGGGTTTATGGATTTTTGGTAGACCGTAACAACGGGGAGCAGTAGAATTATAAGAGATAAGGTATCTGTAAGTAAGGTGTAAGTGTAAGGTATCTGCAAACATCTCCTTGATACAAAACAAATAAATACCCCCACTTACAGATACCTTATCTCTTATAATTCTACTGCTCCCCGTTGTTACGGTCTACCAAAAATCCATAAACCCGGTAATCCCATCCGTCCCATCATTTCAAATATCAATTCTCCCTCCACTAAGCTCAGCAAATTCCTTCTCCCTCCATTACAATCCCTTAGCCATAACAATCCATACGACGTAAAAAATTCCTTCCATCTCTTGGAACAATTAAAAACCATCAATATTCCCGATAATTTTATCTTAGCCTCTTTCGACGCCGAGAGTCTTTTCACTAACATCCCGACGGATCGTGCCCTCCAAATCGTTGAAGAAAAATGGAACTTGTTAGAATCCCATAGTAAACTCAATAAATCTGCCTACATTGACTCCCTTGCTTTATGCTGTAATTCTGGATATTTTTGTTTTCAAAATAAATATTTTCTCCAAACTTCTGGCCTTGCAATGGGTAGCTGTCTAGCTCCCGACCTCTCCGGTATTGTCCTCAACGACCTCCTTGATTCTGTTATACCTAAATTCCCCAACGATATTTTTTTCATTAAAAAATATGTAGACGACCTCCTATTGATTCTCAATCCTAACTCTATCACTGATATTCTCGCCGCCTTTAACTCCTACCATCCACGTCTCCGTTTCACTATAGAATTGGAAACCAATTGTACCCTTCCATTCCTAGATATTTCCATTACCAGAAACCCGGACCATTCTATATCCACTAATTGGTACACCAAACCCACTTATTCTGGCCGACTCCTTAACTATTTTTCCCAACATCCACATCACCAAAAGATCAACGTCGCAAAAAACCTCATCCACCGTAGCCTGAACTTGTCCGATCCACAATTTCATTGTCATAACAAAATCCGCCTGAAAAATATCTTACAATCTAACGATTTTCCAGAGCATTTAATAAAAACCCTTATCAATAACAATGCTAAAACTCAAAATCTCTCTAACAACTCTTCACAACCTCCGATTTCTACTTTCCAATATAGATCTATCCCATATATCCCCATTCTCTCAAACAAAATTAAAAAATCCTTCTCATCGAGTTTCCCACACATGCGCCTAGTATTAAAAAATAACAATAAATTAAAAAATCTTTATACAAAACTCAAAGACCCTGTACCTCTCCTAGACAAGTGTAATGTAGTTTATCGTATCCAGTGCTCCACGCTTAATTGCAACAGTTGCTATATAGGTGAAACCAAAAATTATTTTAAAAAACGTATTTATCAACATAAATACAGTATTTCCACGCGTAATTCGTCTACATCTAAATTAGCAGAACATGCCATTGCCCACAACCATTCCTTCGACTTTGAGAACCCCTCCATATTAGAAACTGTATCTAACCACGACAAACGTCTCCTCTCAGAATCCATTTTCATCCATCTAGAAACTAATAACCCGGTAAATCACAAAACAGATAAAGAGATAATTTCATCCACTTATTCTAACATCTTCCGCATCCTCAAATCCTAGTTTTGATTTCATAGGTACCTGCAATTATCTCTGTACCTCTTATACTATTATTATTTTTTGTATTGTATGCTTCTTTCTATATATTTTCCAAATTTGTATGCATTGTTACATTATGTATTATCTCATTTTTATGTTATTTTTCAGTCCAGACACAACTATTTGTATACAGTACCATATATTTTGTTAGTTTTTAAATATTTTGTTCACTCAGTTGTCATGTGCCTTCACTTCAAAAGCGTTGGATTTCCCCATAAACCTTTGAAGTCGGCAAACCTACCCCCTACTACCTCTCACCTTATTTTTACCTTTAGTTTTAGTATCCACCTGGACTCAGTAGGTAAATATCAGATTCTATTTTATCTTGTTATCCAGCCTCTTATTTTAATATTTATGTATACCATCTTTTATATTATTATCAGTTCGGTAATGTATCCATTTATTGTCACCCTCTAGCATAGATACTCATATATTTGTTTTCTTTTAGCCCTGATGAAGATCCACAAGCTGGATCGAAACGTTGGCTTACCATAATAAATATCATTGTAAACTGAAAATCCTGACCATTACTTAACCTATCGTAATTGAAGAACAGTTGACCATCTCTCATCTCTAAATTACTAAATTATTAAAAAAAAAAAATCGGTTTTAAGACGTAATAAATTTTTAGTTATTAATATGTAGCAGATGCACAATAATTTGTAAGCGTATTGTTAGAATATCATAGAATTAAAAAAGAAGTATGAAATCTAAAGAAACATGCCAGAATGGAGAAGTATGAATAAGGGTTTATATGGTTAATATATAATGTGGTTATTTGTTATAAACCTTGGTATATTTATATATGAGAGATGTAATAATGTAGAAGATGCATTAGAATTCGTACAAATATTGTTATAATCTAACAAAATTACTAAAAAAATACTAAATTAAAAAAAAATAATCGGTTTAAAGACGTAAAAAATAAAGATATACTTTTTTTTTTGTTATAAAATGTAGAAGATTCACAATAATTTGTAAGCAAATTGTTAAAATCCGATTTATATTCAAGTTTTTAAAATGTTGAGGATGCTTTAGAATTGTTACCATGATTGTTTAATTCTAACAAAATGACTGGACTAAATAAAACAAATTACTAAATTATAAAAACAAAATCGGTTCGAAGACGTAATAAATAAAGAAAATTTACGTTTTTTCTTATTATTAAAATGTAGCAGATCCACTATAATTTGTAAGCATATTGTTAGAATATCATAGAATTAATAGAGAAGTACGAAATCCAAAGAAAAATGTCGGCAGGAAGAAGTTAGAAAAAAAATATATTGTTATCTGCTATAATCTTTGATATTTATATTCAAGTTTTAAACATGTCGAAGATGCATTAAATTTTTTACCAAAATTGTTAAATTCTAACAAAATGACTGAAAAAATTAAAACAAATTACTGAATTAAAAAAAAAATTGGTTCGAAGACGTAATAAATAAAGAAAATGTACAATTTTTTTGAGAAGTTTGAATAATGGTTAATATGGTTAATATATAATACATTTGTATTCTCGATAGGCTTAAGTGGAAAAATTATCCGAGTTTTGAGAGTCCTTTATAGTAAGGCTTGCACCCAAATCAAGGGAAACCCTGAGGGATTATCGAAAAAGTTGAAAATCACCGAAGGAGTGCTGCAAGGAGAAACCTTGAGTCCAATGATATTCAATCTCTTCCTATCAGACATAAAGGATTTTTTTCGAAATCGGGATTTGTCAGGAATACCTATAATAAATGGCGCTGACATCCTATTTCTTCTGTTCGCGGATGACTTGGTTATCTTTGCTGACTCATACCCCGATCTGGTAAAAAAAATGAATAACCTCCACGCATATTGCGCGGTCAATAAGCTAAAAATTAACATTGAAAAAACTAAAATATTGAATTTCTGTAGGGGGCGACCAAGGAGATATAAAAGTATATATTTGGAGGGAGAACTGGGTAATTTCTATAGGGTTAAATACTATAATACCCCTGGGGGGTCATGTTATTCCGATTTCTACTGTAGGGGCTAGTCTTCTATGGAAGAAACTTCAGAAGAATGAAATGAAGAAAAAGATTTCAGAAATAATAAATAAGATTATTCCGATCTTTAAACCTCTTGTTACCTTAATGGTGTGGTGTCCTTGAAATGTAGCTTCTCGGATGATATCTCGTCATCATTGAATTATTGTTAATAATAAAATAGTAATTCCTAAATAAAACAGATATATCTCATTTTTGTGAAATCATAATACTATTCCTGATGTGACAGTTATTGCTCCAATAGATCCTGTTAAGGGTCAGGGACTATAATCTACTAAGTGATAAGGGTGATTTTTATGTATTTTCATATTTAATGGATGACTTCTCTAGAATATAGTGTTGTTAAAACTGAAAATACATAAGCTTGAATAATAGCTACTGCTGCTTCAAATATTATTAATATAATTTGAATTATAATAATGGCACTTAATATAATGCTTCTAATATTGATTGATTTATTACCCAATAATCTCATGAGTAGGTGACCTGCAATTATATTAGCTGTTAATCGCACTGCTAATCTTCCTGGTCGAATAATATTTCTAATGGTTTCAATTAATACTATAAAGGGTATAAGAATTCTAGGAGTACCATTAGGAACTAGATGCGCAAATATAAAGTTGGTGGTTTGAGTTCATCCATAAATTATTATTCTTAGTCATAAGGGTAACGCTAGGGTTAATGAGAAAACTAAGTGTCTTGATCTAGTGAAAATGTAGGGTATTAATCCTATAAAATTATTGATTAGAATAAATATAAATAGTGATACAGTTAATAATGTTATTCCTTCAGATTTTTCTCCTAGAAGTAACTTGAATTCATTATGAAGTTTTTTTCTTATATTAGAAAATATAATTATTGACCGGTTAGGCAGGGTCCAGTAACATAGGGGAATTAAAAAGAAAACCAGGAAAGTTCTTATTCAATTTATGGAATAGCTAATTGATGTTGCTGGGTCAAATGTTGAGAATAGGTTTGTTATCATCTTCATTTAATTTGATCTCTAATCTTTTTGTTAGATATATTTTTGTTAGGGGTTTTTATAATTGAAAAATAAATTAATGTATTAATTAAAATATAAGTAATAAAAAATACTATAAATAGTAGTTCTCATCATAGAGGTGCTATTTGTGGCACTAAAGATTACTCAAAATTGAGTATATTTAACTTGACAAGTTAATGTTTTAGGTTGTTAAACTAAATCTTTAATATATAAATTCATTAAGAGTAGTTTTAAATTACTATAGGTTGGTTTAAGAGACCAATGCTTAAATTTCAGCCACTTAATGATATTGATTTAATTCAGTTTAAGAAATTTTCTGTTGTTGTTCTTTCAATAACAATTGGTATAAAACTATGGTTTGCACCGCAGATCTCTGAACATTGACCATATATAATTCCTGGTCGATTAATATTTATACTTCCTTGATTTAATCGGCCAGGTACAGCATCGATTTTGATTCCCAATGCGGGAACTGCTCATGAATGTAATACATCTGCGGCAGTCACTACTACACGGGTTTGTGTATTTATAGGTAATACTGTTCGGTTATCTACATCTAATAATCGTATATCTTCAGGGTTTAATTCATTTGATGGTTTTATGTATGAGTCAAATTCAGTATTTCTAAAGTCTGAATATTCATATCTTCAGTATCATTGGTGTCCAATTACTTTTAAAGTAACTGAAGGATTATTGATTTCGTCGATTATATATAATAACCGCAGTGACGGTAATGCAATAAAAATTAGTGTGATGGCTGGTAATATAGTTCAGATTAGCTCAATTGTTTGTCCTTCTAGGAGATATCGATTAATTAATTTATTTCTTGTTAATGTTATTATAATATATGCTACTATTACTGTGATTATTGATAGAATTATAATGGTATGGTCATGGAAGAATGTTAATTGTTCTATAAGTGAAGAATTTGCGTCTTGAATTGTAATGTTACCTCATGTTGCTATTTCTAATAAAAGATTAAATCTTTATATATGAAGTTTAAGTTCATTGCACTATTCTGCCATATTAGAATATTGATGTTATAATAGGGATTTCATTATATGAATGTTCTGCTGGCGGGGTCTTTTGTAATCATTCAATTCTTGATGTTATATTTTCATAAAAGATTAGTGTCCGTTTAGAAATAATTCTTTCTCATAAAATTATAATAAACATGATAATTCTAATTATTGATATAATTCTTCCAATAGATGAAATGATATTTCATCCTGTGTAACTATCAGGGTAATCTGAGTATCGCCGTGGTATACCTCTTAGTCCTAAGAAATGTTGAGGGAAAAATGTAATATTTACTCCTATGAATATAGTAAAAAATTGGATTTTTAATCATTTTGGGTTTATAGTTAGTCCTGTGAAAAGCGGGAATCATTGGATAAATCTTCCTATAATTGCGAATACTGCTCCTATTGATAATACATAATGGAAATGTGCTACTACATAGTAAGTATCATGTAAGATAATATCGATTGATGAATTGGCTAGAATAACTCCTGTTAGACCTCCAATAGTGAATAAGAATACGAATCCTAAAGCTCATAATATTGAAGGTGAATAGTTCATTTTTACACCATGGAGGGTTGCTAATCATCTGAAGATTTTAATTCCAGTAGGCACAGCGATAATTATTGTTGCTGAGGTGAAGTATGCTCGTGTATCTACATCTATCCCTACTGTGAATATATGGTGTGCTCATACAATGAATCCCAAAATTCCAATAGCTAATATTGCATAAATTATACCAATGTTCCCAAATGTTTCGTTTTTTCCTCTTTCTTGTCTAATAATATGTGAAATTAGACCGAATCCTGGTAAAATTAGGATATATACTTCTGGGTGTCCAAAAAATCAGAATAAATGTTGATATAGAATAGGATCACCACCTCCTGATGGATCAAAGAATGATGTATTAAAGTTTCGGTCAGTTAATAGTATAGTAATAGCTCCAGCTAATACTGGTAATGATAATAATAATAATAAAGCAGTAATTCCTACTGATCACACAAATAGTGGAATTCGTTCAGGAGTTATTCCTGTAGGTCGTATATTAATAATAGTTGAGATAAAATTTACTGCTCCTAGAATTGAAGATACTCCTGCTAAATGAAGGGAAAAGATTGCTAAATCTACGGATGCTCCTCTGTGTGATAGGTTTCTGGAAAGAGGTGGATATACAGTTCATCCTGTTCCAGCTCCAGCTTCTGCCATTCTACTTATTATAAGTAAAGTTAATGATGGGGGTAGTAGTCAGAATCTTATATTATTTATTCGAGGGAATGCTATATCAGGGGCTCCAATTATTAAAGGTACTAATCAGTTGCCAAATCCACCAATTATAATTGGTATAACTATAAAGAAAATTATAATAAAGGCGTGAGCTGTTACTACTACATTATAAATTTGATCATCTCCAATGAATCTTCCAGGCTGTCCTAATTCAATTCGAATAATTAATCTTATGGCTGATCCAACTATTCCAGCCCATATACCGAAGATAAAGTATAAGGTTCCAATGTCTTTGTGATTTGTTGAGTATAATCATTTATTCAATATTTATTTAACAGGGTGACTGAATTTTAGGTGATAAATTGTAAATTTATTTATGGCTTTCTTGCCCCCTGTTAATTGGCTTTATAGTCAATATATTATATGATATTAGACTGCAATTCTAAAGTAGGTGTTACCTAAAGCTTATATAAAATTATATATATTTAACTTTGAAGGTTAATAGTTTTTTTAACTTAAAGCTTTATAGTTAAATATTGTTGTTTATAGAACATCTATAATTAAAATTATAGGTAATCTTATATTTACCAATAAGTTAATAAATATATTTATATTTATTTTATATGGTTGGAATCATTTAATTCTTGAATTTTGTAATAGGAATATATTTGTTATAATGCGAATATAAAATATAAGGGTAACTAATCTAAATATAACTATGATAAATATTATGAACACCTCTCTTCTATTAATTATTTCTTGGATTACAATTCATTTTGGCAAGAAACCAATAAATGGAGGTAGCCCTCCTATTCTTAATATTATAATAAATAAAATAATTTTAGATGATCTGTTTATATTGATCTTCTCACTTGATTAATAAAATAGATTTTTATTTTATTGAATGTTTGACATGCAACTATAATTATAGCTCTATAAATTATGAAGTATAGTATTCATATGTTAATGTTTTTATTAATTGCTAGTATTCATCCTAAATGATTAATTGATGAATACCCTATTAGTTTACGAAGTGAAGTTTGATTGATTCCTCCTAGGCTTCCAATAATTACTGACATTAGGATGGCACAATTAATTATAATGTTATTTATATTTATATTTCTTATCATTATTAAAGGTGCTATTTTTTGTCATGATATTAAAATTATACTTTTATATCAGTTGATCTTTGATAGTATTTCAGGCATTCATATATGAAATGGTGCGGCTCCTAGTTTTATTAGAATTCTAACAGTAATTACTATATTTATAATGTTATTAGGTATCACATATTTGATTATAATTATTAAAATTATAAATATTAATATTATTCTTCTTACTCTTTGGATTAGGAAATAAATTATTGCAGCTTCTGCTCTGGATTTATTATTTTTATCTAAAATAATAGGGATAAATGATATTATGTTTAATTCTAATCCTATCCATATTCTAATTCAATTATTAGATGATAATGTAATTATTGTTCTTGTAATTAATGTAATTAGAAAAAATCATATTATTTTTTTGATTAGAAAGGAGAGTTTTTCTCTATAAACAGGGTATGAACCTGGTAGCTTTATTTAGCTTACCTTTCTTTTATATTTATACTTTAGTGTAATGATGCACGGGGTTTTTTGATTACCTAGGAGTGGTTTAATGCCATATAGTATAATATAATTTTAATAAGAGTACTTTTGTACATGATCTATTCTATCAAAATAGTCCTTTAATTTCAGGCATCTTATTTCATAAATATTTTGTAAATAATCAGATAAATCTGAACTATAAGGTTTAGCATTACTGATGTTAGATCTCATAATATCAGATAAATCTGAAATATAAGGTTTAGCATTACTGATGTTAGATCTCATAATATCAGATAAATCTGAAATATAAGGTTTAGTATTACTGATGCTAGATCTCATAATATCAGATAAATCTGAACTATAAGGTTTAGCATTACTGATGCTAGATCTCATAATATCAGATAAATCTGAAATATAAGGTTTAGTATTACTGATGCTAGATCTCATAATATCAGATAAATCTGAAATATAAGGTTTAGCATTACTGATGTTAGATCTCATAATATCAGATAAATCTGAAATATAAGGTTTAGTATTACTGATGCTAGATCTCATAATATCAGATAAATCTGAACTATAAGGTTTAGCATTACTGATGCTAGATCTCATAATATCAGATAAATCTGAAATATAAGGTTTAGTATTACTGATGCTAGATCTCATAATATCAGATAAATCTGAAATATAAGGTTCAGCATTACTGATGTTAGATCTCATAATATCAGATAAATCTGAAATATAAGGTTCAGCATTACTGATGTTAGATCTCATAATATCAGATAAATCTGAAATATAAGGTTCAGCATTACTGATGTTAGATCTCATAATATCAGATAAATCTGAAATATAAGGTTTAGCATTACTGATGTTAGATCTCATAATATCAGATAAATCTGAAATATAAGGTTCAGCATTACTGATGTTAGATCTCATAATATCAGATAAATCTGAAATATAAGGTTTAGCATTACTGATGTTAGATCTCATAATATCAGATAAATCTGAACTATAAGGTTTATGAATATTAAATTAATAGTATACGGGGGATTATACTATTATTAATTATAATATGTAATTTAAATGTTTAGGCACACAATTATTTGTTTGTATAATGTTAGATGTCCTAGAATTATATGTTAGTTAGATCTCATAATATCAGATAAATCTGAAATATAAGGTTTAGTATTACTGATGCTAGATCTCATAATATCAGATAAATCTGAAATATAAGGTTCAGCATTACTGATGTTAGATCTCATAATATCAGATAAATCTGAAATATAAGGTTTAGTATTACTGATGTTAGATCTCATAATATCAGATAAATCTGAAATATAAGGTTTAGCATTACTGATGTTAGATCTCATAATATCAGATAAATCTGAAATATAAGGTTCAGCATTACTGATGTTAGATCTCATAATATCAGATAAATCTGAAATATAAGGTTTAGCATTACTGATGCTAGATCTCATAATATCAGATAAATCTGAAATATAAGGTTTAGTATTACTGATGCTAGATCTCATAATATCAGATAAATCTGAACTATAAGGTTTAGCATTACTGATGCTAGATCTCATAATATCAGATAAATCTGAACTATAAGGTTTAGCATTACTGATGCTAGATCTCATAATATCAGATAAATCTGAAATATAAGGTTTAGTATTACTGATGCTAGATCTCATAATATCAGATAAATCTGAAATATAAGGTTTAGTATTACTGATGTTAGATCTCATAATATCAGATAAATCTGAACTATAAGGTTTATGAATATTAAATTAATAGTATACGGGGGATTATACTATTATTAATTATAATATGTAATTTAAATGTTTAGGCACACAATTATTTGTTTGTATAATGTTAGATGTCCTAGAATTATATGTTAGTTAGATCTCATAATATCAGATAAATCTGAAATATAAGGTTTAGCATTACTGATGTTAGATCTCATAATATCAGATAAATCTGAAATATAAGGTTTAGTAGTATGGGTGTAAAAATTATTGTGCCATACTTTTTAATTTAACTATGGAAGATTCTTTCTTATGAAAGAGAATTATATATATATCGGGGGATATTTTATAGTTCTGTAGTATATAAGGGGGGCCGGAGGCCGTCTGTTCTGGGGGAACACACTATATGTAATTATTTGACCTATTGGAGTTAAGTAGAGATGTCACTACCAGTGTTAGAATATACATTAGTCATAGATACATAATATAAATTATATCTAATAAATAAGATATAACAGTTATAGATTTGTAGCGAACTTAATATGTGAGCTAGGAAAGGTATAATCGTTAGTATCTAACATATGGAACCAAAGTTACATATGCAATATATATATTATATAGTATCATGTTTAGTCCAGAGGAACTATGGACCGGGGTTATACCGAGCTTGCGAGGGGGAAATTCCATACTGTGCCGCTTAAATTTTATTCAATTTAGAACAGAAATTTGATTCTAGTTTTATATTAGATTATTTTTAGGATGGATCTTAATATGTGAATTTAAGTGTGATCATAAGGTTATTTAAATAATAACTTTTAAATATTTTATTCGCAGTTTTTAATTTTATATATTTAATAATTTAAGATATAGTTAATTTTTAATATAACTAGCAAAGGTTGTGCCAGCAGCTGCGGTTATACAATCTAGTTAAAGTAATCTTTTTTGGAATTTTATTAATTTTTAATGTTGACTTTAATTTTATATTTTTAAGGTGAAATTTAAAATATAAAACTATAGTTAGGTAAATTGTAGATTATAAGAAGCTTAATTTTTTAGACTAGGATTAGATACCCTATTATTTTAAGTGTAAAAATTAAATTCCTAGTACTATAAGTTTTGATCTTTAAATTGAAAGAATTTGACGGTAATTTTAATCATTTTAGAGGAACCTGTTCTATAATTGATAATCCACGATAAATTTCACCTAAAAATTTTGTTTGTATATCTCTGTCTGATGAGTGTTTTATAAGGATATTCTCTTTAATTTTTTTAGAAAAATATGTCAGGTCAAGGTGCAGCTTTTTTAGGGTTGAAATGGGTTACATTTAATTCTAATTATTGGATTTAAATATGTATTTATTTTATGAAATTGGATTTAGTTGTAATAAATATTATATTTTATTTATGATATATGTTCTTGATTAAGTACACATCGCCCGTCGCTCTCATTATAAGATGAGATAAGTCGTAACAAAGTAGTTTTACCGGAAGGTGAAGCTGGAATTATACAAATTATAATCTAGGATTAGTTTTTATTTACATTAAAAACTCACTTGTGCAATTCAAGTTAATTTGATATTAAAATCTTAATTTTTGTTTTATTTGTTTTATAGATTTATTAGAAATAACTTTAGTTTTAGTATTTTTTAAGGAATTAATAGGTTATATTTATAGTTTAATTTACTGTAAAGGTAAGATTGTATTAATTTACAAGTAGAATTAATTTTTTGTACCTTTTGTATCAGGGTTTATTAATTTTGTTTATTTATTGATAATGATCCCGAAATTAGAGGAGTTATATTTAATTGTTATTTAATGTTTTATAATTATTAAGAAATTAACTATAGATGTTATATGCTATTCATCTTTAATATATCTGGTTCTTTAATAATTGAATTTAATTCAGGGTTTTAGTTGTTAATTAATAATTTTATTTTAATTAACATTATAACTTAAAATTATTGGGGATAAGCTCATTAATTGTTCTATAATTTATATAATAATAGAATTTATTTTGTAGGATTAGAAATTTTCATCTATTATATTTTGTTATAATTATATATTTTTTATAATTAATTTATTATAAATTTAGATTTTTATTAAGGATAATTATTTAATAATAAATTATTAGATATAATGATAGAATTAGTAGATTTATTGTTTATTAATATATAGTAATTCGGCAAATTTATCCTTCACCTGTTTAACAAAAACATGTCTTGATGTAATTGAGAACCTTGGTATATTTATATATGAGAGATGTAATAATGTAGAAGATGCATTAGAATTCGTACAAATATTGTTATAATCTAACAAAATTACTAAAAAAAATACTAAATTAAAAAAAAATAATCGGTTTAAAGACGTAAAAAATAAAGATATACTTTTTTTTTTGTTATAAAATGTAGAAGATTCACAATAATTTGTAAGCAAATTGTTAAAATCCGATTTATATTCAAGTTTTTAAAATGTTGAGGACGCTTTAGAATTTTTTTTTTTTTTTTTTTTTATTTGATGTTATTTAACGTCGCTTCGACTGCTCTGGCCATTAGCGACGACATCTTCTTAAATGTATGGCATTAATTTTGTTCTCTTGAGGTATCTTAGGGTTTTTTCTACACCAATGTTTGTTTTATAGGGATACGGCATTATGATGTTGAGGTCGCGGCGTTCCTTCGAGTATTTGTGACATACGAAGAGATGTTCCACTGTAAGAGGAGCATTATCACAAGTTTGGCAAGTTGGCCGGTGAAGTCCAATAAGCAGGTGGATGTGAGTCAGCTTCGTGTGTCCAATTCTAAGTCTGGTTATTATGGCTGCTTCCTTCGTACTTAGGTTTTTTGGTGGCACCCAGGCACGGTTTTCTTCTTTGATCAGGCGAAGGTGATTTCGTTCTGTATTTTGCCACTCTTCGTTCCATTTTCCCTTTACGCTTTTTTTGATCTGTTTGGCCCATTCGGAGGGAACTATGTATTTCAGATCAGGAGGGTCAGAGCTCTTGGCTGCTTCTTTTGCCAATTGGTCAGCATGTTCGTTTCCTTTAATTCCGACATGAGAAGGAACCCACAGCATCGTTACTTCCCTCCCGCTCTTCAATTGTTGGAAGTTAAGTTCCTGAATTTGTTTATGTATTTCGTTGTTGCTCCATATATTTTGCAGTCCCTTAATTACAGACAGTGAATCCGTCGCAATTACTGATTTTGGAATACCTTTGTTATTAATGTATTCGAACGCTTTAAGTATTGCCACTGACTCGCTAGTGAAAATGGAATTTGTGTCGTTTAACTTCCATTTATCAACACTCGTCCTGGTCACCATGCTACATCCCACACCGTTTTCATCCTTAGATCCGTCGGTGAAGATCAATTCATGGTCTGTATATAAGTTTTCGGTTATTTCATGGTATCTAAATTTTAATGTTTCTGGTGAGGTATTCTTTGTAAGCTTGGTTAGCTCGAGCTCTGTATTTATTAATGGGACTGTCCATGGTGGAGTATCTCCTATTTTTTGGGGAACAATATCTGTGGGCAAGGAGAGGTTGAACTCATTAAGGTAATGGGTGATTCTATCCTTGAGCGTTTCCGGTCTACGAGGTTCAATGTTATTATAATTTTGTAGAATGTTATAGATGTTGTGGTTTGGCATACTGAAAATTTTCATCGCGTAGCGGAGCACTAGCAGTTTCCTTCTGTGTTGCAGTGGTAATTCCCCGGTTTCGCTTAGTAGGGCTGATATGGGACTTGTTCTAAACGCCCCGGTAGAAAGCCTCAGTGCCAAATTCTGAACGGAGTCCAATTTACTTAGAAGGCTGGTGCATGCTGAGGAATACACAATGCAGCCATAGTCTAGTTTTGATCGTACTAGTGTTCTGTATGTTGTAAGCATTATTTTCCTTTAGAATTGTTACCATGTTATTATTTAGAATTGTTACCATGATTGTTTAATTCTAACAAAATGACTGGACTAAATAAAACAAATTACTAAATTATAAAAACAAAATCGGTTCGAAGACGTAATAAATAAAGAAAATTTACGTTTTTTCTTATTATTAAAATGTAGCAGATCCACTATAATTTGTAAGCATATTGTTAGAATATCATAGAATTAATAGAGAAGTACGAAATCCAAAGAAAAATGTCGGCAGGAAGAAGTTAGAAAAAAAAAATATTGTTATCTGCTATAAACTTTGATATTTATATTCAAGTTTTAAAAATGTCGAAGATGCATAAATTTTTTACCAAAATTGTTAAATTCTAACAAAATGACAGGACAAATTACTTAATTATGAAAAAAAATAGGCTCGAGACGTAATAAATAAATAAAATGTACGTTTTTTTTTTTTTTATAAAAATGTAGCAGATGCACAATAATTTATAAGCAAACAGACGAAATATGATAGAATTAAGAGAGAAGTATGAATAATGGTTAATATGGTTAATATACTATATGGTTATTTGTTATAAACTTTCATATATTTATATATGAGAGTTGTAATAATGTAGAAGACGCATTAGAATTCGTACAAATATTGTTAAAATCTAACAAAATTACTAAAAAAATACTAAATTAAACAAAAATAATCGGTTTAAAGACGTTAAAAATAAAGATATTATACTTTTTTTTTTGTTATAAAATGTAGAAGTTTCACAATAATTTGTAAGCAAATTGTTAAAATCCGATTTACATTCAAGTTTTTAAAATGTTGAGGATGCTTTAGAATTGTTACCATGATTGTTTAATTCTAACAAAATGACTGGACTAACTAGACAAATTACTAAATTATAAAAACAAAATCGGTTCGAAGACGTAATAAATAAACAAAATTTACGTTTTTTCTTATTATTAAAATGTAGCAGACCCACTATAATTTGTAAGCATATTTTTAGAATATCATAGAATTAATAGAGAAGTACGAAATCCAAAGAAAAATGTCGGCAGGAAGAAGTTAGAAAAAAATATATTGTTATCTGCTATAAACTTTGATATTTATATTCAAGTTTTAAAAATGTCGAAGATGCATAAATTTTTTACCAAAATTGTTAAATTCTAACAAAATGACAGGACAAATTACTTAATTATGAAAAAAAATAGGTTCGAGACGTAATAAATAAATAAAATGTACGTTGTTTTTTTTTTTATAAAAATGTAGCAGATGCACAATAATTTATAAGCAAACAGACGAAATATGATAGAATTAAGAGAGAAGTATGAATAATGGTTAATATGGTTAATATACTATATGGTTATTTGTTATAAACTTTCATATATTTATATATGAGAGTTGTAATAATGTAGAAGACGCATTAGAATTCGTACGAATATTGTTAAAATCTAACAAAATTACTAAAAAAATACTAAATTAAACAAAAATAATCGGTTTAAAGACGTAAAAAATAAAGATATTATACGTTTTTTCTTGTTATAAAATGTAGCAGATGAAAAATAATTTTTGAGAATATTGTTAGAATATTATAGAATTAAAGGGGAAGAATGAAATCCGAAGAAAAATGTCAGATCGAAAAAGTTAGAAAAAAAATATATTGTTATCTGTTTTAAACGTAAAGTTTTAAACATGTCGAAGATGCATTAAATTTTTTACCAAAATTGTTAAATTCTAACAAAATGACAGGACAAATTAAAACAAATTATTTAATTATGAAAAAAAATAGGTTCGAGACTTAATAAATAAAGAATATATACGTTTTTTTTTATTAAAAATGTAGCAGATGCACCATAATTTATAAGCAAATTGTTAGAATATCATAGAATTAAAAAAGAAGTATAAAATCCAAATAAACAGGCCAGAATGGAGAAGTATAAATAATGGTTAATACATAATGTAGTTATTTGTTATAAACTCTGGTATATTTATATATGAGGGTTGTAATAATGTAGAAGATGCATTAGAATTCGTACAAATATTATAAATCTATTTATATAAATCAAATATAAAATGTAACAAAATGACTAAACAAATAAAATTAAAAGAAGAAATTTCGGTTCTAAGACGTAAGAAATAAAGATATTATACGATTTTTCTTGTTATAAAATGTAGCAGATGCAAAATAATTTTTAAGCAAATTGTTAAAATCCGATAAAATCGCAATCGAATTCGTCCAATAATGGTCATAATCATATAAATATATAAAGAAAGATATGAAATCCAAAGGGAAATGACAGGTCGAAAAAGATAGAAAAAAAAATTTATGGTTATCTGTTATAAACTTTGATATTTATATTCAAGTTGTAAACATGTTAGAGATTTGTTAAATTCTAACAAAATCACTGGACAATTTAAAACAAATTACTAAATTATTAAAAAAAAAAAATCGGTTTTAAGACGTAATAAATTTTTAGTTATTAATATGTAGCAGATGCACAATAATTTGTAAGCGTATTGTTAGAATATCATAGAATTAAAAAAGAAGTATGAAATCTAAAGAAACATGCCAGAATGGAGAAGTATGAATAAGGGTTTATATGGTTAATATATAATGTGGTTATTTGTTATAAACCTTGGTATATTTATATATGAGAGATGTAATAATGTAGAAGATGCATTAGAATTCGTACAAATATTGTTATAATCTAACAAAATTACTAAAAAAATACTAAATTAAAAAAAAATAATCGGTTTAAAGACGTAAAAAATAAAGATATACTTTTTTTTTTGTTATAAAATGTAGAAGATTCACAATAATTTGTAAGCAAATTGTTAAAATCCGATTTATATTCAAGTTTTTAAAATGTTGAGGATGCTTTAGAATTGTTACCATGATTGTTTAATTCTAACAAAATGACTGGACTAAATAAAACAAATTACTAAATTATAAAAACAAAATCGGTTCGAAGACGTAATAAATAAAGAAAATTTACGTTTTTTCTTATTATTAAAATGTAGCAGATCCACTATAATTTGTAAGCATATTGTTAGAATATCATAGAATTAATAGAGAAGTACGAAATCCAAAGAAAAATGTCGGCAGGAAGAAGTTAGAAAAAAAATATATTGTTATCTGCTATAAACTTTGATATTTATATTCAAGTTTTAAAAATGTCGAAGATGCATAAATTTTTTACCAAAATTGTTAAATTCTGACAAAATGACAGGACAAATTACTTAATTATGAAAAAAAATAGGTTCGAGACGTAATAAATAAATTAAATGTACGTTTTTTTTTTTTTTTATAAAAATGTAGCAGATGCACAATAATTTATAAGCAAACAGACGAAATATGATAGAATTAAGAGAGAAGTATGAATAATGGTTAATATGGTTAATATACTATATGGTTATTTGTTATAAACTTTCATATATTTATATATGAGAGTTGTAATAATGTAGAAGACGCATTAGAATTCGTACAAATATTGTTAAAATATAACAAAATGAGTAAACAAATACTAAATTTAAAAAAATAATCGGTTTGAAAACGTATGAAATGACAATATACGTTTTTTTTTTGTTATAAAATGTAGAAGATACACAATAATTTGTAAGCAAATTGTTAAAATCCGATAAAATCGCAATCGAATTCGTCCGAAAATGGTCATAATCTTATAAAAATATGTAAAAAGATATGAAATCCATAGGAAAAAGTTAGAAAAAAAAAATGTATGGTTATCTGTTATAATCTTTGATATTTATATTCAAGTTGTAAAAATGTTAAAGATGCATTACAATTTTTACCAAAATTGTTAAATTCTAACAAAATGACCGGAAAAATTAAAACAAAATACTAATTTATGAAAAAAAATCGGTTCGAAGACGTAATAAATAAGAAAATGTACGTTTTTTTTTTTTTATTAAAATGTAGCAGATGCAAAATAATTTGTTAGAATATTATAGAATTAAAGGTGAAGTATGAAATCCGAAGAAAAATGTCAGATCGAAAAAGATAGAAAAAAAAAGTATATTGTTATCATTAAATAATTTTTTTTTTGAAGAGAAAAGATTTGGCTCCGCCGGGAGTCGAACCCGGGTCTCCTGCGTTACATGCGAGGATGCTAACTGCTACACCACAGAGCTCGGCTCAAGGCAGAGCAAATCGGTTCGAAGACGTAATAAATAAAGAAAATGTACGTTTTTTCTTGTTATCAAAATGTAGCAGATGCACAATAATTGGTAAGCAAATTGTGATAATCCTATAAAATCGCAAACGAAATCGTCCAAAAATGGTACTAATCTTACAAAATATGAAAAAAGCTATGAAAGGAAGGTATGAAATCCATAGAAAAATTTCGGAACGAAAAAAATAGAAAAAAATATATGGTTATCTGCTATAATCTTTGATATTTATATTCAAGTTTTAAACATGTCGAAGATGCATTAAATTTTTTACCAAAATTGTTAAATTCTAACAAAATGACTGAAAAAATTAAAACAAATTACTGAATTAAAAAAAAAATTGGTTCGAAGACGTAATAAATAAAGAAAATGTACAATTTTTTTGAGAAGTTTGAATAATGGTTAATATGGTTAATATATAATACATTTGTATTCTCGATAGGCTTAAGTGGAAAAATTATCCGAGTTTTGAGAGTCCTTTATAGTAAGGCTTGCACCCAAATCAAGGGAAACCCTGAGGGATTATCGAAAAAGTTGAAAATCACCGAAGGAGTGCTGCAAGGAGAAACCTTGAGTCCAATGATATTCAATCTCTTCCTATCAGACATAAAGGATTTTTTTCGAAATCGGGATTTGTCAGGAATACCTATAATAAATGGCGCTGACATCCTATTTCTTCTGTTCGCGGATGACTTGGTTATCTTTGCTGACTCATACCCCGATCTGGTAAAAAAAATGAATAACCTCCACGCATATTGCGCGGTCAATAAGCTAAAAATTAACATTGAAAAAACTAAAATATTGAATTTCTGTAGGGGGCGACCAAGGAGATATAAAAGTATATATTTGGAGGGAGAACTGGTCGAGATAGTTAACAGTTATAATTATTTGGGGGTTCAATTTTCTATGTCCGGTTTGTTCTTTCAAGCAGTGAAGAAAACTATATCAAAGTCAAATTCAACAATAGGAACGGTAATAAACTTATGTGCTAAGGCTAAAATCAATTCATGGAAGGCAAGGGAGAAGCTTAAAAAAGCTATTATAAATACGTCCCTGTTGTATTGTGCACAAGTGTGGAGCTTTCGGTATATAGAGCTGTTAGAAAATTCAAACATAAATTTTTACAAAAATGCTTTCTCGCTTAGCAAAACTACACCAAACTTTTTAATAAGATTAGAAACAGGTTCTGTGCACATTGGCTACAATATATTAAAATACACCCTAAACTGGTTAGTTAAACTTATAGAAATGGATGATAGGAGATATCCTAAAATATGTTTCCTAGCGTTAAGAAACAGATTGGATTCATCTACTTCTGTTACTACAAAATACAACTGGTGTTCCCAACTAAAAAATGAGCTTGATACCATAGAAGAGGGTAGATTAATATTTGAAAATAATGCAGCTAAGTTAAAAGCAAATAGTAATAAAATTTTGAATAAATATAAATGCTACTTATTAGATAAAGACACTGAACGATTGCAGCATTCTACCTATAGCGAGCATATAAACCTTTTCTTGAATAGATTCCAAATGGCTGATTATTTACTACTCCCAGCTAACTTTAAATTTACTAGGCTGTTAATGCAGATCAGACTTTCAGGTAGATACAGAATAAAAATTTCTGTTAACAATAAAATTGTAATTATTAATCCTCAGCAAGAGTGCAAAATGTGCAATATGAAAAATAATGAAACACTATATCATATATTGTTTGTTTGCCCTATTTATTCCAATCTGAGGGAAAGGTATTACCAAGGGATGAAAAATGTTAATGGAATTAAAATTTTTAAGCCGCAAAGCGTAAAAGATTTACGAAATTTGTTTTATATTTTTACCAATATTTTAAACTATAGAGACTTGGTAGGATGATTTCTCATAACAATAGCCATATTACATGTCATCAGTAATAGAAATTGTTAATTTATTGGTTATTGATTGATCTATGTAAATAATAAGGATTTCAATGTTTAAATTTTTTAATTTTATGACTAATTTTTAGATGTTCAGTTTTAACTAAGTTTTTATACTTTGTTTTTTTACATTTGAATTTTTCTATTTTTATTTATATTCATGTATATTAATAATTAATAATGTATTTATAATGTTTGTATGTATATGTAATGTGTAATGTATGTGTCTATAATTTGTATAATCGATAGACTCTATTTGCATAGGGTGTTTCCCTGAAAGCAAATTATGATTAAATAAAAAAAAAAAAAATAAAAATATAATACATTTGTTATAAACTTTCGTATATTTATATATGAGAGTTGTAATAATGTAGAAGACGCATTAGAATTCGTACAAATATTGTTAAAATATAACAAAATGAGTAAACAAATACTAAATTAAAAGAAAAAATTTCGGTTCTAAGACGTAAGAAATAAAGATATTATACGTTTTTTCTTGTTATAAAATGTAGCAGATGCAAAATAATTTTTAAGCAAATTGTTAAAATCCGATAAAATCGCAATCGAATTCGTCAAATATGGTCATAATCTTATAAAAATAAGAAAAAAACGTATGAAATCCAAGAAAAAATGTCGGATCAAAAAAGTTAGAAAAAAAAATATATGGTTATCTGTTATAATATTTGATATTTATATTCAAGATAAAAAATGTTGAAGATGCAATTATTTTTTTACCGAAATTGTTTAATTCTAAAAAAATGACTAAACAAATAAAATTAAAAGAAAAAAAATATTTATAAGACGTAATAAATAAAGAAATTGTACGTTTTCTTGTTATCAAAATGTAGCAGATGCACAATAATTAGTAAGGAAATTGTCAAAATCCAATAAAATCGCAAACGAATTCGTCCAAAAATGGTCATAATCTTACAAAATATGAAAAAAGCTATGAAAGAAAGATATGAAATCCATAGAAAAATTTCGGAACGAAAAAGTTAGAAAAAAAATATATGGTTATCTGTTATAATCTTTGATATTTATATTCAAGTTTTAAACATGTCGAAGATGCATTAAATTTTTTACCAAAATTGTTAAATTCTAACAAAATGACAGGACAAATTAAAACAAATTACTTAATTATGAAAAAAAATAGGTTCGAGACTTAATAAATAAAGAAAATATACGTTTTTTTATTAAAAACATAGCAGATGGACCATAATTTATAAGCAAATTGTTAGAATATCATAGAATTAAAAAAGAAGTATAAAATCCAAAGAAACAGGCCAGAATGGAGAAGTATGAATAATGGTTAATACATAATGTGGTTATTTGTTATAAACTCTGGTATATTTATATATGAGGGTTGTAATAATGTAGAAGATGCATTAGAATTCGTACAAATATTATAAATCTATTTATATAAATCAAATATAAAATCTAACAAAATGACTAAACAAATAAAATTAAAAGAAGAAATTTCGGTTCTAAGACGTAAGAAATAAAGATGTACGTTTTTTCTTGTTATAAAATGTAGCAGATGCAAAATAATTTTTAAGCAAATTGTTAAAATCTGATAAAATCGCAATCGAATTTGTCCAATAATGGTCATAATCATATAAATATATATAGAAAGATATGAAATCCAAAGAGAAATGACAGGTCGAAAAAGATAGAAAAAAAAAATATATGGTTATCTGTTATAAACTTTGATATTTATATTCAAGTTGTAAACATGTTAGAGATTTGTTAAATTCTAACAAAATCACTGGACAATTTAAAACAAATTACTAAATTATTAAAAAAAAAAATCGGTTTTAAGACGTAATAAATTTTTAGTTATTAAAATGTAGCAGATGCACAATAATTTGTAAGCGTATTGTTAGAATATCATAGAATTAAAAAAGAAGTATGAAATCTAAAGAAACATGCCAGAATGGAGAAGTATGAATAATGGTTAATATGGTTAATATACTATATGGTTATTTGTTATAAACTTTCATATATTTATATATGAGAGTTGTAATAATGTAGAAGACGCATTAGAATTCGTACAAATATTGTTAAAATATAACAAAATGAGTAAACAAATACTAAATAAAATAAAATAATCGGTTTGAAAACGTATGAAATAATAATATTATACGTTTTTTTTTTGTTATAAAATGTAGAAGATTCACAATAATTTGTAAGCATATTGTTAAAATCCGATAAAATCGCAATCGAATTCGTCCAAAAATGGTCATAATCTTATAAAAATATGTAAAAAGATATGAAATCCATAGAAAAATGTCGGAACGAAAAAGTTAGAAAAAAAAAATATGGTTATTTGTTATTATCTTTGATATTTATATTCAAGTTGTAAACATGTTAGAGATTTGTTAAATTCTAACAAAATGACTGGACAATTTAAAACAAATTACTAAATTATTAAAAAAAAAATCGGTTTTAAGACACAATAAATTTTTAGTTATTAAAATGTAGCAGATGCACAATAATTTGTAAGCGTATTGTTAGAATATCATAGAATTAAAAAAGAAGTATGAAATCTAAAGAAACATGCCAGAATGGAGAAGTATGAATAAGGGTTTATATGGTTAATATATAATGTGGTTATTTGTTATAAACTTTGGTATATTTATATATGAGAGATGTAATAATGTAGAAGATGCATTAGGATTCGTACAAATATTGTTAAAATCTAACAAAATTACTAAAAAAATACTAAATTAAAAAAAAATAATCGGTTTAAAGACGTGTAGGGATTCTCCCCACAATAGAAATTATTAATCAAATAATTTTGGTAACATTATCATTTAACCTTCCACCTGTTATAATTTAACTGTGTACTATATAATATTATTTTGTTTAATTGATTTAATTTATGTAAAAATTTCCTTAGTTTATTTTCTTATTTATTTACAGCTTATTTCTTTTTCTTTAAATGTAAATATCATTTGGATGTATATATATTTTTTTGTGTAATTTTACTTTTAGACCAGATGATGTTAATATAGTGTGAAGACAGATGATTTTAATTTTTGATGTTCTAAAAATAATAAATGTTTAATCAATAACTCTTGAGTCTTTATACCCGAAGAAACTCTACAAATTGGTGACCCCGACGTGATCTTCGTCAAGAAATGGGTAACGACGCCGAGCCTACTGAATCATCTAGCGAAAGGAAGATGGAACACAATGAGCTCAACAAAGTGAGTATTAGAATTCCTCCCTTTTGGATTGAACGGCCAGAGATGTGGTTTTACCAGGTCGAGGCACAGTTCGAAATTAATGGTATTACAACTGAGAGGGCTAGATTCAATCATTTAATTGCTCAATTAGAACCCAGATTCAAGGAAAATGTTTGGGATATTATCAAAGACCAAAACGAGAAAAATAAAAACACAGTGGCTAAGCAAAGACTATTAAACATATTTAAAGAATCTGAAAATAGGCAGATTAAGAGGTTAGTCTCAGAGATTGAGTTAGGAGATTTGAAGCCTAGTCAGCTCTTAAGAAAAATGAAAAGCCTTGCGGGAGATGGTATTACCGACAGTGTATTGCGCACCCTGTGGCTTGATAAACTGCCAGATACATTGAAAAATGTTCTTTTAATTAGTGAAGAGACTCTGGAAAAAGTTGCTCTGATGGCAGATAAAATATCTGAAATGAACCCATTTAATTTATTAATTTATCTAAAAAATCGCCAGCTGATTGACGGCGTGACTGGTTCCAAAATTCGAAGCAATATTTATACCATTTCCGAACTTGACATAATCAGTACTATAACTAGTTCACAAAGATATGGGGATTTACTCATAAAATATCCAGATTTAGCTAAACCGAATGTGATACCTACTAATTTGCAACATGATGTCCGCCACTATATTAATACTATTGGTAAACCAGTTTTTTCCAGGCCAAGACAGCTAGATGCGGAAAAGTTAAAGCTTGCCAAAGAAGAGTTCCAGTTTATGCTGAATAATGGGATCATCCGTCCATCTAAGTCGGAATGGGCGAGTCCACTTCACATGGCAACTAAAAAGGATGGTACATTACGCCCTTGCGGTGATTACCGCAGGCTTAATTCCCTCACAACACCGGACAGGTATCCACTTCCTCGCATAGAAGATTTTCATAATATTCTACATAATAAGAAGGTATTTTCAAAAATAGATCTTTTTAAAGCATTTTTTCAAATTTAAATGTAGCAGATGCACAATAATTTGTAAGAATATTTTAGAAATAAAGGAGAAGTATGAAATCCGAAGAAAAATGTCAGATCGAAAAAGATAGAAAAAAAAAGTATATTGTTATCTAGTAGATATGAGATATGGTCAACTGTTCTTCAATTACGATAGGTTAAATGATGGTCAGGATTTTCAGTTACAATGATATTTATTATGGTAAGCCAACGTTGCGATCCAACTTATGGATCTTCATCAGGGCTAAAAGAAAACAAATATATGAGTATCTATGCTAGAAGGTGACAATAAATGGATACATTACAGAACTGATAATAATATAAAAGATGGTGTATACATAAATATTAAAATAAGAGGCTGGTTAACAAGATAAAATAGAATCTGATATTTACCTACTGAGTCCAGGTGGATACTAAGACTAAAGGTAAAAATAAGGTGAGAGGTAGTGGTAGGGGGTTAGTTTGCCGACTTCAAAGGTTTGTGGCGGGGTAATCCAACGCTTTTGAAGTGAAGGCACATGAAAACTGAGTGAACAAAAATATTTAAAAACTAACAAAATATATGGTACTGTATACAAATAGTTGTGTCTGGACTGAATAATAACATAAAAATGAGATAATACATAATGTAACAATGCATACAAATTTGGAAAATATACAGAAAGAAGCATACAATACAAAAAATAATAATAGTACAAGAGGTACAGAGATAATTGCAGGTACCTATGAAATCAAAACTAGGATTTGAGGATGCGGAAGATGTTAGAATAGGTGAATGAAATTATCTCTTTATCTGTTTTGTGATTTACCGGGTTATTTGTTTCTAGATGGATGAAAATGGATTCTGAGAGGAGACGTTTGTCGTGGTTATATACAGTTGCTAATAGTGAGGGGTTCTCAAAGTCGAAGGAATGGTTGTGGGCAATGGCATGTTCTGCTAATTTAGATGTAGACGAATTACGCGTGGAAATACTGTATTTATGTTGATAAATACGTTTTTTAAAATAATTTTTGGTTTCACCTATATAGATACTGTTGCAATTAAGCGTGGAGCACTGGATACGATAAACTACATTACACTTGTCTAGGAGGGGTACAGGGTCTTTGAGTTTTGTATAAAGATTTTTTATGTATACACCATCTGTTATATTATTATCAGTTCTGTAATGTATCCATTTATTGTCACCTTCTAGCATAAATACTCATATATTTGTTTTCTTTTAGCCCTGATGAAGATCCACAAATTGGATCGAAACGTTGGCTTACCATAATAAATATCATTGTAACTGAAATTCCTGACCATCATTTAACCTATTATATCGTTATCTGTTATAAACTTTGATATTTATATTCAAGTTTTAAAAATGTTGAAGATGCCTTAGAATTGTTACCATGATTGTAAAATTCTAACAAAATGACTGAAAAAATTAAAACAAATTACTAAATTATAAAAAAAGAAATCAGTTCGAAGACGTAATAAATAAAGAAAATGTACTACTACGTTTCTGGTCTCCCGCTTTTCTAAGGCGGGTGGGGGTTACCAGAAACGGCATATATCTAATTGATATTGTAATTAATGTACTTAATTCGCCTTAATGTAAATTGGATACTTTTCCAAAGGTGACGTGTTTACCAATTCTATATTATACTAATAAACCTGTGGCATAGGGCAAATGATAATAAATAAACAAATCTAAATTGAACTATATCCTTAAGTTTATTGACCAATAATGTAACTTATTTATACCCCCTTTAATATATCATATAAACATATGAAACTCGCCCTCTTGGCACACTCCCCGACCTCTGTCCACCTCCGAACTCTCCACTCGACCTCTCTTCTCGACTTCCCTTTCGAACTCTCTCCCCTCTGTATACTCGTAAGTCTTCTTTCTCCCACTCTCTTCAGACTTCCTCTGATTGGCTGGCTGCAGACTTCTCCTGATTGGTTGGTTCCAGACCTCTTCTGATTGGCTGGCTGCCTCAAATTTCCATTCCTTTCTATATTCACCGTGTTTCCCAGCGGCCTCTTTGCCGGGCAAAACCAGGGTTATTGGCCACAAATTTCTTTAACAATCTTCTTAGGTATTTCCCTGGATGCTTGTCGGCAGCATTGTCGGTCCTAAGCTTTGCTTATTTTGAATTTCTAACAGAAGGTTTATGGCCCCAATAACTTACAAGGCGGTATTTCCAAGACCTAGCCGCCTTCAGGTAAAACTGGCCACCGGGTTGCACATATACAGTACTTTACATATTTTGATATTAAATTATTAATTCAATTTACTATTCCTATCATGGCAGCATCCACAATACATAGCGTTCTCCTAGTGTCAAGGGAAAGAAAAATTAATAAACGTACGTTTATTGATTTTTCTTTTAACATACTTTCAAAAATATTGTTAATAATCCGTTTAGAGCCGTAAAGTAAAATCCTTTCTACAAAATTAATTGTTCAGCATCGAATATGGCAAAATGGTATAAAATGAACGTACAACATACAAAACATTACTTAAAATACAACATATAAAATAATTACAAAAATGAACAAACCCCTATAGTAGAACATGATACGATAATAAATTTACAATCGCTACAATTTACATAACAAAAACAAAAATAAAACAATCCTCAATATAAGTTTTCTGTGTACTATTTAAAAAAATTTTGACTCAACGTTCAAAACTAAATTATAAAAATACTAAATGGTTGTAGGATATAACAAAACATATGATCTTAAAATTAATTAAGTATTCACATGATAAAATCTTATTTTTCTAAACAATTGCTAGATAACTTACTTAGTGATCAGAGTTCTTCTGCCTTTATTTCACATCCTGAAACACTTCTTCATTCACAAATAACAAAAACAAGTATAATGTTTATACAGTAACATTTTATTGTGTGGCAAGCATTTTACAAAAATAAAAAGTATTCTACTATTTGGGATTCTTTCCCACTCTAATTTTAAAAATCATTTTTGTTAGGCATTTTTATATTTTTAATAAACGTTTAATTTCAATTATTTTCAGGTTTAATTATTATAACGTCTAATTCGGTATATATATTTCCTTTCTTAATAGCACGCTGACACAACAACGGCGAACCTCTTGTTTTAACAAAAATCAGTTGTCCAAGTACCATCTTGGGTTTTCTTCTGTCACAATCAAGGATTTAGTATTAACTCATTCTATCAAATGAATCTCAGTTCTCAAATTACTATATGAGATTTGAAAATAGATTTTTTACTATGACTTTACTAAAAGAACGGTGTAATCAAATCACAATTTATGTGAAAACAATGTTGTACCATTCACATCTATTCTTTATTTATTAATAAGTTTTTCTTGGTCATTTTAATTACAAGTTTTAAAATTTTAATCGAATCTATATTATTTCCTTTATTTAAAATATTCTTATCTCTGATACCGAATCTAGTTCCTACTTATGGCCACTGAAGATTTTCCTATCCGGATGTTCGGATTAAATACATTATGAGCCCCATCAATTATATAATAATAAAAGTTTTTACAAATGGATCAATAAAAATGTTGCCTCAGTATTCTGGGCGTACTTGAAGATTTCAGTATCTTCTCAAAAATAATCTTAGGGATACCTGGAGGCGCTACGGCTGCTCCACATAGAGGGTTTTTCCCTTCTAGACACAAAATAATAACCCGAATTCAGGGGGATGGAGGACTTCTGTCTACTCCAAAGTAAAAAAGTACAATAATCCACTTAGGATATACAAAAATACATAATTGATCCAAGTTATTTAAATGTTATTATTGGGGGTTGCTCATAGCGACTAAACAATTGGGGCAATTTACAATTATTATTTACCAACAGTTTTCGAATATGAATTGTGACCTATGCAAATTTAAACTTGAACATTTTAACTTTCTCATTTATAGATAATGTTATGTATATTTCACTTTGATTAAAATCTGAATCGGTAAATCGTTTTTTAAGATCATGTTAATTTTATTTTAAAAATTAGTATTGATATTATAGTTACTTCAATCTAATATATGATTTCACTCTGAGATCCATTTAATTGCTTATAATGAACTTTGTATAGTTAAGACCATAATACTAACAATCCCTAAATTTAAAAGAGAAACTTATTTACATAAAAATATGTACAATTATATATACAAAAATTATTTACATTGATCCAGAACGGGTTGATCTGACGACGGTTTCGCCAGGACCCTTTAGCTCGTCAACGGAAGGGACGCTAGATGGAAAACCCTTTTTATCCCCTGGACTGGGATAAAGACTACCGTGTCTTATTATAACACCGTACGCGCTTCTTCTTTACATGGTTTAAGACCAAATAATTCATATAAAAGTCATAAAGTAGAAATAGGAAGGAGATAGGCTCTGTTCGCGAATCCCTAAAATAAATATTTGTTTCGCAACTGTTATGACCATTTTGGTATTTTAACGGGGATTTCGCCATAAATATACTTAATGAGTTTAAGCAGAGTTGGGCAAAATTACAATTAATTACATTGCCAATTACAATTACATTGTAATTGTAATTATATGAATTAAAATTAAATTATAATTCGTAATTAAACTGTTAATTATCATTATAATTTGTATTTATAATTTAATTGTAATTCGTAATTACTAATTATATTGTAATCTAATTTTAATTCGTAATTGGAAATTACATTGAAATTGATTTGTAATTGTACTGTAATCTAAGTTTTCAATTTGAATGTAACTTATAATTAAGTTGTATTGGTAATGTAATTGTACTTTTTAATTAGTAATTATGTTGAAATTACAAGGCGAATGTCAGTAGTCCTACTTTTGAGACTGGTGGAATTTGGCTTGTCTGTCTTTTGCTCAGATGGGGGCAATTTCAACGCAAAAATATCTAAAACTAATGATAGTTGTTGGCCAGCCTTGAGACTAAAACAAATACAATTAAAATCAATAAGCTTATTAAGCTTTAACTGTAAATATTATATATATTTAAATATTAATATATTTAAACAAAAATTGTTGGTTATGAAGAAGATAAATTCAAATGTATTTGAAACAAGTGTGTAAAATTAAAAATTTAGAACTTTCTAAATTTAAATTAAATTATCACTTTTAAACAAAATTTTATAACATATATAGTCTTCTTACTTTAACTTCTGATTTTTCTATATGATGTTAATATTTGATTTCAAAATCACTCGTTTTTCAAAAGTTTTGTCCGCCAGTATATTGCATTTTGGGAGGTTCGTCAATGTTGCGTAAGAAAATAGTCTTTCTACAGGAGCTGATGACGGAAATGTTTTTTATTTCAGGATATTTCTCAAGTAGTTGTAAACTCTGGTCTTCTTTGAAAAACTACAGGGTCATGAGCTCGGCATCAATGTAAGCAGAATCAACGCTTTTAATTTTTCGTGATGTACCAAAATCAAAGAACGAACTATTTGGGAGTTCACATGGTTGCTTTACCGATGATTTTATTTCTTTAATTTCCGAAGCGACAACTCTTTTAAGTTCCATGAGAAGATGGTTGAATTTTGCATCTTCTACACATACCATCCATCTGTTTTTAAAGAAACGGATGTGAGAATGCAGAGATAGCTGCATTTTCAGATACACGGGTAGAAAAAGAAAAATATGGCTCAAATCTTTTGGTAACTGGTACCAAAAAGCATTCTGCAAGAGGTAAATATCCAAAAAATCAAAAATATTTTAAACTTTAGTAATTTTTAGGTAAGCCTTTATATTGTATTGCCTCTTACAAACGATTGGGCATGGATTGGACAAGCTTTTTTGTGTACGGTGGGCTTATCTTGTCCCATTCTTCTTGAAGCGCCTTTTTGAGATCTTCTCTGTTTGATATCTCATGTTTCCTCACTTCTGTTTCTAATTTACTTCATGAATTCTCTATGAAGTTTAGGTCTGGTGATCTGGGCGTTGTTTATATAGTTGGGCAATTATATGAACACGTTTATTTTGGGGAAATTATATGAACACCATTCTCTTGCAAGATAAAAAGAATGCTTGGTATCGCTACCACTATAAATAGCAACATTATTTATTACCCGAAGCTCGGTTACACTTGGTTTAAATTTTTTTTTTCAGGGTGTGACAATTTAAATGTTTATCAATTGTTCCCTCAATAAAATGAAGATTTCCTAACCCCAACTCAGTAATACACCCCAAAACCATCACATTACCACCTCCAAGTTTGATGGTCCGGCAAAGATTTTTTTCATGGCTCTTCATATGCCTTTCTCCAGATGAAACCTCTAACATCAGAGCCAAACAAATTAAATTTTGACCCAATCGAATACAGAACACTTTTCCAGAAGTCCATGTATTTTGTTATATAATCCTTAGCAAAATTGATTCGAAGCTTTTTATTTTTGTCACTGATATAAACCCCCCCCCCCCTGAGAGGTGAGGTCACTCATAAAATATTACTATTTCTATATGAAATATTTAGTCATTTTTCAAGTCCACTAATTGAAAATGAATTGTATTTAAACATTTACAGTAATGTATAACGTCATTATGTACTAATATGTATTTTGGGGAAATTATATGAACACCATTCTCTTGCAAGATAAAAAGAATGCTTGGTATCGCTACCACTATAAATAGCAACATTATTTATTACCCGAAGCTCGGTTACACTTGGTTTAAATTTTTTTTTTCAGGGTGTGACAATTTAAATGTAAAAAAAAAAGTGCGCCCCCCCCTCAGAAAATTTTTGTATCCGCCATTGCAAAGGGGAAGTAATTAGCATTTGAAAAATAAATATTCGTTTGCAGCATTTTGACTGTGAGCCACTGTATATAGGAAGAAAATAATCTAATTGTAATTATTATAATTTAATTAATTACATTGTAATGAATTACATTATAGTGAATTACATTGTAATGAATTATATTGTAATGAATTAAAAGTAGAGAAGTAATTGTGAAATTACATTGTAATTAATTACAATGTAATGAATTACATTGTAATTAATTACGCAATTCAATTACTAAGTAATTAATTACGCCCAACTCTGGTTTAAGTGATCTCCTGGAGGTGGCTTACCAGGGTTTATTAATTTTATAAATTCTAGGAGGCTTAATACATTTTCTATCGCCATAGGTCGGTCCTTCTCTTCATCTTCAATCTCTTCATGGGTCATATCAACTTCCTCACGTACTTGGCAAGATTCAAGAGTTTCTACCTGAGCTTGACGAATTGGTAAATTCTCTTGAATGGTTTCTTCTTGAAGAGTCTTCGTTTCATCTTCAACTTTAAAGAGAACCTTATCTTGCCCGTCGGAATCAGTCTCAATGTCACCACTTTCTGATTGAGCATTAGAAACCGTTCCTTCCCTCGGAATTTCGTCACTTATAATTTCTACATTTTCCAGAGCAGTAATCTCGTTCGGTCTAGTTTCCATACGATTGGTAGCATAGGGTTCATTAATATAATTTTCCACTGTTTTATGGGCATGGGCATCATGTTCTGCACTCTCATTCATATCCTCACTTTCAGCTAAGGGTGGTTTCTGTGTTTCTTCATCAGGTTGAGTAAAATGTTTTGCAGACGTTTCCAACTTCTGATTCGTTGTGTGTAGAGCGTCATTTATTTCCTGTATGTGTTTATTATGCTCTTCTATTATTCTCTTTAGCTCTTTATGTCTATCTTCTTGATTTTTCTGCATCTCTTTTATTAGCTGCCATATTAAAATTTCTTCTGTGCTGAGGCCATTTTCTTCTGTTTTCTCCCTGGTCTGTGGCTGAGTTGCTTCTGGATGTGGGATCGCTATTCTTTCAGCCAACCCCGTATTCGGCTGTGGTAGTTTCTCGTTTTCTACCCTCAAAGCCATCAAAATGTCGTGTGCGTATATTATCCCTTTAATATCTATTGAAACCTCCGTGGTAGGGTTAAAGGCAAGCACTGATTAAATATAACACAAAAAACAAGCAACTTATTATAAGACCGTATAACAAGAAGTATAAGGACAGCCTCCTTCACACACATCACTAATTTAACACTAAGGCAAGAGAACACGAGAAAACGAAGCAAAGATTTAAAGCGAAATTCTGGATAATTTGTAGTTAAATAAAAGAAATTATCAAACCTTATAATATTCACCCTTATGCCACTTTGTATAATTTATAATAACAAGAAACGTCATCTAATGATATAAACAAATTGGTAAGTACGTCCCCACAAGGGATGCCATTTTAATTGCTACGTTTCTGGTCTCCTGCTTTTCTAAGGCGGGTGGGGGTTACCAGAAACGGCATTTATCTAATTGATATTGTAATTAATGTACTTAATTCGCCTTAATGTAAATTGGATACTTTTCCAAAGGTGACGTGTTTACCAATTCTATATTATACTAATAAACCTGTGGCATAGGGCAAATGATAATAAATAAACAAATCTAAATTGAACTATATCCTTAAGTTTATTGACCAATAATGTAACTTATTTATACCCCCTTTAATATATCATATAAACATATTTTACTAGCACAAATTAGTTAATGGATGCTGACTGGCAATTTAACATTATTTTAATAAATACTAACCACACAATATTACAACTAGTACTGTATATGTATTAACCTTATTTGGTGGGTACTCTCTGGTGTTGTCTCTGGCCTATCTGCTGGATCAGTCTCTGCCATCTCTGACGCTCTCTCAGACACAGCGCAGCATCCCATCTCAGCCTGTCTCGGAAATCTGGACTCTGCCGCTCCTATCTATCCAGTCCTCTGCCCTTCTCGTTCCACTCTCGCCCTCTTGGCACACTCCCCGACCTCTGTCCACCTCCGAACTCTCCACTCGACCTCTCTTCTCGACTCCCCTTTCGTACTCTCTCCCCTCTGTATACTCGTAAGTCTTCTTTCTCCCACTCTCTTCAGACTTCCTCTGATTGGCTGGCTGCAGACATATATATGTATGTATGTACGTATGTATAAAAATGTAAAAAACATATGATTTCAAATCCCTGACTGTTTGTTGGAACAAAATAAGCTGTTGGAGCGAACTGTTTGGGTCTAGATTTTTCGAGCCTAGTCCACGCAGATGTGGAACTGTCCACGTTGTTCTTGAACATTCCAGACCTGACCATTTACGATTATATATAAGGAGCGAGTGACTGAACGAGTTAGTCTTATTCTGTGCCTTGACTGTGAAGCTCAAGTCATATGATTAGTGTGCTATAACGTTATCATTTTTGTAACCTGCTCGGAAATTTGATTTGTGATAATTCGTTTGGCATTGTTGTTATATTTTCTTTAATAAATATTTCTTTATTCCACATAAGTGTTACAATATGTTCTATAAAACATAACAATATATTATATTGTTATTGATCTTGTTAATGTATTTTTTGTGTTTTTATTTTATAAAAAATGAACAAAAAGAACTAAAATGAAAGGTAATTTATTTAGAAAATTAAAAAAAACATAATAAGTAAATCCATAAGACTATCCATGTATATGTATTTAAACGTATATACATTTATACATTTATTATGCACCATAATTTATAAGCAAATTGTTAGAATATCATAGAATTAAAAAAGAAGAATGAAATCCAAAAAAACATGCCAGAATGGAGAAGTATGAATAATGGTTAATATATAATGTGGTTATTTTTTATAAACTTTTGTATGTTTATATTTGAGAGATGTAATAATGTAGAAGACGCATTAGAATTCGTACAAATATTGTTAAATTCTAACAAAATGACTAAATAAATACTAAATTGAAAAAATAATCGGTTTGAAAACGTAAGAAATGATGATATTATATGTTTTTTTTTTTTTTTTTATAAAATGTAGTAGATGCACAATAATTGGTAAGCAAATTGTTAAAATCCGATAAAATCGCAATCGAATTAGCCAAAAATGGTCATAATCTTATAAAAATATGAAAAAAAATACGAAATCCAAAGAAAAATGTCGGAACGAATAAGTTAGAATAAAAAAAATATATGGTTATCTGTTATAATCTTTGATATTTATATTCAAGTTGTAAACATGTTGAAGATGCATTACAATTTTCACCAAAATTTTTAAATTCTAACAAAATGACTGGACAATTTAAAACAAATTACTAAATTATAAAAAAAAAAAAAAATCGGTTCGAAGACGTAATAAATAAAGAAAATATACGTTTTTTTTTTATAAATATCGTAGAATTAAAAGAGAAGTATGAAATCAAAAGAAACATGCCAGCATGGGGAAGTATGGATAATGGTTTATATAGTTAGTTAATATACTATATGGTTATTTGTTATAAACTTTGGTATATTTATAAATGAGAGATGTAATAATGTAGAAGATGCATTAGAATTCGTACAAATATTGTTAAAATCTAACAAAATGACTAAACAAATAAAATTAAAAGAAGAAATTTCGGTTCTAAGACGTAAGATATAAAGATATTATACGTTTTTTCTTGTTATAAAATGTAGCAGATGCAAAATAATTTTTAAGCAGATAGTTAAAATCCGATAAAATCGCAAACAAATTCGTCCAAAAATGGTCATAATCTTACAGAAATATGAAAAAATAAATGAAATCTATAGAAAAATTTCGGAACGAAAAAGTTAGAAAAAAAAATATGGTTATCTGTTATAATCTTTAATATTTATATTCAAGTTGTAAAGATCTTAAAGAAGCATTAAAAGTTTTACCAAAATTTTTAAATTCTAACAAAATGACTGGACAATTTAAAACAAATTACTAAATTATATAAAAAAAAAAATCGGTTCGAAGACGTAATAAATAAAGAAAATATACGTTTTTTTTTTTATAAATATCGTAGAATTAAAAGAGAAGTATGAAATCAAAAGAAACATGCCAGAATGGGGAAGTATGAATAATGGTTTATATAGTTAGTTAATATACTATATGGTTATTTGTTATAAACTTTGGTATATTTATAAATGAGAGATGTAATAATGTAGAAGATGCATTAGAATTCGTACAAATATTGTTAAAATCTAACAAAATGACTAAACAAATAAAATTAAAAGAAGAAATTTCGGTTCTAAGACGTAAGAAATAAAGATATTATACGTTTTTTCTTGTTATAAAATGTAGCAGATGCAAAATAATTTTTCAGCAGATAGTTAAAATCCGATAAAATCGCAAACAAATTCGTCCAAAAATGGTCATAATCTTACAGAAATATGAAAAAATAAATGAAATCTATAGAAAAATTTCGGAACGAAAAAGTTAGAAAAAAAAATATGGTTATCTGTTATAATCTTTAATATTTATATTCAAGTTGTAAAGATCTTAAAGAAGCATTAAAAGTTTTACCAAAATTTTTAAATTCTAACAAAATGACTGGACAATATAAAACAAATTACTAAATTATATAAAAAAAAAAATCGGTTCGAAGACGTAATAAATAAAGAAAATATACGTTTTTTTTTTATAAATATCGTAGAATTAAAAGAGAAGTATGAAATCAAAAGAAACATGCCAGAATGGGGAAGTATGGATAATGGTTTATATAGTTAGTTAATATACTATATGGTTATTTGTTATAAACTTTGGTATATTTATAAATGAGAGATGTAATAATGTAGAAGATGCATTAGAATTCGTACAAATATTGTTAAAATCTAACAAAATGACTAAACAAATAAAATTAAAAGAAGAAATTTCGGTTCTAAGACGTAAGAAATAAAGATATTATACGTTTTTTCTTGTTATAAAATGTAGCAGATGCAAAATAATTTTTAAGCAGATAGTTAAAATCCGATAAAATCGCAAATGAATTCGTCCAAAAATGGTCATAATCTTACAGAAATATGAAAAAATATATGAAATCAATAGAAAAATTTCGGAACGAAAAAGTTAGAAAAAAAAATATGGTTATCTGTTATAATCTTTAATATTTATATTCAAGTTGTAAAGATCTTAAAGATGCATTACAAGTTTTACCAAAATCTAACAAAATGACTGGACAATTTAAAACAAATTACTAAATTAAAAAAAAAAAAAAAATCGGTTCGTACGTACTTAATACGTAAGACGTAATAAATAAAGAAAATGTACGCTTTTTTTTTTTTTTTATTAAAATGTAGCAGAAGAACCATAATTTATAAGCAAATTGTTAGAATATCATAGAATTAAAAAAGAAGAATGAAATCCAAAAAAACATGCCAGAATGGAGAAGTATGAATAATGGTTAATACATAATGTGGTTAGTTGTTATAAACTTTGGTATATTTATATATCAGAGATGTAATAATGTATAAGACGCATTATAATTCGTACAAATATTGTTAAAATCTAACAAAATAACTAAAAAAATACTAAATTGAAAAAAATATGAATGGTATGAAATTTCAAGAAAAAATTTCAGATCAAAAAAATTAGAAAAAAAAATATATGGTTATCTGTTATAAACTTTGATATTTATATTCAATTTGTAAAAATGTTGAAGATGCAATTAATTTTTTACCTAAATTGTTTAATTCTAACAAAATGACTAAACAAATATACTAAAAAGAAAAAAAATAGTTCTAAGACGTAATAAATAAAGAAAATGTACTTGGATTTCATACTAATAAGTATATAATCCAAACAAACTTGCCAGAATGGAGAAGTATGAATAATGGTAATAATAATTGGTAAATATTGTTAAAATCTAAGAAAATGACTAAACAAATAAAATTAAAAGAAAAAATATCGGTTCTAAGAAGTAAGAAATAAAGATATTATATGTTTTATCTTGTTATAAAATGTAGCAGATGCACAATAATTGGTAAGCAAATTGTTAAAATCCGATAAAATCGCAATCGAATTAATCAAAAATGGTCATATTCTTATAAAAATATGAAAAAAGGTATTAAATCAAAAGAAAAATGTCGGATCAAAAAAGTTAGAAAAAAAAATATATAGTTATCTATTATAAACTATGATATTTATATTCAAGATAAAAAATGTTGAAGATGCAATTAGTTTTTTACCGAAATTGCTTAATTCTAACAAAATGACTAAACAAATAAAATAAAAAGAAAAAAGTAGTTCTAAGACGTAATAAATATAGAAAATGTACGTTTTTTCTTGTTATTAAAACGTAGCAGATGCACAATAATTGGTAAGCAACTTGTGAAAATCCAATAACATCGCTAACGAATTCGTCCAAAAATGGTCATAATTTTACAAAAATATGAAAAAAGATATGAATTCCATAGAAAAATTTGGGAACGAAAAAGTTCGAAAAAAAAAATATGGTTATCTGTTATAATCTTTGATATTTATATTCAATTTGTAAACGTGTTAAAGATGCATTACAATTTTTACCAAAATTTTTAAATTCTAACAAAATGACTGGACAATTTAAAACAAATTACTAAATTATAAAAAAAAAAAAATCGGTTAGAAGACATAATAAATAAAGAAAATATACGTTTTTTTTGTTATTAAAATGTAGCAGAAGCACCATAATTTATAAGCAAATTGTTAGAATATCATAGAATTAAAAAAGAAGAATGAAATCCAAAAAAACATGCCAGAATGGAGAAGTATGAATAATGGTTAATATATAATGTGGTTATTTTTTATAAACTTTTGTATGTTTATATTTGAGAGATGTAATAATGTAGAAGACGCATTAGAATTCGTACAAATATTGTTAAATTCTAACAAAATGACTAAACAAATACTAAATTGAAAAAAATAATCGGTTTGAAGACGTAAGAAATGATGATATTATATGTTTTTTTTTTTTTTATAAAATGTAGTAGATGCACAATAATTGGTAAGCAAATTGTTAAAATCCGATAAAATCGCAATCGAATTAGCCAAAAATGGTCATAATCTTATAAAAATATGAAAAAAGATACGAAATCCATAGAAAAATGTCGGAACGAATAAGTTAGAATAAATAAAATATATGGTTATATGTTATAAACTTTGATATTTATATTCAAGTTGTAAACATGTTGAAGATGCATTACAATTTTTACCAAAATTTTTAAATTCTAACAAAATGACTGGACAATTTAAAACAAATTACTAAATTATAAAAAAAAAAAAAAAATCGGTTCGAAGACGTAATAAATAAAGAAAATATACGTTTTTTTTTTTATAAATATCGTAGAATTAAAAGAGAAGTATGAAATCAAAAGAAACATGCCAGAATGGGGAAGTATGGATAATGGTTTATATAGTTAGTTAATATACTATATGGTTATTTGTTATAAACTTTGGTATATTTATAAATGAGAGATGTAATAATGTAGAAGATGCATTAGAATTCGTACAAATATTGTTAAAATCTAACAAAATGACTAAACAAATAAAATTAAAAGAAGAAATTTCGGTTCTAAGACGTAAGAAATAAAGATATTATACGTTTTTTCTTGTTATAAAATGTAGCAGATGCAAAATATTTTTTAAGCAGATAGTTAAAATCCGATAAAATCGCAAATGAATTCGTCCAAAAATGGTCATAATCTTACAGAAATATGAAAAAATATATGAAATCAATAGAAAAATTTCGGAACGAAAAAGTTAGAATAAATAAAATATATGGTTATATGTTATAAACTTTGATATTTATATTCAAGTTGTAAACATGTTGAAGATGCATTACAATTTTTACCAAAATTTTTAAATTCTAACAAAATGACTGGACAATTTAAAACAAATTACTAAATTATAAAAAAAAAAAAAAATCGGTTCGAAGACGTAATAAATAAAGAAAATATACGTTTTTTTTTTTATAAATATCGTAGAATTAAAAGAGAAGTATGAAATCAAAAGAAACATGCCAGAATGGGGAAGTATGGATAATGGTTTATATAGTTAGTTAATATACTATATGGTTATTTGTTATAAACTTTGGTATATTTATAAATGAGAGATGTAATAATGTAGAAGATGCATTAGAATTCGTACAAATATTGTTAAAATCTAACAAAATGACTAAACAAATAAAATTAAAAGAAGAAATTTCGGTTCTAAGACGTAAGAAATAAAGATATTATACGTTTTTTCTTGTTATAAAATGTAGCAGATGCAAAATATTTTTTAAGCAGATAGTTAAAATCCGATAAAATCGCAAATGAATTCGTCCAAAAATGGTCATAATCTTACAGAAATATGAAAAAATATATGAAATCAATAGAAAAATTTCGGAACGAAAAAGTTAGAAAAAAAAATATGGTTATCTGTTATAATCTTTAATATTTATATTCAAGTTGTAAAGATCTTAAAGATGCATTACAAGTTTTACCAAAATCTAACAAAATGACTGGACAATTTAAAACAAATTACTAAATTAAAAAAAAAAAAAAAAATCGGTTCGTACGTACTTAATACGTAAGACGTAATAAATAAAGAAAAGGTACGCTTTTTTTTTTTTTTTTATTAAAATGTAGCAGAAGAACCATAATTTATAAGCAAATTGTTAGAATATCATAGAATTAAAAAAGAAGAATGAAATCCAAAAAACATGCCAGAATGGAGAAGTATGAATAATGGTTAATACATAATGTGGTTAGTTGTTATAAACTTTGGTATATTTATATATCAGAGATGTAATAATGTATAAGACGCATTATAATTCGTACAAATATTGTTAAAATCTAACAAAATAACTAAAAAAATACTAAATTGAAAAAAATATGAATGGTATGAAATTTCAAGAAAAAATTTCAGATCAAAAAAATTAGAAAAAAAAATATATGGTTATCTGTTATAAACTTTGATATTTATATTCAATTTGTAAAAATGTTGAAGATGCAATTAATTTTTTACCTAAATTGTTTAATTCTAACAAAATGACTAAACAAATATACTAAAAAGAAAAAAAATAGTTCTAAGACGTAATAAATAAAGAAAATGTACTTGGATTTCATACTAATAAGTATATAATCCAAACAAACTTGCCAGAATGGAGAAGTATGAATAATGGTAATAATAATTGGTAAATATTGTTAAAATCTAAGAAAATGACTAAACAAATAAAATTAAAAGAAAAAATATCGGTTCTAAGAAGTAAGAAATAAAGATATTATATGTTTTATCTTGTTATAAAATGTAGCAGATGCACAATAATTGGTAAGCAAATTGTTAAAATCCGATAAAATCGCAATCGAATTAATCAAAAATGGTCATATTCTTATAAAAATATGAAAAAAGGTATTAAATCAAAAGAAAAATGTCGGATCAAAAAAGTTAGAAAAAAAAATATATAGTTATCTATTATAAACTATGATATTTATATTCAAGATAAAAAATGTTGAAGATGCAATTAGTTTTTTACCGAAATTGCTTAATTCTAACAAAATGACTAAACAAATAAAATAAAAAGAAAAAAGTAGTTCTAAGACGTAATAAATATAGAAAATGTACGTTTTTTCTTGTTATTAAAACGTAGCAGATGCACAATAATTGGTAAGCAACTTGTGAAAATCCAATAACATCGCTAACGAATTCGTCCAAAAATGGTCATAATTTTACAAAAATATGAAAAAAGATATGAATTCCATAGAAAAATTTGGGAACGAAAAAGTTCGAAAAAAAAAATATGGTTATCTGTTATAATCTTTGATATTTATATTCAATTTGTAAACGTGTTAAAGATGCATTACAATTTTTACCAAAATTTTTAAATTCTAACAAAATGACTGGACAATTTAAAACAAATTACTAAATTATAAAAAAAAAAAAATCGGTTAGAAGACATAATAAATAAAGAAAATATACGTTTTTTTTGTTATTAAAATGTAGCAGAAGCACCATAATTTATAAGCAAATTGTTAGAATATCATAGAATTAAAAAAGAAGAATGAAATCCAAAAAAACATGCCAGAATGGAGAAGTATGAATAATGGTTAATATATAATGTGGTTATTTTTTATAAACTTTTGTATGTTTATATTTGAGAGATGTAATAATGTAGAAGACGCATTAGAATTCGTACAAATATTGTTAAATTCTAACAAAATGACTAAACAAATACTAAATTGAAAAAAATAATCGGTTTGAAGACGTAAGAAATGATGATATTATATGTTTTTTTTTTTTTTATAAAATGTAGTAGATGCACAATAATTGGTAAGCAAATTGTTAAAATCCGATAAAATCGCAATCGAATTAGCCAAAAATGGTCATAATCTTATAAAAATATGAAAAAAGATACGAAATCCATAGAAAAATGTCGGAACGAATAAGTTAGAATAAATAAAATATATGGTTATATGTTATAAACAAAATTGATTGAATATTTATATTCAAGTTGTAAACATGTTGAAGATGCATTACAATTTTTACCAAAATTTTTAAATTCTAACAAAATGACTGGACAATTTAAAACAAATTACTAAATTATAAAAAAAAAAAAAAATCGGTTCGAAGACGTAATAAATAAAGAAAATATACGTTTTTTTTTTATAAATATCGTAGAATTAAAAGAGAAGTATGAAATCAAAAGAAACATGCCAGAATGGGGAAGTATGGATAATGGTTTATATAGTTAGTTAATATACTATATGGTTATTTGTTATAAACTTTGGTATATTTATAAATGAGAGATGTAATAATGTAGAAGATGCATTAGAATTCGTACAAATATTGTTAAAATCTAACAAAATGACTAAACAAATAAAATTAAAAGAAGAAATTTCGGTTCTAAGACGTAAGAAATAAAGATATTATACGTTTTTTCTTGTTATAAAATGTAGCAGATGCAAAATAATTTTTTAAGCAGATGGTTAAAATCCGATAAAATCGCAAACAAATTCCTCCAAAAATGGTCCTAATCTTACAGAAATATGAAAAAATAAATGAAATCTATAGAAAAATTTCGGAACGAAAAAGTTAGAAAAAAAAATATGGTTATCTGTTATAATCTTTAATATTTATATTCAAGTTGTAAAGATCTTAAAGAAGCATTAAAAGTTTTACCAAAATTTTTAAATTCTAACAAAATGACTGGACAATTTAAAACAAATTACTAAATTATATAAAAAAAAAAAATTGGTTCGAAGACGTAATAAATAAAGAAAATATACGTTTTTTTTGTTATTAAAATGTAGCAGAAGCACCATAATTTATAAGCAAATTGTTAGAATATCATAGAATTAAAAAAGAAGAATGAAATCCAAAAAAACATGCCAGAATGGAGAAGTATGAATAATGGTTAATACATAATGTGGTTAGTTGTTATAAACTTTGGTATATTTATATATCAGAGATGTAATAATGTATAAGACGCATTATAATTCGTACAAATATTGTTAAAATCTAACAAAATAACTAAAAAAATACTAAATTGAAAAAAATATGAATGGTATGAAATTTCAAGAAAAAATTTCAGATCAAAAAAATTAGAAAAAAAAATATATGGTTATCTGTTATAAACTTTGATATTTATATTCAATTTGTAAAAATGTTGAAGATGCAATTATTTTTTACCTAAATTGTTTAATTCTAACAAAATGACTAAACAAATATACTAAAAAGAAAAAAAATAGTTCTAAGACGTAATAAATAAAGAAAATGTACTTGGATTTCATACTAATAAGTATATAATCCAAACAAACTTGCCAGAATGGAGAAGTATGCATAATGGTAATAATAATTGGTAAATATTGTTAAAATCTAAGAAAATGAACTAAACAAATAAAATTAAAAGAAAAAATATCGGTTCTAAGAAAGTAAGAAATAAAGATATTATATGTTTTATCTTGTTATAAAATGTAGCAGATGCACAATAATTGGTAAGCAAATTGTTAAAATCCGAAAAAATCGCATTCGAATCAATCAAAAATGGTCATAATCTTATAAAAATATAAAAAAAGGTAATAAATCAAAGAAAAATGTCGGATCCAAAAAGTTAGAAAAAAAAATATATGGTTATATGCTATAAACTTTGATATTTATATTCAAGATAAGAAATGTTGAAGATGCATTACAATTTTTACCCAAATTGTTAAATTCTAACAAAATGACTGGACAATTTAAAACAAATTACTAAATTATAAAAAAAAAATCGGTTCGAAGACGTAATAAATAAAGAAAATATACGTTATTTTTTTATAAATATCATAGAATTAAAAGAGAAGTATGAAATCAAAAGAAACATTCCAGAATGGGGAAGTATGAATAATGGTTAATATAGTTAATATACTATATGGTTATTTGTTAAACACTTTGGTATATTTATAAATGAGAGATGTAATAATGTAGAAGATGCATTAGAATTCGTACAAATATTGTTAAAATCTAACAAAATGACTAAACAAATAAAATTAAAAGAAGAAATTTCAGTTCTAAGACGTAAGAAATAAAGATATTATACGTTTTTTCTTGTTATAAAATGTAGCAGATGCAAAATAATTTTTAAGCAGATAGTTAAAATCCGATAAAATCGCAATCGAATTCGTCCAAAAATGGTCATAATCTTACAGAAATATGAAAAAAGATATGAAATCCATAGAAAAATGTCGAAACGAAAAAGTTAAAAAAAAATATATGGTTATCTGTTATAATCTTTGATATTTATATTCAAGTTGTAAACATGTTAAAGATGCATTACAATGTTTACCAAAATTGCTAAATTCTAACAAAATGACTGGACAATTTAAAACAAATTACTAAATTATAAAAAAAAAAAAATCGGTTCTAAGACGTAATAAATAAAGAAAATATACGTTTTTTTTTTATAAATATCATAGAATTAAAAGAGAAGTATGAAATCAAAAGAAACATGCCAGAATGGGGAAGTATGAATAATGGTTAATATAGTTAATATACTATATGGTTATTTGTTATAAACTTTGGTATATTTATAAATGAGAGATGTAATAATGTAGAAGATGCATTAGAATTCGTACAAATATTGGTAAAATCTAACAAAATGACTAAACAAATAAAATTAAAAGAAAATAAAAAGCATTTTACAAAAAAAAATTAAACTTACTTCGAAACCTAGGAATCAGTAAAAATAAATGCATTGAAAAGTATGAAATAATAACCTACTGATTTTTATGAATACGTAGCAAAATTGAAAATGGTATAAAAAGCGGAGAAATGCAATAAGACGAATAATTTTATTTTTATTTGTACAAATATACACTAATTGTTATTAAAAGTTGTGAAATTAAAATGTTAAATACTATGTTCAATACAACACTATCTTTTCGGAGGCGGCGCAAATATAAATGACATGTTACCGATACAATTCCATTATTAGGCATTAAAATCAATAGATGAGAAGAGAAGATGCATTTTACGATTTTCATGTGTTAAAAATATTAAATTTTGCGCCGCCTCCGAAAAGATAGTGTTGTATTGAACATAATATTAACCATTTTAATTTCACAACTTTTAATAACAATTAGTGTATAGTTGTACAAATAAAAATAAAATTATTCGTCTTATTGCATTTCTCCGCTTTTTATACCATTTTCAATTTTGCTATGTATTCATAAAAATCAGTAGGTTATTATTTCATACTTTTCAGTGCATTTATTTTTACTGGTTCCTAGGTTTCGAAGTCGGTTTAATTTTTTTTTATAAAATGCTTTTTATTTCACACTTTTTAGTTGGGGAAGATAAAAAAAGTAGAAAACCGTAAGTTGGGTAAAACAAATCTCGAAATTTTTTTATGCTCTACCACCTTTTCAATTTTATAAGTACACACAGAATAGTTGAAAAGCAGTGCCTGTATAATACAACTTCTACACCCTACCTTATACGATTATAATTGGATTTTTTTTTAATAAGATCAATGTTGAGTCAATTATGTTCGTAATTCCTTTAGAAGAATTTTTGACTAAATTTAATAGCAAAGTACCTTAAATAATATCCTTCGTAAAATAAATTATTCAGAAAGTAAATTTCTTCAATTCTAGTGGGGTAGCATTTGTGATATTATGCATTTTCATGGCTGCCAAATTTTTGCTGTGGGGACTTTCATACAAAGAGATTGTTTCTGGGAGATATCAACTTTTATTTTGCAGTTTTTATTGATGGATGAACATCAGCAAACATTGAAATTTTAATTTCTTTGTTAAATAATGTAATGTCTGTATGGGGAAAGTGTCATCGGAAAATTTTCATTAATTGGGAAGCATAATACACAATATTTGTGTTAGTTATTTCGGTACCTGAGAGATGACTACCTCGTACGCGAAAAACCCCTAAAGACATGCAAGCTCATTTTCACTGTCTATTTCAATGAAATTCATTCATTTATTATTGGACTTAGGCTCTTAAAAACACGTTTAGGCTCTCACAAACCGCAAACACTGAACTTATGACGGTTTGGCTTTTGAAAATTTCGGCAACCTAAGAAAATCGAATATTTAAGTTTCTTTCGATTTAATAAAGAGCGATAGAAACCTCAAAATCAATGGAAATTGTCTCAAGACAGTATGGCTCTTTGATAACGCTTTATTCTACTACATTTCAGTTAATACACAGCAAACAATTACAACTCACAATTTAGGCAAGTGGAAAAGTGTAAAAAATCGAAAAATAAACTGGAAAATGAATGATGGAAATAATTCCTAATAAGTGCCTCTCTTAAAGATTTTTATATCTAGACTCTTCTATCTAGATAGATAGATAGATAGATTTGTTTATTGTATAAAGCAATACATGCTTGTTACATTTTCCTAACATTGGCCGTTAAGGCATTACAATAAATAATATTTATGATAACAAAACATTATAACAGATAAATATTCAGAAATTTGCAACTTATGCCTATTTACAAATAAATATACAAACACTTACAATATAATATTTTTTTATAAATAATATTCAAATAATAAATATAAAATACATAGATATACTTGGTTCATAAGTTTATCATTTTTTTTTTTTTTTTTTCTCCTTTTTCCTATTAATAGTATCGTTAGAATTTATTGCTACGATGTGAGGCCTCATCAAGAAGTATCGAGCCGGCTAACCAGAGGTAGATTGGAGATTATTGAATACAGATGTGAGGAACAGGAATACATATCTGATTTTATTTGTATTTTCGTAATTTAAGATGTTTTCCAATGAAGATAGTTCGTCATTTTCATTTATATACACCTTTAGAAAATGTTCTCTGTATGGATTACAAAAAGAGCAGCGCAAGAGAAAATGCTTAAGAGTGTCTTCCATAGGTTTCTGGCAGAGTTTACAAGGCTCGCTAAGGTTGAAGACTAGGCGCTTATTTTGTAAAGGAATCTGCAGGTATGCAGCGCTTGCGATTCTCAATTGGCTTATGGCTCTATGTTTTTCGATACTTAAACAGAATGATAGATATTCTTCTGGTTGAGGATGTGTGAAGTTGCAGATGTTTCTATAGATTGGATTGTGGATGGAGGTCATTGCCCGGTTTATGTCTGTAGACAAGGCGTTATTTTTTACTTTTTCCATAATTATATTTTTGTTTGATAACAATTGGTTTTCGTTGGATAGAACTGTAAAAAACTCCAGTGCATTGTTCATGGAAGCAATCCTCTTAACTTGTGATATCCAATTGTATCTGTGGTCTTGTTTTTTGGTGTCCATAGTTAAAAGTCTATTAAAGCATTGGCGTGGTAATCTATGCTCAGGTAACAAAATGATTTTTATGCAAAAATTTAGAAGTTTCTTAAATACTATTACAGAAAGCGGGAGACGACCTGTTTCTAGGCGTACTATGTAGTTGGGTGTAGTTTTAGGCCAGAGATAAACGGACTTGAAAAATCTGGTTAATTCAAACAAGATGACTAAACAAATAAAATTAAAAGAAAAAAAATCAGTTTTAAGAGGTAACAAATAAAGAAAATGTACGCTTTTTTTTGTTATTAAAATGTAGCAGATGCACAATAATTTATACGCAAACTGTGGAAATATCATAGAATTAAAAGAGAAGTATGAAATCAAAAGAACCATGCCTGAATGGGGAAGTATGAATAATCGTTAATATAGTTAATATACTATTTATTTGTATTAGTTATTTGTTATAAACTTTGGTATATTTATATATGAGGGTTGTAATATTGTAGAAGATGCATTAGAATCCGTACAAATATTGTTAAAATATAACAAAATGACTAAACAAATAAAATTAAAAGAAAAAATATCGGTTCTAAGATGCAAGAAATAAAGATATTATATGTTTTTTCTTGTTATAAAATGTAGCAGATGCAAAATAATTTTTAAGGAAATTGTTAAAATCCGATAAAATCGTAATCGAATTAATCAAAAATGGTCATATTCTTATAAAAAAATGAAAAAAGGTATTAAATCAAAAGAAAAATGTCGGATCGAAAAATAAGAAAAAAAAATATATGGTTATCTGTTATAAACTTTGATATTTATATTCAATTTGTAAAAATGTTGAAGATGCAATTAATTTTTTACATAACTTGTTTAATTCTAACAAAATGACTAAACAGATATACTAAAAAGAAAAAAAATAGTTCTAAGACGTAATAAATAAAGAAAATGTACGTTTTTTCTTGTTATTAAAACCTAGTAGATGCACAATAATTGGTAAGCAAATTGTTAAAATCCGATAAAATCGCATTCGAATCAATCAAAAATGGTCATAAAGTTAAAAAAATATAAAAAAAGATATGACATACATAGAAAAATGTCGGAAAGAAAAAGTTAGAATAAAAAAAATATATAGTAATCTGTTTTAAACTTTGATATTTATAGACAAGTTGTAAACATGTTGAAGATGCATTACAATTTTTACCAAAATTTTTAAATTCTAACAAAATGACTGGACAATTTTAAACAAATTACTAAATTATAAAAAAAAAAAATCGGTTCGAAGACATAATAAATAAAGAAAATATACGTTTTTTTTTTGTTATTAAAATGTAGCAGAAGCACCATAATTTATAAGCAAATTGTTAGAATATCATAGAATTAAAAAAGAAGAATGAAATCCAAAAAAACATGCCAGAATGGAGAAGTATGAAAAATGGTTAATATATAATGTGGTTATTTGTTATAAACTTTTGTATGTTTATATTTGAGAGATGTAATAATGTAGAAGACGCATTAGAATTCGTACAAATATTGTTAAATTCTAACAAAATGACTAAAAAAATACTAAATTGAAAAAAATAATCGGTTTGAAGACGTAAGAAATGATGATATATTTTTTTTTTTTTTTTTTTTAAATGTAGTAGATGCACAATAATTGGTAAGCAAATTGGTAAAATCCAATAAAATCGCAATCGAATTAGTCAAAAATGGTCATAATCTTATAAAAATTTGAAAAAAGATACGAAATCCATAGAAAATTGTCGGAACGAAAAAGTTAGAATAAAAAAATATATGGTTATATGTTATAAACTTTGATATTTACATTCAAGTTGTAAACATGTTGAAGATGCATTACAATTTTTACCAAAATTTTTAAATTCTAACAAAATGACTGGACAATTTTAAACAAATAACTAAATTATAAAAAGAAAAATCGGTTCGAAGACATAATAAATATAGAAAATATACATTTTTGTTGTTATTAAAATGTAGCAGAAGCACCATAATTAATAAGCAAATTGTTAGAATATCATAGAATTAAAAAAGAAGAATGAAATCCAAAAAAACATGCTAGAATGGAGAAGGATGAATAATGGTTTATATATAATGTGGTTATTTGTTATAAACTTTTGTATGTTTATATTTGAGAGATGTTATAATGTAGAAGATGCATTAGAATTCGTACAAATATTGTTAAAATCTAACAAAATGACTAAACAAATAAAATTAAAAGAAAAAATTTCGGTTCTAAGACGTAAGAAATAGAAGTATCAATAATGGTTAATATATAATGTCGTTTTTTGTTATAAACTTTGGTTTATTTATATATGAGAGTTGTGGTTATGTAGAAGATGCATTAGAATCCGTACAAATATTGTTAAAATATAACAAAATGACTAAACAAATAAAATTAAAAGAAAAAATATCGGTTCTAAGATGCAAGAAATAAAGATATTATATGTTTATTCTTGTTATAAAATGTAGCAGATGCAAAATAATTTTTAAGGAAATTGTTAAAATCCGATAAAATCGTAATCGAATTAATCAAAAATGGTCATATTCTTATAAAAAAATGAAAAAAGGCATTAAATCAAAAGAAAAATGTCGGATCGAAAAATAAGAAAAAAAAATATATGGTTATCTGTTATAAACTTTGATATTTATATTCAATTTGTAAAAATGTTAAAGATGCAATTAATTTTTTACATAAATTGTTTAATTCTAACAAAATGACTAAACAGATATACTAAAAAGAAAAAAAATAGTTCTAAGACGTAATAAATAAAGAAAATGTACGTTTTTTCTTGTTATTAAAACCTAGTAGATGCACAATAATTGGTAAGCAAATTGTTAAAATCCGATAAAATCGCATTCGAATCAATCAAAAATGGTCATAAAGTTAAAAAAATATAAAAAAAGATATGACATCCATAGAAAAATGTCGGAACGAAAAAGTTAGAATAAAAAAAATATATAGTAATCTGTTTTAAACTTTGATATTTATAGTCAAGTTGTAAACATGTTGAAGATGCATTACAATTTTTACCAAAATTTTTAAATTCTAACAAAATGACTGGACAATTTTAAACAAATTACTAAATTATAAAAAGAAAAATCGGTTCGAAGACATAATAAATATAGAAAATATACATTTTTGTTGTTATTAAAATGTAGCAGAAGCACCATAATTAATAAGCAAATTGTTAGAATATCGTAGAATTAAAAAAGAAGAATGAAATCCAAAAAAACATGCTAGAATGGAGAAGGATGAATAATGGTTTATATATAATGTGGTTATTTGTTATACACTTTTGTATGTTTATATTTGAGAGATGTTATAATGTAGAAGATGCATTAGAATTCGTACAAATATTGTTAAAATCTAACAAAATGACTAAACAAATAAAATTAAAAGAAAAAATTTCGGTTCTAAGACGTAAGAAATAGAAGTATGAATAATGGTTAATATATAATGTCGTTTTTTGTTATAAACTTTGGTTTATTTATATATGAGAGTTGTGGTTATGTAGAAGATGCATTTGAATCCGTACAAATATTGTTAAAATATAACAAAATGACTAAACAAATAAAATTAAAAGAAAAAATATCGGTTCTAAGATGCAAGAAATGAAGATATTATATGTTTATTCTTGTTATAAAATGTAGCAGATGCAAAATAATTTTTAAGGAAATTGTTAAAATCCGATAAAATCGTAATCGAATTAATCAAAAATGGTCATATTCTTATAAAAAAATGAAAAAAGGTAATCTAACAAAATGACTAAACAAATAAAATTAAAAGAAAAAATTTCGGTTCTAAGACGTAAGAAATAGAAGTATGAATAATGGTTAATATATAATGTCGTTTTTTGTTATAAACTTTGGTTTATTTATATATGAGAGTTGTGGTTATGTAGAAGATGCATTAGAATTCGGACAAATATTGTTAAAATCTAACAAAATGACTAAACAAATAAAATTAATAGAAAAAATATCGGTTCTAAGGCGTAAGAAATAAAGATATTATAAGTTTTATCTTGTTATAAAATGTAGCAGATGCACAATAATTGGTAAGCAAATTGTTAAAATCCGATAAAATCGCAATCGAATTAATCAAAAATCTGGTGCGTGCGCGCAACACACAACTTTCACTTACCAACTTACTTAGAATAGAAATTGACGTGTTTTGCTAAACATCATTTCCCAAAGTCACACATTTTTCTACATTCATATCTTGTTTTTGTTAATCGTTAAAGCCGTTTTTGAGTAAATAAAAAAAAAACCCGTGAAAATGATACAAAATTTATTACTTTCACTTACCTATATATGAAATATATAGTAAGTGGAAGTATTGCGATCGTGAAAATTTTCGACTTCCGGTTTTCAACGGAAATACACGTTTTGGGGTCCCCTGAGTCGAAATAACCAAGTCCCGCAAAATGGTCTGTGTGTGTGTGTGTGTGTGTGTGTGTCTGTGTGTGTGTGTGTGAACAGACTAGCTCAAAAACTATAAACCGTGCGATCCTGAAATTGGGTATTTAGTGTAGGTATATGCCCGCGATGTGACAGCATAAATTTCATCAAAATAACTTAAAGGGAGGGGGTACTTTACTTAATAACTTTTTAGGTTTTTTTCGATTTTCTCAAAAACGGCTCTAACGATTTTGATTAAACTGAGTATTTGATCTATTTATATGCCTGAAATATGACTGTAAAAATTTCATCAAAATTGATCAACCGGAGGGGGGACTTTACTTAATAAATTTTGTATCATTTTCACATGTTTTTTTTATTTACTCAAAAACGGCTTTCACGATTTTGATGAAACTGAGTATTTGATCTATTTATATGTCTGAGATATGACTGTAAAAATTTCATCAAAATTGATCAACCGGAGGGGGGACTTTACTTAATAAATTTTGTATCATTTTCAAGTGTTTTTTTTATTTACTCAAAAACGGCTTTCACGATTTTGATGAAACTGGGTATTTGATGTATGTATATGCCAAAGATGTGATAGCCAACATTTCATCAAAATTGATCAACCGAAGGGGGGACTTTACTTAATAAATTTTGTATTATTTTCACGTGTTTTTTTTTATTTACTCAAAAACGGTTTTCACGATTTTGATCAAACTGGGTATTTGATGTATGTATATGCCAGAGATTTGATAGCCAACATTTCATCAAAATTGATCTACCGGAGGGGGGACTTTACTTAATAAATTTTGTATAATTTTCAAGTGGTTTTTTTTTATTTACTCAAAAACGGCTTTCACGATTTTGATCAAACTGGGTATTTGATGTATGTTTATGCCAAAGATGTGATAGCCAAAATTTCATCAAAATTGATCAACCGGAGGGGGAACTTTACATAATAAATTTTGTATCATTTTCACGTGTCTTTTTTATTTACTCAAAAACGGTTTTCACGATTTTGATCAAACTGGGTATTTGATGTACGTATATGCCAAAGATGTGATAGCCAACATTTCATAAAAATTGATCAACCGGAGGGGGGACTTTACTTAATAAATTTTGTATCAATTTCACGTGTTTTTTTAATTTACTCAAAAACGGCTTTCACGATTTTGATCAAACTGGGTATTTATGTATGTATATGCCAAAGATGTGATAGCCAACATTTCATCAACATTGATCAACCGAAGGAAACACTTTATTTCATAACTTTTTTTCTAATTTTTAGATTATCTCAAAAACGGCTTTAACGATTTTCTTTATATTCGTCATGTTTAATGAAAATTGAGTGTTGTTTAATATCAGGTAAGCGTTATCATTATTAAAATGTGCTGAGGGGTTTATAGAGCAAATGAAAACAAAAATAAGAAATGAATGTGGAAAATGTGTAACTTTGAGAAGTGGCATTAACAAAACGCATTAATTTGTTATCTAAGTAAGTTGGTAAGTGAAAGTTGTGTGTTGCGCGCACGCACCAGATTTTTTTTTATTTATTATTAAGTAAAGTCCCCCCTCCCGTAGATCAATTTTGATGAAATTTTTACAGTCATATCTCGGGCATATAAATACATCAAATACCAAGTTTGATCAAAATCGTTAAAACCGTTTTTGAGTAAATAAAAAAAACACCTGAAAATGATACAAAATGTATTAAGTAAAGTCCCCCCTCCGTTTGATCAATTGTGATGAAATTTTTACAGTCATATTTCAGACATATAAATAGATCAAATACTCAGTTTAATCAAAATCGTTAGAGCCGTTTTTGAGAAAATCGAAAAAAATGTAAAAAGTTATTAAATAAAGTACCCCTCCCTTTGAGCAATTTTGATGAAATTTTTGCTGTCACATCGCGGGCATTTATCTACACTAAATACCCGTTTTCAGGTTCGCACGGTTTATAGTTTTGGAGCTAGTCTGTTCACACACACACACACACACACAAACACAGACCATTTCGCGGGACTTGGTTATTTTGACTCAGGGGACCCCAAAACGTGTATTTCCGTTGAAAACCGGAAGTCGAAAATTTTCACGATCGCAATACTTCCACTTACTATATATTTCATATATAGGTAAGTGAAAGTAAAAATGGTCATATTCTTATAAAAATATGAAAAAAGGTATTAAATCAAAAGAAAAATGTCGGATCAAAAAAGTTAGAAAAAAAAATATATGGTTATCTATTATAAACTATGATATTTATATTCAAGATAAAAAATGTTGAAGATGCAATTAGTTTTTTACCGAAATTGCTTAATTCTAACAAAATGACTAAACAAATAAGATAAAAAGAAAAAAGTAGTTCTGAGACGTAATAAATATAGAAAATGTACGTTTTTTCTTGTTATTAAAACGTAGCAGATGCACAGTAATTGGTAAGCAACTTGTGAAAATCCAATAAAATCGCAAACGAATTCGTCCAAAAATGGTCATAATTTTACAAAAATATGAAAAAAGATATGAATTCCATAGAAAAATTTCGGAACGAAAAAGTTCGAAAAAAAAAATACGGTTATCTGTTATAATCTTTGATATTTATATTCAATTTGTAAAGGTTTTAAAGATGCATTACAATTTTTACCAAAATTTTTAAATTCTAACAAAATGACTGGACAATTTAAAACAAATTACTAAATTATAAAAAAAAAAAAATCGGTTAGAAGACATAATAAATAAAGAAAATATACGTTTTTTTTTGTTATTAAAATGTAGCAGAAGCACCATAATTTATAAGCAAATTGTTAGAATATCATAGAATTAAAAAAGAAGAATGAAATCCAAAAAAACATGCCAGAATGGAGAAGTATGAATAATGGTTAATATATAATGTGCTTATTTTTTATAAACTTTTGTATGTTTATATTTGAGAGATGTAATAATGTAGAAGACGCATTAGAATTCGTACAAATATTGTTAAATTCTAACAAAATGACTAAACAAATACTAAATTGAAAAAAATAATCGGTTTGAAGACGTAAGAAATGATGATATTATATGTTTTTTTTTTTTTTATAAAATGTAGTAGATGCACAATAATTGGTAAGCAAATTGTTAAAATCCGATAAAATCGCAATCGAATTAGCCAAAAATGGTCATAATCTTATAAAAATATGAAAAAAGATACGAAATTTTTTACGAAATTTTTTTTATACGTTCAGGCCGTTTCTGAGTAAATAGTGGATATACCTAAAACATAAAAAAATTTACGAAAGTTAAGTTCCCCCTCAGTTGTTCCGTTCTTGATGAAACTGTAGCTTTGAATTCGCAGACATATACACATGTCAAAGACGCAGTATTATCATTATCGTTCAAGCCGTTTCTGAGGAAATAGTGGATATACCTAAAACATAAAAAAAATTTACGAAAGTTAAGTTCCCCCTCCGTTGTTCCGTTCTTGATGAAATTGCAGCTGTGAATTCGCAGACATATACATATGTCAAAGACGCAGTATTATCATTATCGTTCAAGCCGTTTCTGAGTAAATAGTGGATATACCTAAAACATAAAAAAAAATTTACGAAAGTTAAGTTCCCCCTCCGTTGATCCGTTCTTGATGAAATTGCAGCTGTGAATTCGCAGACTTATACATACGTCAAACACGCAGTATTATCATTATCGTTCAAGCCGTTTCTGAGTAAATAGTGGATATACCTAAAAGATAAAAAAAAATTTACGAAAGTTAAGTTCCCCCTCCGTTGTTCCGTTCTTGATGAAATTGCAGCTGTAAATTCACAGACATATACATATGTCAAAGACGCAGTATTATCATTATCGTTTAAGCCCTTTCTGAGTAAATAGTGGATATACCTAAAACATAAAAAAAAATTTACGAAAGTTAAGTTCCCCCTCCATTGTTCTGTTCTTGATGAAACTGCAGCTGTAAATTCGCAGACATATACATACGTCAAAACACGCAGTATTATCATTATCGTTCAAGCCGTTTCTGAGTAAATAGTGGATATACCTAAAACGCAAAAAAAAATTTACGAAAGTTAAGTTCCCCCTCAGTTGTTCCGTTCTTGATGAAATTGTAGCTTTAAATTCGCAGACATATACATATGTCAAAGACGCAGTATTATCATTATCGTTCAAGCCGTTTCTGAGTAAATAGTGGATATACCTAAAACATAAAAAAAAATTTACGAAAGTTAAGTTCCCCCTTCGTTGATCCGTTCTTGATAAAATTGCAGCTGTGAATACGCAGACATATATATACGTCAAATACGCAGTATTATCTTTATCGTTCAAGCCGTTTCTGAGTAAATAGTGGATATACCTAAAACATAAAAAAAAATTTACGAAAGTTACGTTCCCCCTCCGTTGTTCCGTTCTTGATGAAATTGCAGCTGTGAATTCGCAGTCATATACATACGTTAAACACGCAGTATAATCATTATCGTTTAAGCCGTTTCTGAGTAAATAGTGGATATACCTAAAACATAAAAAAAGATTTACGAAAGTTAAGTTCCCCCTCCGTTGATCCGTTCTTGATGAAATTGCAGCTGTGAATTCGCAGACATATATACACGTCAAACACGCAGTATTATCATTATCGTTCAAGCCGTTTCTGAGTAAATAGTGGATATACCTAAAACATAAAAAAAAATTTACGAAAGTTAAGTTCCATATCCGTTGTTCCGTTCTTGATGAAATTGCAGCTGTAAATTCGCAGATAAATAAATTATAAATACATCAAACACGCAGTATTATCATTATCGATCAAGCCGTTTCTGAGTAAATAGTGGATATACCTAAAACATAAAAAAAAAATTACGAAAGTTAAGTTTCCCCTCCGTTGTTCCGTTCTTGATGAAATTGCAGCTGTGAATTCGCAGACATATACATATGGCAAAGACGCAGTATTATCATTATCGTTCAAGCCGTTTCTGAGTAAATAGTGGATATACCTAAAACATAAAAAAAAATTTACGAAAGTTAAGTTCCCCCTCCGTTGATCCGTTCTTGATGAAATTGCAGCTGCAAATTCGCAGACATATACATACGTCAAACACGCAGTATTATCATTATCGTTCAAGCCGTTTCTGAGTAAATAGTGGATATACCTAAAAGATAAAAAAAAATTTACAAAAGTTAAGTTCCCCATCCGTTGTTCCGTTCTTAATGAAATTGCAGCTGTGAATTCGCAGACATATACATATGTCAATGACGCAGTATTATCATTATCGTTCAAGCCGTTTCTGAGTAAATAGTGGATATACCTAAAACATAAAAAAAAATTTACGAAAGTTAAGTTCCCCCTCCGTTGATCCGTTCTTGATGAAATTGCAGCTGTGAATTCGCAGATATATACATACGTCAAACACGCAGTATTATCATTATCGTTCAAGCCGTTTCTGAGTAAATAGTGGATATACCTAAAACATAAAAAAAAGTTTACGAAAGTTACGTTCCCCCTCCGTTGATCCGTTCTTGATAAAATTGCAGCTGTGAATTCGCAATCATATACATACGTTAAACACGCAGTATAATCTTTATCGTTCAAGCCGTTTCTGAGTAAATAGTGGATATACCTAAAACATAAAAAAAAATTTACGAAATATAAGTTCCCCCTCCGTTGATCCGTTCTTGATGAAATTGCAGCTGTAAATTCGCAGACATATACATACGTTAAACACGCAGTATTATCATTAACGTTCAAGCCGTTTCTGAGTAAATAGTGGATATACCTAAAAGATAAAAAAAAATTTACAAAAGTTAAGTTCCCCATCCGTTGTTCCGTTCTTGATGAAATTGCAGCTGTGAATTCGCAGACATATACATATGTCAATGACGCAGTATTATCATTATCGTTCAAGCCGTTTCTGAGTAAATAGTGGATATACCTAAAACATAAAAAAAAATTTACGAAAGTTAAGTTCCCCCTCCGTTGATCCGTTGTTGATGAAATTGCAGCTGTGAATTCGCAGATATATACATACGTCAAACACGCAGTATTATCATTATCGTTCAAGCCGTTTCTGAGTAAATAGTGGATATACCTAAAACATAAAAAAAAGTTTACGAAAGTTACCTTCCCCCTCCGTTGTTCCGTTCTTGATGAAATTGCAGCTGTGAATTCGCAGACATATACATATGTCAAAGACGCAGTATTATCATTATCGTTCAAGCCGTTTCTGAGTAAATAGTGGATATACCTAAAACATAAAAAAAAATTTACGAAAGTTAAGTTCCCCCTCCGTTGATCCGTTCTTGATGAAATTGCAGCTGTGAATTCGCAGACTTATACATACGTCAAACACGCAGTATTATCATTATCGTTCAAGCCGTTTCTGAGTAAATAGTGGATATACCTAAAAGATAAAAAAAAATTTACGAAAGTTAAGTTCCCCCTCCGTTGTTCCGTTCTTGATGAAATTGCAGCTGTAAATTCGCAGACATATACATATGTCAAAGACGCAGTATTATCATTATCGTTTAAGCCCTTTCTGAGTAAATAGTGGATATACCTAAAACATAAAAAAAAATTTACGAAAGTTAAGTTCCCCCTCCATTGTTCTGTTCTTGATGAAACTGCAGCTGTAAATTCGCAGACATATACATACGTCAAAACACGCAGTATTATCATTATCGTTCAAGCCGTTTCTGAGTAAATAGTGGATATACCTAAAACGCAAAAAAAAATTTACGAAAGTTAAGTTCCCCCTCAGTTGTTCCGTTCTTGATGAAATTGTAGCTTTAAATTCGCAGACATATACATATGTCAAAGACGCAGTATTATCATTATCGTTCAAGCCGTTTCTGAGTAAATAGTGGATATACCTAAAACATAAAAAAAAATTTACGAAAGTTAAGTTCCCCCTTCGTTGATCCGTTCTTGATAAAATTGCAGCTGTGAATACGCAGACATATATATACGTCAAATACGCAGTATTATCTTTATCGTTCAAGCCGTTTCTGAGTAAATAGTGGATATACCTAAAACATAAAAAAAAATTTACGAAAGTTACGTTCCCCCTCCGTTGTTCCGTTCTTGATGAAATTGCAGCTGTGAATTCGCAGTCATATACATACGTTAAACACGCAGTATAATCATTATCGTTTAAGCCGTTTCTGAGTAAATAGTGGATATACCTAAAACATAAAAAAAGATTTACGAAAGTTAAGTTCCCCCTCCGTTGATCCGTTCTTGATGAAATTGCAGCTGTGAATTCGCAGACATATATACACGTCAAACACGCAGTATTATCATTATCGTTCAAGCCGTTTCTGAGTAAATAGTGGATATACCTAAAACATAAAAAAAAATTTACGAAAGTTAAGTTCCATATCCGTTGTTCCGTTCTTGATGAAATTGCAGCTGTAAATTCGCAGATAAATAAATTATAAATACATCAAACACGCAGTATTATCATTATCGATGAAGCCGTTTCTGAGTAAATAGTGGATATACCTAAAACATAAAAAAAAAATTACGAAAGTTAAGTTTCCCCTCCGTTGTTCCGTTCTTGATGAAATTGCAGCTGTGAATTCGCAGACATATACATATGGCAAAGACGCAGTATTATCATTATCGTTCAAGCCGTTTCTGAGTAAATAGTGGATATACCTAAAACATAAAAAAAAATTTACGAAAGTTAAGTTCCCCCTCCGTTGATCCGTTCTTGATGAAATTGCAGCTGCAAATTCGCAGACATATACATACGTCAAACACGCAGTATTATCATTATCGTTCAAGCCGTTTCTGAGCAAATAGTGGATATACCTAAAAGATAAAAAAAAATTTACAAAAGTTAAGTTCCCCATCCGTTGTTCCGTTCTTGATGAAATTGCAGCTGTGAATTCGCAGACATATACATATGTCAATGACGCAGTATTATCATTATCGTTCAAGCCGTTTCTGAGTAAATAGTGGATATACCTAAAACATAAAAAAAAATTTACGAAAGTTAAGTTCCCCCTCCGTTGATCCGTTCTTGATGAAATTGCAGCTGTGAATTCGCAGATATATACATACGTCAAACACGCAGTATTATCATTATCGTTCAAGCTGTTTCTGAGTAAATAGTGGATATACCTAAAACATAAAAAAAAGTTTACGAAAGTTACGTTCCCCCTCCGTTGATCCGTTCTTGATAAAATTGCAGCTGTGAATTCGCAATCATATACATACGTTAAACACGCAGTATAATCTTTATCGTTCAAGCCGTTTCTGAGTAAATAGTGGATATACCTAAAACATAAAAAAAAATTTACGAAAGTTAAGTTCCCCCTCCGTTGATCCGTTCTTGATGAAATTGCAGCTGTAAATTCGCAGACATATACATTCGTTAAACACGCAGTATTATCATTAACGTTCAAGCCGTTTCTGAGTAAATAGTGGATATACCTAAAAGATAAAAAAAAATTTACAAAAGTTAAGTTCCCCATCCGTTGTTCCGTTCTTGATGAAATTGCAGCTGTGAATTCGCAGACATATACATATGTCAATGACGCAGTATTATCATTATCGTTCAAGCCGTTTCTGAGTAAATAGTGGATATACCTAAAACATAAAAAAAAATTTACGAAAGTTAAGTTCCCCCTCCGTTGATCCGTTCTTGATGAAATTGCAGCTGTGAATTCGCAGATATATACATACGTCAAACACGCAGTATTATCATTATCGTTCAAGCCGTTTCTGAGTAAATAGTTGATATACCTAAAACATAAAAAAAAGTTTACGAAAGTTACCTTCCCCCTCCGTTGATCCGTTCTTGATAAAATTGCAGCTGTGAATTCGCTGTCATATACATACGTTAAACACGCATTATAATCTTTATCGTTCAAGCCGTTTCTGAGTAAATAGTGGATATACCTAAAACATAAAAAAAAATTTACGAAAGTTAAGTTCCCCCTCCGTTGATCCGTTCTTGATGAAATTGCAGCTGTGAATTCGCAGATATATACATACGTCAAACACGCAGTATTATCATTATCGTTCAAGCCGTTTCTGAGTAAATAGTGGATATACCTAAAAGATAAAAAAAAATTTACGAAAGTTAAGTTCCCACTCCTTTGTTCCGTTCTCAATGAAATTGCAGCTGTCAATTCGCAGACATATACATATGGCAAAGACGCAGTATTATCATTATCGTTCAAGCCGTTTCTGAGTAAATAGTGGATATACCTAAAACATAAAAAAAAATTTACGAAAGTTAAGTTCCCCTTCCGTTGATCCGTTCTTGATGAAATTGCAGCTGTGTATTCGCAGACATATACATACGTCAAACACGCAGAATTATCATGATCGTTCAAGCCGTTTCTGAGTAAATAGTGGATATACCTAAAACATAAAAAAAAATTTACGAAAGTTACGTTCCCCCTCCGTTGATCCGTTCTTGATAAAATTGCAGCTGTGAATTCGCAGTCATATACATACGTTAAACACGCAGTATAATCATTATCGTTTAAGCCGTTTCTGAGTAAATAGTGGATATACCTAAAACATAAAAAAAGATTTACGAAAGTTAAGTTCCCCCTCCGTTGATCCGTTCTTGATGAAATTGCAGCTGTGAATTCGCAGACATATATACACGTCAAACACGCAGTATTATCATTATCGTTCAAGCCGTTTCTGAGTAAATAGTGGATATACCTAAAACATAAAAAAAAATTTACGAAAGTTAAGTTCCGTATCCGTTGTTCCGTTCTTGATAAAATTGCAGCTGTAAATTCGCAGATAAATAAATTATAAATACATCAAACACGCAGTATTATCATTATCGTTCAAGCCGTTTCTGAGTAAATAGTGGATATACCTAAAACATAAAAAAAAAATTTACGAAAGTTAAGTTCCCCCTCCGTTGATCCGTTCTTGATGAAATTGCAGCTGTGAATTCGCAGATATATACATACGTCAAACACGCAGTATTATCATTATCGTTCAAGCCGTTTCTGAGTAAATAGTGGATATACCTAAAACATAAAAAAAAGTTTACGAAAGTTACGTTCCCCCTCCGTTGATCCGTTCTTGATAAAATTGCAGCTGTGAATTCGCAGTCATATACATACGTTAAACACGCAGTATAATCTTTATCGTTCAAGCCGTTTCTGAGTAAATAGTGGATATACCTAAAACATAAAAAAAAATTTACGAAAGTTAAGTTCCCCCTCCGTTGATCCGTTCTTGATGAAATTGCAGCTGTAAATTCGCAGACATATACATACGTCAAACACGCAGTATTATCATTATTGTTCAAGCCGTTTCTGAGTAAATAGTGGATATACCTAAAAGATAAAAAAAAATTTACAAAAGTTAAGTTCCCCATCCGTTGTTCCGTTCTTGATGAAATTGCAGCTGTGAATTCGCAGACATATACATATGTCAATGACGCAGTATTATCATTATCGTTCAAGCCGTTTCTGAGTAAATAGTGGATATACCTAAAACATAAAAAAAAATTTACGAAAGTTAAGTTCCCCCTCCGTTGATCCGTTCTTGATGAAATTGCAGCTGTGAATTCGCAGATATATACATACGTCAAACACGCAGTATTATCATTATCGTTCAAGCCGTTTCTGAGTAAATAGTGGATATACCTAAAACATAAAAAAAAGTTTACGAAAGTTACCTTCCCCCTCCGTTGATCCGTTCTTGATAAAATTGCAGCTGTGAATTCGCTGTCATATACATACGTTAAACACGCATTATAATCTTTATCGTTCAAGCCGTTTCTGAGTAAATAGTGGATATACCTAAAACATAAAAAAAAATTTACGAAAGTTAAGTTCCCCCTCCGTTGATCCGTTCTTGATGAAATTGCAGCTGTGAATTCGCAGATATATACATACGTCAAACACGCAGTATTATCATTATCGTTCAAGCCGTTTCTGAGTAAATAGTGGATATACCTAAAAGATAAAAAAAAATTTACGAAAGTTAAGTTCCCACTCCTTTGTTCCGTTCTCGATGAAATTGCAGCTGTCAATTCGCAGACATATACATATGGCAAAGACGCAGTATTATCATTATCGTTCAAGCCGTTTCTGAGTAAATAGTGGATATACCTAAAACATAAAAAAAAATTTACGAAAGTTAAGTTCCCCTTCCGTTGATCCGTTCTTGATGAAATTGCAGCTGTGTATTCGCAGACATATACATACGTCAAACACGCAGAATTATCATGATCGTTCAAGCCGTTTCTGAGTAAATAGTGGATATACCTAAAACATAAAAAAAAATTTACGAAAGTTACGTTCCCCCTCCGTTGATCCGTTCTTGATAAAATTGCAGCTGTGAATTCGCAGTCATATACATACGTTAAACACGCAGTATAATCATTATCGTTTAAGCCGTTTCTGAGTAAATAGTGGATATACCTAAAACATAAAAAAAGATTTACGAAAGTTAAGTTCCCCCTCCGTTGATCCGTTCTTGATGAAATTGCAGCTGTGAATTCGCAGACATATATACACGTCAAACACGCAGTATTATCATTATCGTTCAAGCCGTTTCTGAGTAAATAGTGGATATACCTAAAACATAAAAAAAAATTTACGAAAGTTAAGTTCCATATCCGTTGTTCCGTTCTTGATAAAATTGCAGCTGTAAATTCGCAGATAAATAAATTATAAATACATCAAACACGCAGTATTATCATTATCGTTCAAGCCGTTTCTGAGTAAATAGTGGATATACCTAAAACATAAAAAAAAATTTACGAAAGTTAAGTTCCCCCTCCGTTGATCCGTTCTTGATGAAATTGCAGCTGTGAATTCGCAGATATATACATACGTCAAACACGCAGTATTATCATTATCGTTCAAGCCGTTTCTGAGTAAATAGTGGATATACCTAAAACATAAAAAAAAGTTTACGAAAGTTACGTTCCCCCTCCGTTGATCCGTTCTTGATAAAATTGCAGCTGTGAATTCGCAGTCATATACATACGTTAAACACGCAGTATAATCTTTATCGTTCAAGCCGTTTCTGAGTAAATAGTGGATATACCTAAAACATAAAAAAAAATTTACGAAAGTTAAGTTCCCCCTCCGTTGATCCGTTCTTAATGAAATTGCAGCTGTAAATTCGCAGACATATACATACGTCAAACACGCAGTATTATCATTATTGTTCAAGCCGTTTCTGAGTAAATAGTGGATATACCTAAAAGATAAAAAAAAATTTACAAAAGTTAAGTTCCCCATCCGTTGTTCCGTTCTTGATGAAATTGCAGCTGTGAATTCGCAGACATATACATATGTCAATGACGCAGTATTATCATTATCGTTCAAGCCGTTTCTGAGTAAATAGTGGATATACCTAAAACATAAAAAAAAATTTACGAAAGTTAAGTTCCCCCTCCGTTGATCCGTTCTTGATGAAATTGCAGCTGTGAATTCGCAGATATATACATACGTCAAACACGCAGTATTATCATTATCGTTCAAGCCGTTTCTGAGTAAAAAGTGGATATACCTAAAACATAAAAAAAAAATTACGAAAGTTAAGTTCCCCTCCGTTGTTCCGTTCTTAATGAAATTGCAGCTGTGAATTCGCAGACATATACATATGACAAAGACGCAGTATTATCATTATCTTTCAAGCCGTTTCTGAGTAAATAGTGGATATACCTAAAACATAAAAAAAAATTTACGAAAGTTAAGTTCCCCCTCCGTTGATCCGTTCTTGATGAAATTGCAGCTGTAAATTCGCAGACATATACATATGGCAAAGACGCAGTATTATCATTATCGTTCAAGCCGTTTCTGAGTAAATAGTGGATATACCTAAAACATAAAAAAAAATTTACGAAAGTTAAGTTCCCCCTCCGTTGATCCGTTCTTGATGAAATTGCAGCTGTAAATTCGCAGACATATACATACGTCAAACACGCAGTATTATCATTATCGTTCAAGCCGTTTCTGAGTAAATAGTGGATATACCTAAAAGATAAAAAAAAATTTACGAAAGTTAAGTTCCCACTCCTTTGTTCCGTTCTCGATGAAATTGCAGCTGTCAATTCGCAGACATTTACATATGGCAAAGACGCAGTATTATCATTATCGTTCAAGCCGTTTCTGAGTAAATAGTGGATATACCTAAAACATAAAAAAAAATTTACGAAAGTTAAGTTCCCCTTCCGTTGATCCGTTCTTGATGAAATTGCAGCTGTGAATTCGAAGACATATACATACGTCAAACACGCAGAATTATCATTATCGTTCAAGCCGTTTCTGAGTAAATAGTGGATATACCTAAAACATAAAAAAAAATTTACGAAAGTTAAGTTCCCCCTCCGTTGATCCGTTCTTGATGAAATTGCAGCTGTAAATTCGCAGACATATACATACGTTAAACACGCAGTATAATCATTATCGTTCAAGCCGTTTCTGAGTAAATAGTGGATATACCTAAAACATAAAAAAAATTTACGAAAGTTAAGTTCCCCCTCCGTTGATCCGTTCTTGATGAAATTGCAGCTGTGATTTCGCAGACATATACATACGTCAAACTCGCAGTATTATCATTATCGTTCAAGCCGTTTCTGAGTAAATAGTGGATATACCTATAAGATAAAAAAAAATTTACGAAAGTTAAGTTCCCCCTCCGTTGTTCCGTTCTTGATGAAATTGCAGCTGTGAATTCGAAGACATATACATATGTCAAAGACGCAGTATTATCATTATCGTTTAAGCCCTTTCTGAGTAAATAGTGGATATACCTAAAACATAAAAAAAAATTTACGAAAGTTAATTTCCCCCTCCATTGTTCTGTTCTTGATGAAACTGCAGCTGTAAATTCGCAGACATATACATACGTCAAACACGCAGTATTATGATTATCGTTCAAGCCGTTTCTGAGTAAATAGTGGATATCCCTAAAACGCAAAAAAAAATTTACGAAAGTTAAGTTCCCCCTCAGTTGTTCCGTTCTTGATGAAATTGTAGCTTTAAATTCGCAGACATATACATATGTCAAAGACGCAGTATTATCATTATCGTTCAAGCCGTTTCTGAGTAAATAGTGGATATACCTAAAACATAAAAAAAATTTACGAAAGTTACGTTCCCCCTCCGTTGTTCCGTTCTTGATGAAATTGCAGCTGTGAATTCGCAGTCATATACATACGTTAAACACGCAGTATAATCATTATCGTTTAAGCCGTTTCTGAGTAAATAGTGGATATACCTAAAACATAAAAAAAAATTTACGAAAGTTAAGTTCCATATCCGTTGTTCCGTTCTTGATGAAATTGCAGCTGTAAATTCGCAGATAAATAAATTATAAATACATCAAACACGTAGTATTATCATTATCGATCAAGCCGTTTCTGAGTAAATAGTGGATATACCTAAAACATAAAAAAAAAATTACGAAAGTTAAGTTTCCCCTCCGTTGTTCCGTTCTTGATGAAATTGCAGCTGTGAATTCTCAGACATATACATATGGCAAAGACGCAGTATTATCATTATCGTTCAAGCCGTTTCTGAGTAAATAGTGGATATACCTAAAACATAAAAAAAAATTTACGAAAGTTAAGTTCCCCCTCCGTTGATCCGTTCTTAATGAAATTGCAGCTGTGATTTCGCAGAGATATACATACGTCAAACACGCAGTATTATCATTATCGTTCAAGCCGTTTCTGAGTAAATAGTGGATATACCTAAAAGATAAAAAAAAATTTACAAAAGTTAAGTTCCCCATCCGTTGTTCCGTTCTTGATGAAATTGCAGCTGTGAATTCGCAGACATATACATATGTCAAAGACGCAGTATTATCATTATCGTTAAAGCCGTTTCTGAGTAAATAGTGGATATACCTAAAACATAAAAAAAAAATTACGAAAGTTAAGTTCCCCCTCTGTTGTTCTGTTCTGGATAAGATTGCAGCTGTGAATACGCAGACATATATATACGTCAAATACGCAGTATTATCATTATCGTTAAAGCCGTTTCTGAGTAAATAGTGGATATACCTAAAAGATAAAAAAAAATTTACGAAAGTTAAGTTCCCCCTCAGTTGTTCCGTTCTTGATGAAATTGTAGCTTTAAATTCGCAGACATATACATATGTCAAAGACGCAGTATTATCATTATCGTTCAAGCCGTTTCTGAGTAAATAGTGGATATACCTAAAACATAAAAAAAATTTACGAAAGTTACGTTCCCCCTCCGTTGTTCCGTTCTTGATGAAATTGCAGCTGTGAATTCGCAGTCATATACATACGTTAAACACGCAGTATAATCATTATCGTTTAAGCCGTTTCTGAGTAAATAGTGGATATACCTAAAACATAAAAAAAAATTTACGAAAGTTAAGTTCCATATCCGTTGTTCCGTTCTTGATGAAATTGCAGCTGTAAATTCGCAGATAAATAAATTATAAATACATCAAACACGCAGTATTATCATTATCGATCAAGCCGTTTCTGAGTAAATAGTGGATATACCTAAAACATAAAAAAAAAATTACGAAAGTTAAGTTTCCCCTCCGTTGTTCCGTTCTTGATGAAATTGCAGCTGTGAATTCTCAGACATATACATATGGCAAAGACGCAGTATTATCATTATCGTTCAAGCCGTTTCTGAGTAAATAGTGGATATACCTAAAACATAAAAAAAAATTTACGAAAGTTAAGTTCCCCCTCCGTTGATCCGTTCTTAATGAAATTGCAGCTGTGATTTCGCAGAGATATACATACGTCAAACACGCAGTATTATCATTATCGTTCAAGCCGTTTCTGAGTAAATAGTGGATATACCTAAAAGATAAAAAAAAATTTACAAAAGTTAAGTTCCCCATCCGTTGTTCCGTTCTTGATGAAATTGCAGCTGTGAATTCGCAGACATATACATATGTCAAAGACGCAGTATTATCATTATCGTTAAAGCCGTTTCTGAGTAAATAGTGGATATACCTAAAACATAAAAAAAAAATTACGAAAGTTAAGTTCCCCCTCAGTTGTTCCGTTCTTGATGAAATTGTAGCTTTAAATTCGCAGACATATACATATGTCAAAGACGCAGTATTATCATTATCGTTCAAGCCGTTTCTGAGTAAATAGTGGATATACCTAAAACATAAAAAAAATTTACGAAAGTTACGTTCCCCCTCCGTTGTTCCGTTCTTGATGAAATTGCAGCTGTGAATTCGCAGTCATATACATACGTTAAACACGCAGTATAATCATTATCGTTTAAGCCGTTTCTGAGTAAATAGTGGATATACCTAAAACATAAAAAAAAATTTACGAAAGTTAAGTTCCATATCCGTTGTTCCGTTCTTGATGAAATTGCAGCTGTAAATTCGCAGATAAATAAATTATAAATACATGAAACACGCAGTATTATCATTATCGATCAAGCCGTTTCTGAGTAAATAGTGGATATACCTAAAACATAAAAAAAAAATTACGAAAGTTAAGTTCCCCCTCTGTTGTTCTGTTCTGGATAAGATTGCAGCTGTGAATACGCAGACATATATATACGTCAAATACGCAGTATTATCATTATCGTTAAAGCCGTTTCTGAGTAAATAGTGGATATACCTAAAAGATAAAAAAAAATTTACGAAAGTTAAGTTCCCACTCCTTTGTTCCGTTCTCGATGAAATTGCAGCTGTCAATTCGCAGACATTTACATATGGCAAAGACGCAGTATTATCATTATCGTTCAAGCCGTTTCTGAGTAAATAGTGGATATACCTAAAACATAAAAAAAAATTTACGAAAGTTAAGTTCCCCTTCCGTTGATCCGTTCTTGATGAAATTGCAGCTGTGAATTCGAAGACATATACATACGTCAAACACGCAGAATTATCATTATCGTTCAAGCCGTTTCTGAGTAAATAGTGGATATACCTAAAACATAAAAAAAAATTTACGAAAGTTAAGTTCCCCCTCCGTTGATCCGTTCTTGATGAAATTGCAGCTGTAAATTCGCAGACATATACATACGTTAAACACGCAGTATAATCATTATCGTTCAAGCCGTTTCTGAGTAAATAGTGGATATACCTAAAACATAAAAAAAATTTACGAAAGGTAAGTTCCCCCTCCGTTGATCCGTTCTTGATGAAATTGCAGCTGTGAATTCGCAGACATATACATACGTCAAACTCGCAGTATTATCATTATCGTTCAAGCCGTTTCTGAGTAAATAGTGGATATACCTATAAGATAAAAAAAAATTTACGAAAGTTAAGTTCCCCCTCCGTTGTTCCGTTCTTGATGAAATTGCAGCTGTGAATTCGAAGACATATACATATGTCAAAGACGCAGTATTATCATTATCGTTTAAGCCCTTTCTGAGTAAATAGTGGATATACCTAAAACATAAAAAAAAATTTACGAAAGTTAAGTTTCCCCTCCATTGTTCTGTTCTTGATGAAACTGCAGCTGTAAATTCGCAGACATATACATACGTCAAACACGCAGTATTATGATTATCGTTCAAGCCGTTTCTGAGTAAATAGTGGATATCCCTAAAACGCAAAAAAAAATTTACGAAAGTTAAGTTCCCCCTCAGTTCTTCCGTTCTTGATGAAATTGTAGCTTTAAATTCGCAGACATATACATATGTCAAAGACGCAGTATTATCATTATCGTTCAAGCCGTTTCTGAGTAAATAGTGGATATACCTAAAACATAAAAAAAATTTACGAAAGTTACGTTCCCCCTCCGTTGTTCCGTTCTTGATGAAATTGCAGCTGTGAATTCGCAGTCATATACATACGTTAAACACGCAGTATAATCATTATCGTTTAAGCCGTTTCTGAGTAAATAGTGGATATACCTAAAACATAAAAAAAAATTTACGAAATTAAGTTCCATATCCGTTGTTCCGTTCTTGATGAAATTGCAGCTGTAAATTCGCAGATAAATAAATTATAAATACATCAAACACGCAGTATTATCATTATCGATCAAGCCGTTTCTGAGTAAATAGTGGATATACCTAAAACATAAAAAAAAAATTACGAAAGTTAAGTTTCCCCTCCGTTGTTCCGTTCTTGATGAAATTGCAGCTGTGAATTCTCAGACATATACATATGGCAAAGACGCAGTATTATCATTATCGTTCAAGCCGTTTCTGAGTAAATAGTGGATATACCTAAAACATAAAAAAAAATTTACGAAAGTTAAGTTCCCCCTCCGTTGATCCGTTCTTAATGAAATTGCAGCTGTGATTTCGCAGAGATATACATACGTCAAACACGCAGTATTATCATTATCGTTCAAGCCGTTTCTGAGTAAATAGTGGATATACCTAAAAGATAAAAAAAAATTTACAAAAGTTAAGTTCCCCATCCGTTGTTCCGTTCTTGATGAAATTGCAGCTGTGAATTCGCAGACATATACATATGTCAAAGACGCAGTATTATCATTATCGTTAAAGCCGTTTCTGAGTAAATAGTGGATATACCTAAAACATAAAAAAAAAATTACGAAAGTTAAGTTCCCCCTCAGTTGTTCCGTTCTTGATGAAATTGTAGCTTTAAATTCGCAGACATATACATATGTCAAAGACGCAGTATTATCATTATCGTTCAAGCCGTTTCTGAGTAAATAGTGGATATACCTAAAACATAAAAAAAATTTACGAAAGTTACGTTCCCCCTCCGTTGTTCCGTTCTTGATGAAATTGCAGCTGTGAATTCGCAGTCATATACATACGTTAAACACGCAGTATAATCATTATCGTTTAAGCCGTTTCTGAGTAAATAGTGGATATACCTAAAACATAAAAAAAAATTTACGAAAGTTAAGTTCCATATCCGTTGTTCCGTTCTTGATGAAATTGCAGCTGTGATTTCGCAGACATATACATACGTCAAACACGCAGTATTATCATTATCGTTCAAGCCGTTTCTGAGTAAATAGTGGATATACCTAAAAGATAAAAAAAAATTTACAAAAGTTAAGTTCCCCATCCGTTGTTCCGTTCTTGATGAAATTGCAGCTGTGAATTCGCAGACATATACATATGTCAAAGACGCAGTATTATCATTATCGTTAAAGCCGTTTCTGAGTAAATAGTGGATATACCTAAAACATAAAAAAAAAATTACGAAAGTTAAGTTCCCCTCCGTTGTTCCGTTCTTGATGAAATTGCAGCTGTGAATTCGCAGACATATACAAATGGCAAAGACGCAGTATTATCATTATCGTTCAAGCCGTTTCTGAGTAAATAGTGGATATACCTAAAACATAAAAAAAAATTTACGAAAGTTAAGTTCCCCCTCCGTTGATCCGTTCTTGATGAAATTGCAGCTGTAAATTCGCAGACTTATACATATGGCAAAGACGCAGTATTATCATTATCGTTCAAGCCGTTTCTGAGTAAATAGTGGATATACCTAAAACATAAAAAAAAATTTACGAAAAAAAAGTTCCCCCTCCGTTGATCCGTTCTTGATGAAATTGCAGCTGTAAATTCGCAGACATATACATACGTCAAACACGCAGTATTATCATTATCGTTCAAGCCGTTTCTGAGTAAATAGTGGATATACCTAAAACATAAAAAAAAATTTACGAAAGCTAAGTTCCCCCTCCGTAGATCCGTTCTTGATGAAATTGCAGCTGTAAATTCGCAGACATATACATACGTATAACACGCAGTATTATCATTATCGTTCAAGCCGTTTCTGAGTAAATAGTGGATATACCTAAAACATAAAAAAAAATTTACGAAAGTTAAGTTCCCCCTCCGTTGTTCTGTTCTTGATAAGATTGCAGCTGTGAATACGCAGACATATACATACGTCAAACACGCAGTATTATCATTATCGTTCAAGCCGTTTCTGAGTAAATAGTGGATATACCTAAAAGATAAAAAAAAATTTACAAAAGTTAAGTTCCCCCTCCGTAGTTCCGTTCTTGATGAGATTACAGCTCTGAATTCTCAGACATATACATATGTCAAAGACGCAGTATTATCATTATCGTTCAAGCCGTTTCTGAGTAAATAGTGGATATACCTAAAAGATAAAAAAAAATTTACAAAAGTTAAGTTCCCCCTCCGTTGATCCGTTCTTAATGAAATTGCAGCTGTGATTTCGCAGACATATACATACGTCAAACACGCAGTATTATCATTATCGTTCAAGCCGTTTCTGAGTAAATAGTGGATATACCTAAAACATAAAAAAAAATTTACGAAAGTTAAGTTCCCCCTCCGTTGATCCGTTCTTGATGAAAATGCAGCTGTGAATTCGCAGACATATACATACGTCAAACACGCAGTATTATCATTATCGATCAAGCTGTTTCTGACTAAATAGTGGATACACCTAAAACATAAAAAAAATTTACGAAAGTTAAGTTCCCCCTCAGTTATTCCGTTCTTGATGAAATTGTAGCTTTAAATTCGCAGACATATACATATGTCAAAGACGCAGTATTATCATTTTTGTTCAAGCCGTTTCTGAGTAAATAGTGGATATATCTAAAAAATAAAAAAAAATTTACGAAAAATAAGTTCCCCCTCCGTTGATCCGTTCTTGATAAAATTGCAGCTGTCAATTCGCAGACATATACATATGTCAAAGACGCAGTATTATCATTATCGTTAAAGCCGTTTCTGAGTAAATAGTGGATATACCTAAAACATAAAAAAAAATTTACGAAAGTTAAGTTCCACCTCTGTTGTTCCGTTCTCGATGAAATTGCAGCTGTCAATTCGCAGACATATACATACGTCAAACACGCAGTATTATCATTATCGTTCAAACCGATTCTGAAAAAATAGTGGATATACCTAAAACATAAAAAAAAATTTACGAAAGTTACGTTCCCCTTCCGTTCCGTTCTTGATGAAATTGCAGCTGTGAATTCGAAGACATATACATACGTCAAAGACGCAGTATTATCATTATCGTTCAAGCCGTTTCTGAGTAAATAGTGGATATACCTAAAACATAAAATAAAATTTACGAAAGTTAAGTTCCCCCTTTGTTGATCCGTTCTTGATGAAATTGCAGCTGTAAATTCGCAGACTTATACATATGGCAAAGACGCAGTATTATCATTATCGTTCAAGCCGTTTCTGAGTAAATAGTGGATATACCCAAAACATAAAAAAAAATTTACGAAAGTTAAGTTCCCCCTCCGTTGATCCGTTCTTGATGAAATTGCAGCTGTAAATTCGCAGACATATGCATACGTCAAACACGCAGTATTATCATTATCGTTCAAGCTGTTTCTGAGTAAATAGTGGATATACCTAAAACATAAAAAAAAATTTACGAAAGTTAAGTTCCCCCTCCGTTGTTCTGTTCTTGATAAGATTGCAGCTGTGAATACGCAGACATATATATACGTCAAATACGCAGTATTATCATTATCGTTAAAGCCGTTTCTGAGTAAATAGTGGATATACCTAAAACATAAAAAAAAATTTACGAAAATTAAGTTCCCCCTCCGTAGTTCCGTTCTTGATGAGATTACAGCTCTGAATTCTCAGACATATACATATGTCAAAGACGCAGTATTATCATTATCGTTCAAGCCGTTTCTGAGTAAATAGTGGATATACCTAAAGCATAAAAAAAAATTTACGAAAGTTAAGTTCCCCCTCCGTTGATCCGTTCTTAATGAAATTGCAGCTGTGAATTCGCAGACATATACATACGTCAAACACGCAGTATTATCATTATCGTTCAAGCCGTTTCTGAGTAAATAGTGGATATACCTAAAACATAAAAAAAAAATTACGAAAGTTAAGTTCCCCCTCCGTTGATCCGTTCTTGATGAAAATGCAGCTGTGAATTCGCAGACATATACATACGTCAAACACGCAGTATTATCATTATCGATCAAGCTGTTTCTGACTAAATAGTGGATATACCTAAAACATAAAAAAAATTTACGAAAGTTAAGTTCCCCCTCAGTTATTCCGTTCTTGATGAAATTGTAGCTTTAAATTCGCAGACATATACATATGTCAAAGACGCAGTATTATCATTTTTGTTCAAGCCGTTTCTGAGTAAATAGTGGATATATCTAAAAAATAAAAAAAAATTTACGAAAAATAAGTTCCCCCTCCGTTGATCCGTTCTTGATAAAATTGCAGCTGTCAATTCGCAGACATATACATATGTCAAAGACGCAGTATTATCATTATCGTTAAAGCCGTTTCTGAGTAAATAGTGGATATACCTAAAACATAAAAAAAAATTTACGAAAGTTAAGTTCCACCTCTGTTGTTCCGTTCTCGATGAAATTGCAGCTGTCAATTCGCAGACATATACATACGTCAAACACGCAGTATTATCATTATCGTTCAAACCGATTCTGAAAAAATAGTGGATATACCTAAAACATAAAAAAAAATTTACGAAAGTTACGTTCCCCCTCCGTTCCGTTCTTGATGAAATTGCAGCTGTGAATTCGAAGACATATACATACGTCAAAGACGCAGTATTATCATTATCGTTCAAGCCGTTTCTGAGTAAATAGTGGATATACCTAAAACATAAAATAAAATTTACGAAAGTTAAGTTCCCCCTCCGTTGATCCGTTCTTGATGAAATTGCAGCTGTCAATTCGCAGACTTATACATATGGCAAAGACGCAGTATTATCATTATCGTTCAAGCCGTTTCTGAGTAAATAGTGGATATACCCAAAACATAAAAAAAAATTTACGAAAGTTAAGTTCCCCCTCCGTTGATCCGTTCTTGATGAAATTGCAGCTGTAAATTCGCAGACATATACATACGTCAAACACGCAGTATTATCATTATCGTTCAAGCTGTTTCTGAGTAAATAGTAGATATACCTAAAACATAAAAAAAAAATTTACGAAAGTTAAGTTACCCCTCAGTTGTTCCGTTCTTGATGAAATTGTAGCATTAAATTCGCAGACATATACATATGTCAAAGACGCAGTATTATCATTATCGTTCAAGCCGTTTCTGAGTAAATAGTGGATATACCTAAAACATAAAAAAAAATTTACGAAAGTTAAGTTCCCCCTCCGTTGTTCTGTTCTTGATAAGATTGCAGCTGTGAATACGCAGACATATATATACGTCAAATACGCAGTATTATCATTATCGTTAAAGCCGTTTCTGAGTAAATAGTGGATATACCTAAAACATAAAAAAAAATTTACGAAAATTAAGTTCCCCCTCCGTAGTTCCGTTCTTGATGAGATTACAGCTGTGAATTCTCAGACATATACATATGTCAAAGACGCAGTATTATCATTATCGTTCAAGCCGTTTCTGAGTAAATAGTGGATATACCTAAAACATAAAAAAAAATTTACGAAAGTTAAGTTCCCCCTCCGTTGATCCGTTCTTGATGAAATTGCAGCTGTGAATTCGCAGATATATACATACGTCAAACACGCAGTATTATCATTATCGTTCAAGCCGTTTCTGAGTAAATAGTGGATATACCTAAAACATAAAAAAAAGTTTACGAAAGTTACCTTCCCCCTCCGTTGATCCGTTCTTGATAAAATTGCAGCTGTGAATTCGCTGTCATATACATACGTTAAACACGCAGTATAATCTTTATCGTTCAAGCCGTTTCTGAGTAAATAGTGGATATACCTAAAACATAAAAAAAAATTTACGAAAGTTAAGTTCCCCCTCTGTTGATCCGTTCTTGATGAAATTGCAGCTGTGAATTCGCAGACATATACATACGTCAAACACGCAGTATTATCATTATCGTTCAAGCCGTTTCTGAGTAAATAGTGGATATACCTAAAACATAAAAAAAAATTTACGAAAGTTAAGTTCCCCCTCCGTTGTTCTGTTCTTGATAAGATTGCAGCTGTGAATACGCAGACATATATATACGTCAAATACGCAGTATTATCATTATCGTTAAAGCCGTTTCTGAGTAAATAGTGGATATACCTAAAACATAAAAAAAAATTTACGAAAATTAAGTTCCCCCTCCGTAGTTCCGTTCTTGATGAGATTACAGCTCTGAATTCTCAGACATATACATATGTCAAAGACGCAGTATTATCATTATCGTTCAAGCCGTTTCTGAGTAAATAGTGGATATACCTAAAGCATAAAAAAAAATTTACGAAAGTTAAGTTCCCCCTCCGTTGATCCGTTCTTAATGAAATTGCAGCTGTGATTTCGCAGACATATACATACGTCAAACACGCAGTATTATCATTATCGTTCAAGCCGTTTCTGAGTAAATAGTGGATATACCTAAAACATAAAAAAAAATTTACGAAAGTTAAGTTCCCCCTCCGTTGATCCGTTCTTGATGAAAATGCAGCTGTGAATTCGCAGACATATACATACGTCAAACACGCAGTATTATCATTATCGTTCAAGCTGTTTCTGAGTAAATAGTGGATATACCTAAAACATAAAAAAAAATTTACGAAAGTTAAGTTCCCCCTCCGTTGTTCTGTTCTTGATAAGATTGCAGCTGTGAATACGCAGACATATATATACGTCAAATACGCAGTATTATCATTATCGTTAAAGCCGTTTCTGAGTAAATAGTGGATATACCTAAAACATAAAAAAAAATTTACGAAAATTAAGTTCCCCCTCCGTAGTTCCGTTCTTGATGAGATTACAGCTCTGAATTCTCAGACATATACATATGTCAAAGACGCAGTATTATCATTATCGTTCAAGCCGTTTCTGAGTAAATAGTGGATATACCTAAAGCATAAAAAAAAATTTACGAAAGTTAAGTTCCCCCTCCGTTGATCCGTTCTTAATGAAATTGCAGCTGTGATTTCGCAGACATATACATACGTCACACACGCAGTATTATCATTATCGTTCAAGCCGTTTCTAAATAAATAGTGGATATACCTAAAACATAAAAACAAAATTACGAAAGTTAAGTTCCCCCTCCGTTGATCCGTTCTTGATGAAAATGCAGCTGTGAATTCGCAGACATATACATACGTCAAACACGCAGTATTATCATTATCGATCAAGCTGTTTCTGACTAAATAGTGGATATACCTAAAACATAAAAAAAATTTACGAAAGTTAAGTTCCCCCTCAGTTATTCCGTTCTTGATGAAATTGTAGCTTTAAATTCGCAGACATATACATATGTCAAAGACGCAGTATTATCATTTTTGTTCAAGCCGTTTCTGAGTAAATAGTGGATATATCTAAAAAATAAAAAAAAATTTACGAAAAATAAGTTCCCCCTCCGTTGATCCGTTCTTGATAAAATTGCAGCTGTCAATTCGCAGACATATACATATGTCAAAGACGCAGTATTATCATTATCGTTAAAGCCGTTTCTGAGTAAATAGTGGATATACCTAAAACATAAAAAAAAATTTACGAAAGTTAAGTTCCACCTCTGTTGTTCCGTTCTCGATGAAATTGCAGCTGTCAATTCGCAGACATATACATACGTCAAACACGCAGTATTATCATTATCGTTCAAACCGATTCTGAAAAAATAGTGGATATACCTAAAACATAAAAAAAAATTTACGAAAGTTACGTTCCCCTTCCGTTCCGTTCTTGATGAAATTGCAGCTGTGAATTCGAAGACATATACATACGTCAAAGACGCAGTATTATCATTATCGTTCAAGCCGTTTCTGAGTAAATAGTGGATATACCTAAAACATAAAATAAAATTTACGAAAGTTAAGTTCCCCCTCCGTTGATCCGTTCTTGATGAAATTGCAGCTGTAAATTCGCAGACTTATACATATGGCAAAGACGCAGTATTATCATTATCGTTCAAGCCGTTTCTGAGTAAATAGTGGATATACCCAAAACATAAAAAAAAATTTACGAAAGTTAAGTTCCCCCTCCGTTGATCCGTTCTTGATGAAATTGCAGCTGTAAATTCGCAGACATATACATACGTCAAACACGCAGTATTATCATTATCGTTCAAGCTGTTTCTGAGTAAATAGTAGATATACCTAAAACATAAAAAAAAAATTTACGAAAGTTAAGTTACCCCTCAGTTGTTCCGTTCTTGATGAAATTGTAGCATTAAATTCGCAGACATATACATATGTCAAAGACGCAGTATTATCATTATCGTTCAAGCCGTTTCTGAGTAAATAGTGGATATACCTAAAACATAAAAAAAAATTTACGAAAGTTAAGTTCCCCCTCCGTTGTTCTGTTCTTGATAAGATTGCAGCTGTGAATACGCAGACATATATATACGTCAAATACGCAGTATTATCATTATCGTTAAAGCCGTTTCTGAGTAAATAGTGGATATACCTAAAACATAAAAAAAAATTTACGAAAATTAAGTTCCCCCTCCGTAGTTCCGTTCTTGATGAGATTACAGCTGTGAATTCTCAGACATATACATATGTCAAAGACGCAGTATTATCATTATCGTTCAAGCCGTTTCTGAGTAAATAGTGGATATACCTAAAACATAAAAAAAAATTTACGAAAGTTAAGTTCCCCCTCCGTTGATCCGTTCTTGATGAAATTGCAGCTGTGAATTCGCAGATATATACATACGTCAAACACGCAGTATTATCATTATCGTTCAAGCCGTTTCTGAGTAAATAGTGGATATACCTAAAACATAAAAAAAAGTTTACGAAAGTTACCTTCCCCCTCCGTTGATCCGTTCTTGATAAAATTGCAGCTGTGAATTCGCTGTCATATACATACGTTAAACACGCAGTATAATCTTTATCGTTCAAGCCGTTTCTGAGTAAATAGTGGATATACCTAAAACATAAAAAAAAATTTACGAAAGTTAAGTTCCCCCTCCGTTGATCCGTTCTTGATGAAATTGCAGCTGTGAATTCGCAGACATATACATACGTCAAACACGCAGTATTATCATTATCGTTCAAGCCGTTTCTGAGTAAATAGTGGATATACCTAAAACATAAAAAAAAATTTACGAAAGTTAAGTTCCCCCTCCGTTGTTCTGTTCTTGATAAGATTGCAGCTGTGAATACGCAGACATATATATACGTCAAATACGCAGTATTATCATTATCGTTAAAGCCGTTTCTGAGTAAATAGTGGATATACCTAAAACATAAAAAAAAATTTACGAAAATTAAGTTCCCCCTCCGTAGTTCCGTTCTTGATGAGATTACAGCTCTGAATTCTCAGACATATACATATGTCAAAGACGCAGTATAATCATTATCGTTCAAGCCGTTTCTGAGTAAATAGTGGATATACCTAAAGCATAAAAAAAAATTTACGAAAGTTAAGTTCCCCCTCCGTTGATCCGTTCTTAATGAAATTGCAGCTGTGATTTCGCAGACATATACATACGTCAAACACGCAGTATTATCATTATCGTTCAAGCCGTTTCTGAGTAAATAGTGGATATACCTAAAACATAAAAAAAAATTTACGAAAGTTAAGTTCCCCCTCCGTTGATCCGTTCTTGATGAAAATGCAGCTGTGAATTCGCAGACATATACATACGTCAAACACGCAGTATTATCATTATCGTTCAAGCTGTTTCTGACTAAATAGTGGATATACCTAAAACATAAAAAAAAATTTACGAAAGTTAAGTTCCCCCTCCGTTGTTCTGTTCTTGATAAGATTGCAGCTGTGAATACGCAGACATATATATACGTCAAATACGCAGTATTATCATTATCGTTAAAGCCGTTTCTGAGTAAATAGTGGATATACCTAAAACATAAAAAAAAATTTACGAAAATTAAGTTCCCCCTCCGTAGTTCCGTTCTTGATGAGATTACAGCTCTGAATTCTCAGACATATACATATGTCAAAGACGCAGTATTATCATTATCGTTCAAGCCGTTTCTGAGTAAATAGTGGATATACCTAAAGCATAAAAAAAAATTTACGAAAGTTAAGTTCCCCCTCCGTTGATCCGTTCTTAATGAAATTGCAGCTGTGATTTCGCAGACATATACATACGTCACACACGCAGTATTATCATTATCGTTCAAGCCGTTTCTGAGTAAATAGTGGATATACCTAAAACATAAAAAAAAAATTACGAAAGTTAAGTTCCCCCTCCGTTGATCCGTTCTTGATGAAAATGCAGCTGTGAATTCGCAGACATATACATACGTCAAACACGCAGTATTATCATTATCGATCAAGCTGTTTCTGACTAAATAGTGGATATACCTAAAACATAAAAAAAATTTACGAAAGTTAAGTTCCCCCTCAGTTATTCCGTTCTTGATGAAATTGTAGCTTTAAATTCGCAGACATATACATATGTCAAAGACGCAGTATTATCATTTTTGTTCAAGCCGTTTCTGAGTAAATAGTGGATATATCTAAAAAATAAAAAAAAATTTACGAAAAATAAGTTCCCCCTCCGTTGATCCGTTCTTGATAAAATTGCAGCTGTCAATTCGCAGACATATACATATGTCAAAGACGCAGTATTATCATTATCGTTAAAGCCGTTTCTGAGTAAATAGTGGATATACCTAAAACATAAAAAAAAATTTACGAAAGTTAAGTTCCACCTCTGTTGTTTCGTTCTCGATGAAATTGCAGCTGTCAATTCGCAGACATATACATACGTCAAACACGCAGTATTATCATTATCGTTCAAACCGATTCTGAAAAAATAGTGGATATACCTAAAACATAAAAAAAAATTTACGAAAGTTACGTTCCCCTTCCGTTCCGTTCTTGATGAAATTGCAGCTGTGAATTCGAAGACATATACATACGTCAAAGACGCAGTATTATCATTATCGTTCAAGCCGTTTCTGAGTAAATAGTGGATATACCTAAAACATAAAATAAAATTTACGAAAGTTAAGTTCCCCCTCCGTTGATCCGTTCTTGATGAAATTGCAGCTGTAAATTCGCAGACTTATACATATGGCAAAGACGCAGTATTATCATTATCGTTCAAGCCGTTTCTGAGTAAATAGTGGATATACCCAAAACATAAAAAAAAATTTACGAAAGTTAAGTTCCCCCTCCGTTGATCCGTTCTTGATGAAATTGCAGCTGTAAATTCGCAGACATATACATACGTCAAACACGCAGTATTATCATTATCGTTCAAGCTGTTTCTGAGTAAATAGTAGATATACCTAAAACATAAAAAAAAAATTTACGAAAGTTAAGTTACCCCTCAGTTGTTCCGTTCTTGATGAAATTGTAGCATTAAATTCGCAGACATATACATATGTCAAAGACGCAGTATTATCATTATCGTTCAAGCCGTTTCTGAGTAAATAGTGGATATACCTAAAACATAAAAAAAAATTTACGAAAGTTAAGTTCCCCCTCCGTTGTTCTGTTCTTGATAAGATTGCAGCTGTGAATACGCAGACATATATATACGTCAAATACGCAGTATTATCATTATGGTTAAAGCCGTTTCTGAGTAAATAGTGGATATACCTAAAACATAAAAAAAAATTTACAAAAATTAAGTTCCCCCTCCGTAGTTCCGTTCTTGATGAGATTACAGCTGTGAATTCTCAGACATATACATATGTCAAAGACGCAGTATTATCATTATCGTTCAAGCCGTTTCTGAGTAAATAGTGGATATACCTAAAACATAAAAAAAAATTTACGAAAGTTAAGTTCCCCCTCCGTTGATCCGTTCTTGATGAAATTGCAGCTGTGAATTCGCAGATATATACATACGTCAAACACGCAGTATTATCATTATCGTTCAAGCCGTTTCTGAGTAAATAGTGGATATACCTAAAACATAAAAAAAAGTTTACGAAAGTTACCTTCCCCCTCCGTTGATCCGTTCTTGATAAAATTGCAGCTGTGAATTCGCTGTCATATACATACGTTAAACACGCAGTATAATCTTTATCGTTCAAGCCGTTTCTGAGTAAATAGTGGATATACCTAAAACATAAAAAAAAATTTACGAAAGTTAAGTTCCCCCTCCGTTGATCCGTTCTTGATGAAATTGCAGCTGTGAATTCGCAGACATATACATACGTCAAACACGCAGTATTATCATTATCGTTCAAGCCGTTTCTGAGTAAATAGTGGATATACCTAAAACATAAAAAAAAATTTACGAAAGTTAAGTTCCCCCTCCGTTGTTCTGTTCTTGATAAGATTGCAGCTGTGAATACGCAGACATATATATACGTCAAATACGCAGTATTATCATTATCGTTAAAGCCGTTTCTGAGTAAATAGTGGATATACCTAAAACATAAAAAAAAATTTACGAAAATTAAGTTCCCCCTCCGTAGTTCCGTTCTTGATGAGATTACAGCTCTGAATTCTCAGACATATACATATGTCAACGACGCAGTATTATCATTATCGTTCAAGCCGTTTCTGAGTAAATAGTGGATATACCTAAAGCATAAAAAAAAATTTACGAAAGTTAAGTTCCCCCTCCGTTGATCCGTTCTTAATGAAATTGCAGCTGTGATTTCGCAGACATATACATACGTCAAACACGCAGTATTATCATTATCGTTCAAGCCGTTTCTGAGTAAATAGTGGATATACCTAAAACATAAAAAAAAATTTACGAAAGTTAAGTTCCCCCTCCGTTGATCCGTTCTTGATGAAAATGCAGCTGTGAATTCGCAGACATATACATACGTCAAACACGCAGTATTATCATTATCGATCAAGCTGTTTCTGACTAAATAGTGGATATACCTAAAACATAAAAAAAATTTACGAAAGTTAAGTTCCCCCTCAGTTATTCCGTTCTTGATGAAATTGTAGCTTTAAATTCGCAGACATATACATATGTCAAAGACGCAGTATTATCATTTTTGTTCAAGCCGTTTCTGAGTAAATAGTGGATATATCTAAAAAATAAAAAAAAATTTACGAAAAATAAGTTCCCCCTCCGTTGATCCGTTCTTGATAAAATTGCAGCTGTCAATTCGCAGACATATACATATGTCAAAGACGCAGTATTATCATTATCGTTAAAGCCGTTTCTGAGTAAATAGTGGATATACCTAAAACAAAAAAAAAAATTTACGAAAGTTAAGTTCCACCTCTGTTGTTCCGTTCTCGATGAAATTGCAGCTGTCAATTCGCAGACATATACATACGTCAAACACGCAGTATTATCATTATCGTTCAAACCGATTCTGAAAAAATAGTGGATATACCTAAAACATAAAAAAAAATTTACGAAAGTTACGTTCCCCTTCCGTTCCGTTCTTGATGAAATTGCAGCTGTGAATTCGAAGACATATACATACGTCAAAGACGCAGTATTATCATTATCGTTCAAGCCGTTTCTAAGTAAATAGTGGATATACCTAAAACATAAAATAAAATTTACGAAAGTTAAGTTCCCCCTCCGTTGATCCGTTCTTGATGAAATTGCAGCTGTAAATTCGCAGACTTATACATATGGCAAAGACGCAGTATTATCATTATCGTTCAAGCCGTTTCTGAGTAAATAGTGGATATACCCAAAACATAAAAAAAAATTTACGAAAGTTAAGTTCCCCCTCCGTTGATCCGTTCTTGATGAAATTGCAGCTGTAAATTCGCAGACATATACATATGTCAAAGACGCAGTATTATCATTATCGTTCAAGCCGTTTCTGAGTAAATAGTTGATATACCTAAAACATAAAAAAAAATTTACGAAAGTTAAGTTCCCCCTCCGTTGTTCTGTTCTTGATAAGATTGCAGCTGTGAATACGCAGACATATATATACGTCAAATACGCAGTATTATCATTATCGTTAAAGCCGTTTCTGAGTAAATAGTGGATATACCTAAAACATAAAAAAAAATTTACGAAAATTAAGTTCCCCCTCCGTAGTTCCGTTCTTGATGAGATTACAGCTGTGAATTCTCAGACATATACATATGTCAAAGACGCAGTATTATCATTATCGTTCAAGCCGTTTCTGAGTAAATAGTGGATATACCTAAAACATAAAAAAAAATTTACGAAAGTTAAGTTCCCCCTCCGTTGATCCGTTCTTGATGAAATTGCAGCTGTGAATTCGCAGATATATACATACGTCAAACACGCAGTATTATCATTATCGTTCAAGCCGTTTCTGAGTAAATAGTGGATATACCTAAAACATAAAAAAAAGTTTACGAAAGTTACCTTCCCCCTCCGTTGATCCGTTCTTGATAAAATTGCAGCTGTGAATTCGCTGTCATATACATACGTTAAACACGCAGTATAATCTTTATCGTTCAAGCCGTTTCTGAGTAAATAGTGGATATACCTAAAACATAAAAAAAAATTTACGAAAGTTAAGTTCCCCCTCCGTTGATTCGTTCTTGATGAAATTGCAGCTGTGAATTCGCAGACATATACATACGTCAAACACGCAGTATTATCATTATCGTTCAAGCCGTTTCTGAGTAAATAGTGGATATACCTAAAACATAAAAAAAAAATTACGAAAGTTAAGTTCCCCTCCGTTGTTCCGTTCTTGATGAAATTGCAGCTGTGAATTCGCAGACATATACATATGACAAAGACGCAGTATTATCATTATCTTTCAAGCCGTTTCTGAGTAAATAGTGGATATACCTAAAACATAAAAAAAAATTTACGAAAGTTAAGTTCCCCCTCCGTTGATCCGTTCTTGATGAAATTGCAGCTGTGAATTCGGAGACATATACATATGTCAAAGACGCAGTATTATCATTATCGTTTAAGCCCTTTCTGAGTAAATAGTGGATATACCTAAAACATAAAAAAAAATTTACGAAAGTTAAGTTTCCCCTCCATTGTTCTGTTCTTGATGAAACTGCAGCTGTTAATTCGCAGACATATACATACGTCAAACACGCAGTATTATGATTATCGTTCAAGCCGTTTCTGAGTAAATAGTGGATATCCCTAAAACGCAAAAAAAAATTTACGAAAGTTAAGTTCCCCCTCAGTTGTTCCGTTCTTGATGAAATTGTAGCTTTAAATTCGCAGACATATACATATGTCAAAGACGCAGTATTATCATTATCGTTCAAGCCGTTTCTGAGTAAATAGTGGATATACCTAAAACATAAAAAAAATTTACGAAAGTTACGTTCCCCCTCCGTTGTTCCGTTCTTGATGAAATTGCAGCTGTGAATTCGCAGTCATATACATACGTTAAACACGCAGTATAATCATTATCGTTTAAGCCGTTTCTGAGTAAATAGTGGATATACCTGAAACATAAAAAAAAATTTACGAAAGTTAAGTTCCATATCCGTTGTTCCGTTCTTGATGAAATTGCAGCTGTAAATTCGCAGATAAATAAATTATAAATACATCAAACACGCAGTATTATCATTATCGATCAAGCCGTTTCTGAGTAAATAGTGGATATACCTAAAACATAAAAAAAAAATTACGAAAGTTAAGTTTCCCCTCCGTTGTTCCGTTCTTGATGAAATTGCAGCTGTGAATTCTCAGACATATACATATGGCAAAGACGCAGTATTATCATTATCGTTCAAGCCGTTTCTGAGTAAATAGTGGATATACCTAAAACATAAAAAAAAATTTACGAAAGTTAAGTTCCCCCTCCGTTGATCCGTTCTTAATGAAATTGCAGCTGTGATTTCGCAGACATATACATACGTCAAACACGCAGTATTATCATTATCGTTAAAGCCGTTTCTGAGTAAATAGTGGATATACCTAAAACATAAAAAAAAAATTACGAAAGTTAAGTTCCCCCTCAGTTGTTCCGTTCTTGATGAAATTGTTGCTTTAAATTCGCAGACATATACATATGTCAAAGACGCAGTATTATCATTATCGTTCAAGCCGTTTCTGAGTAAATAGTGGATATACCTAAAACATAAAAAAAAATTTACGAAAGTTAAGTTCCCCCTCCGTTGATCCGTTCTTGATGAAATTGCAGCTGTGAATTCGCAGACATATACATACGTCAAACACGCAGTATTATCATTATCGTTCAAGCCGTTTCTGAGTAAATAGTGGATATACCTAAAACATAAAAAAAAAATTACGAAAGTTAAGTTCCCCTCCGTTGTTCCGTTCTTGATGAAATTGCAGCTGTGAATTCGCAGACATATACATATGACAAAGACGCAGTATTATCATTATCTTTCAAGCCGTTTCTGAGTAAATAGTGGATATACCTAAAACATAAAAAAAAATTTACGAAAGTTAAGTTCCCCCTCCGTTGATCCGTTCTTGATGAAATTGCAGCTGTGAATTCGAAGACATATACATATGTCAAAGACGCAGTATTATCATTATCGTTTAAGCCCTTTCTGAGTAAATAGTGGATATACCTAAAACATAAAAAAAAATTTACGAAAGTTAAGTTCCCCCTCCATTGTTCTGTTCTTGATGAAACTGCAGCTGTAAATTCGCAGACATATACATACGTCAAACACGCAGTATTATGATTATCGTTCAAGCCGTTTCTGAGTAAATAGTGGATATCCCTAAAACGCAAAAAAAAATTTACGAAAGTTAAGTTCCCCCTCAGTTGTTCCGTTCTTGATGAAATTGTAGCTTTAAATTCGCAGACATATACATATGTCAAAGACGCAGTATTATCATTATCGTTCAAGCCGTTTCTGAGTAAATAGTGGATATACCTAAAACATAAAAAAAATTTACGAAAGTTACGTTCCCCCTCCGTTGTTCCGTTCTTGATGAAATTGCAGCTGTGAATTCGCAGTCATATACATACGTTAAACACGCAGTATAATCATTATCGTTTAAGCCGTTTCTGAGTAAATAGTGGATATACCTGAAACATAAAAAAAAATTTACGAAAGTTAAGTTCCATATCCGTTGTTCCGTTCTTGATGAAATTGCAGCTGTAAATTCGCAGATAAATAAATTATAAATACATCAAACACGCAGTATTATCATTATCGATCAAGCCGTTTCTGAGTAAATAGTGGATATACCTAAAACATAAAAAAAAAATTACGAAAGTTAAGTTTCCCCTCCGTTGTTCCGTTCTTGATGAAATTGCAGCTGTGAATTCTCAGACATATACATATGGCAAAGACGCAGTATTATCATTATCGTTCAAGCCGTTTCTGAGTAAATAGTGGATATACCTAAAACATAAAAAAAAATTTACGAAAGTTAAGTTCCCCCTCCGTTGATCCGTTCTTAATGAAATTGCAGCTGTGATTTCGCAGACATATACATACGTCAAACACGCAGTATTATCATTATCGTTCAAGCCGTTTCTGAGTAAATAGTGGATATACCTAAAAGATAAAAAAAAATTTACAAAAGTTAAGTTCCCCATCCGTTGTTCCGTTCTTGATGAAATTGCAGCTGTGAATTCGCAGACATATACATATGTCAAAGACGCAGTATTATCATTATCGTTAAAGCCGTTTCTGAGTAAATAGTGGATATACCTAAAACATAAAAAAAAAATTACGAAAGTTAAGTTCCCCCTCAGTTGTTCCGTTCTTGATGAAATTGTAGCTTTAAATTCGCAGACATATACATATGTCAAAGACGCAGTATTATCATTATCGTTCAAGCCGTTTCTGAGTAAATAGTGGATATACCTAAAACATAAAAAAAATATACGAAAGTTACGTTCCCCCTCCGTTGTTCCGTTCTTGATGAAATTGCAGCTGTGAATTCGCAGTCATATACATACGTTAAACACGCAGTATAATCATTATCGTTTAAGCCGTTTCTGAGTAAATAGTGGATATACCTAAAACATAAAAAAAAATTTACGAAAGTTAAGTTCCATATCCGTTGTTCCGTTCTTGATGAAATTGCAGCTGTAAATTCGCAGATAAATAAATTATAAATACATGAAACACGCAGTATTATCATTATCGATCAAGCCGTTTCTGAGTAAATAGTGGATATACCTAAAACATAAAAAAAAAATTACGAAAGTTAAGTTTCCCCTCCGTTGTTCCGTTCTTGATGAAATTGCAGCTGTGAATTCTCAGACATATACATATGGCAAAGACGCAGTATTATCATTATCGTTCAAGCCGTTTCTGAGTAAATAGTGGATATACCTAAAACATAAAAAAAAATTTACGAAAGTTAAGTTCCCCCTCCGTTGATCCGTTCTTAATGAAATTGCAGCTGTGATTTCGCAGACATATACATACGTCAAACACGCAGTATTATCATTATCGTTCAAGCCGTTTCTGAGTAAATAGTGGATATACCTAAAAGATAAAAAAAAATTTACAAAAGTTAAGTTCCCCATCCGTTGTTCCGTTCTTGATGAAATTGCAGCTGTGAATTCGCAGACATATACATACGTCAAAGACGCAGTATTATCATTATCGTTAAAGCCGTTTCTGAGTAAATAGTGGATATACCTAAAACATAAAAAAAAAATTACGAAAGTTAAGTTCCCCTCCGTTGTTCCGTTCTTGATGAAATTGCAGCTGTGAATTCGCAGACATATACAAATGGCAAAGACGCAGTATTATCATTATCGTTCAAGCCGTTTCTGAGTAAATAGTGGATATACCTAAAACATAAAAAAAAATTTACGAAAGTTAAGTTCCCCCTCCGTTGATCCGTTCTTGATGAAATTGCAGCTGTAAATTCGCAGACTTATACATATGGCAAAGACGCAGTATTATCATTATCGTTCAAGCCGTTTCTGAGTAAATAGTGGATATACCTAAAACATAAAAAAAAATTTACGAAAAATAAGTTCCCCCTCCGTTGATCCGTTCTTGATGAAATTGCAGCTGTAAATTCGCAGACATATACATACGTCAAACACGCAGTATTATCATTATCGTTCAAGCCGTTTCTGAGTAAATAGTGGATATACCTAAAACATAAAAAAAAATTTACGAAAGCTAAGTTCCCCCTCCGTAGATCCGTTCTTGATGAAATTGCAGCTGTAAATTCGCAGACATATACATACGTATAACACGCAGTATTATCATTATCGTTCAAGCCGTTTCTGAGTAAATAGTGGATATACCTAAAACATAAAAAAAAATTTACGAAAGTTAAGTTCCCCCTCCGTTGTTCTGTTCTTGATAAGATTGCAGCTGTGAATACGCAGACATATATATACGTCAAATACGCAGTATTATCATTATCGTTAAAGCCGTTTCTGAGTAAATAGTGGATATACCTAAAACATAAAAAAAAATTTACGAAAATTAAGTTCCCCCTCCGTAGTTCCGTTCTTGATGAGATTACAGCTCTGAATTCTCAGACATATACATATGTCAAAGACGCAGTATTATCATTATCGTTCAAGCCGTTTCTGAGTAAATAGTGGATATACCTAAAGCATAAAAAAAAATTTACGAAAGTTAAGTTCCCCCTCCGTTGATCCGTTCTTAATGAAATTGCAGCTGTGATTTCGCAGACATATACATACGTCAAACACGCAGTATTATCATTATCGTTCAAGCCGTTTCTGAGTAAATAGTGGATATACCTAAAACATAAAAAAAAATTTACGAAAGTTAAGTTCCCCCTCCGTTGAACCGTTCTTGATGAAAATGCAGCTGTGAATTCGCAGACATATACATACGTCAAACACGCAGTTTTATCATTATCGATCAAGCTGTTTCTGACTAAATAGTGGATATACCTAAAACATAAAAAAAATTTACGAAAGTTAAGTTCCCCCTCAGTTATTCCGTTCTTGATGAAATTGTAGCTTTAAATTCGCAGACATATACATATGTCAAAGACGCAGTATTATCATTTTTGTTCAAGCCGTTTCTGAGTAAATAGTGGATATATCTAAAAAATAAAAAAAAATTTACGAAAAATAAGTTCCCCCTCCGTTGATCCGTTCTTGATAAAATTGCAGCTGTCAATTCGCAGTCATATACATATGTCAAAGACGCAGTATTATCATTATCGTTAAAGCCGTTTCTGAGTAAATAGTGGATATACCTAAAACATAAAAAAAAATTTACGAAAGTTAAGTTCCACCTCTGTTGTTCCGTTCTCGATGAAATTGCAGCTGTCAATTCGCAGACATATACATACGTCAAACACGCAGTATTATCATTATCGTTCAAACCGATTCTGAAAAAATAGTGGATATACCTAAAACATAAAAAAAAATTTACGAAAGTTACGTTCCCCTTCCGTTCCGTTCTTGATGAAATTGCAGCTGTGAATTCGAAGACATATACATACGTCAAAGACGCAGTATTATCATTATCGTTCAAGCCGTTTCTGAGTAAATAGTGGATATACCTAAAACATAAAATAAAATTTACGAAAGTTAAGTTCCCCCTCCGTTGATCCGTTCTTGATGAAATTGCAGCTGTAAATTCGCAGACTTATACATATGGCAAAGACGCAGTATTATCATTATCGTTCAAGCCGTTTCTGAGTAAATAGTGGATATACCCAAAACATAAAAAAAAATTTACGAAAGTTAAGTTCCCCCTCCGTTGATCCGTTCTTGATGAAATTGCAGCTGTAAATTCGCAGACATATACATACGTCAAACACGCAGTATTATCATTATCGTTCAAGCTGTTTCTGAGTAAATAGTGGATATACCTAAAACATAAAAAAAAAATTTACGAAAGTTAAGTTACGCCTCAGTTGTTCCGTTCTTGATGAAATTGTAGCATTAAATTCGCAGACATATACATATGTCAAAGACGCAGTATTATCATTATCGTTCAAGCCGTTTCTGAGTAAATAGTGGATATACCTAAAACATAAAAAAAAATTTACGAAAGTTAAGTTCCCCCTCCGTTGTTCTGTTCTTGATAAGATTGCAGCTGTGAATACGCAGACATATATATACGTCAAATACGCAGTATTATCATTATGGTTAAAGCCGTTTCTGAGTAAATAGTGGATATACCTAAAACATAAAAAAAAATTTACGAAAATTAAGTTCCCCCTCCGTAGTTCCGTTCTTGATGAGATTACAGCTGTGAATTCTCAGACATATACATATGTCAAAGACGCAGTATTATCATTATCGTTCAAGCCGTTTCTGAGTAAATAGTGGATATACCTAAAACATAAAAAAAAATTTACGAAAGTTAAGTTCCCCCTCCGTTGATCCGTTCTTGATGAAATTGCAGCTGTGAATTCGCAGATATATACATACGTCAAACACGCAGTATTATCATTATCGTTCAAGCCGTTTCTGAGTAAATAGTGGATATACCTAAAACATAAAAAAAAGTTTACGAAAGTTACCTTCCCCCTCCGTTGATCCGTTCTTGATAAAATTGCAGCTGTGAATTCGCTGTCATATACATACGTTAAACACGCAGTATAATCTTTATCGTTCAAGCCGTTTCTGAGTAAATAGTGGATATACCTAAAACATAAAAAAAAATTTACGAAAGTTAAGTTCCCCCTCCGTTGATCCGTTCTTGATGAAATTGCAGCTGTGAATTCGCAGACATATACATACGTCAAACACGCAGTATTATCATTATCGTTCAAGCCGTTTCTGAGTAAATAGTGGATATACCTAAAACATAAAAAAAAAATTACGAAAGTTAAGTTCCCCTCCGTTGTTCCGTTCTTGATGAAATTGCAGCTGTGAATTCGCAGACATATACATATGACAAAGACGCAGTATTATCATTATCTTTCAAGCCGTTTCTGAGTAAATAGTGGATATACCTAAAACATAAAAAATAATTTACGAAAGTTAAGTTCCCCCTCCGTTGATCCGTTCTTGATGAAATTGCAGCTGTAAATTCGCAGACATATACATATGGCAAAGACGCAGTATTATCATTATCGTTCAAGCCGTTTCTGAGTAAATAGTGGATATACCTAAAACATAAAAAAAAATTTACGAAAGTTAAGTTCCCCCTCCGTTGATCCGTTCTTGATGAAATTGCAGCTGTAAATTCGCAAACATATACATACGTCAAACACGCAGTATTATCATTATCGTTCAAGCCGTTTCTGAGTAAATAGTGGATATACCTAAAACATAAAAAAAAAATTTACGAAAGTTAAGTTACCCCTCATTTGTTCCGTTCTTGATGAAATTGAAGCTTTAAATTCGCAGACATATACATATGTTAAAGACGAAGTATTATCATTATCGTTCAAGCCGTTTCTGAGTAAATAGTGGATATACCTAAAACATATAAAAAAAATTTACGAAAGTTAAGTTCCCCCTCTGTTGTTCTGTTCTGGATAAGATTGCAGCTGTGAATACGCAGACATATATATACGTCAAATACGCAGTATTATCATTATCGTTAAAGCCGTTTCTGAGTAAATAGTGGATATACCTAAAAGATAAAAAAAAATTTACGAAAGTTAAGTTCCCACTCCTTTGTTCCGTTCTCGATGAAATTGCAGCTGTCAATTCGCAGACATATACATATGGCAAAGACGCAGTATTATCATTATCGTTTTAGCCGTTTCTGAGTAAATAGTGGATATACCTAAAACCTAAAAAAAAATTTACGAAAATTACGTTCCCCCTTCGTTGATCCGTTCTTGATGAAATTGCAGCTGTGAATTCGCAGTCATATACATACGTTAAACACGCAGTATAATCATTATCGTTTAAGCCGTTTCTGAGTAAATAGTGGATATACCTAAAACATAAAAAAAATTTACGAAAGTTAAGTTCCCCCTCCGTTGATCCGTTCTTGATGAAATTGCAGCTGTGAATTCGCAGACATATACATACGTCAAACACGCAGTATTATCATTATCGTTTAAGCCGTTTCTGAGTAAATAGTGGAAATACCTAAAACATAAAAAAAAATTTACGAAAATTACGTTCCCCCTCCGTTGTTCCGTTCTTGATGAAATTGCAGCTGTGAATTCGCAGACATATACATATGGCAAAGACGCAGTATTATCATTATCGTACAAGCCGTTTCTGAGTAAATAGTGGATATACCTAAAACATAAAAAAAAATTTACGAAAGTTAAGTTCCCCCTCCGTAGATCCGTTCTTGATGAAATTGCAGCTGTAAATTCGCAGACATATACATACGTATAACACGCAGTATTATCATTATCGTTCAAGCCGTTTCTGAGTATATAGTGGATATACCTAAAAGATAAAAAAAAATTTACGAAAGTTAAGTTCCCCCTCCGTTGTTCCGTTCTTGATGAAATTGCAGCTGTGAATTCGAAGACATATACATACGTCAAACACGCAGTATTATGATTATCGTTCAAGCCGTTTCTGAGTAAATAGTGGATATCCCTAAAACGCAAAAAAAAATTTACGAAAGTTAAGTTCCCCCTCAGTTGTTCCGTTCTTGATGAAATTGTAGCTTTAAATTCGCAGACATATACATAAGTCAAAGACGCAGTATTATCATTATCGTTCAAGCCGTTTCTGAGTAAATAGTGGATATACCTAAAACATAAAAAAAAATTTACGAAAGTTACGTTCCCCCTCCGTTGTTCCGTTCTTGATGAAATTGCAGCTGTGAATTCGCAGTCATATACATACGTTAAACACGCAGTATAATCATTATCGTTTAAGCCGTTTCTGAGTAAAAGGTGGATATACCTAAAACATAAAAAAAAATTTACGAAAGTTAAGTTCCATATCCGTTGTTCCGTTCTTAATGAAATTGCAGCTGTAAATTCGCAGATAAATAAATTATAAATACATCAAACACGCAGTATTATCATTATCGATCAAGCCGTTTCTGAGTAAATAGTGGATATACCTGAAACATAAAAAAAAAATTACGAAAGTTAAGTTTCCCCTCCGTTGTTCCGTTCTTGATGAAATTGCAGCTGTGAATTCTCAGACATATACATATGGCAAAGACGCAGTATTATCATTATCGTTCAAGCCGTTTCTGAGTAAATAGTGGATATACCTAAAACATAAAAAAAAATTTACGAAAGTTAAGTTCCCCCTCCGATGATCCGTTCTTAATGAAATTGCAGCTGTGATTTCGCAGACATATACATACGTCAAACACGCAGTATTATCATTATCGTTCAAGCCGATTCTGAGTAAATACTGGATATACCTAAAACATAAAAAAAAATTTACGAAAGTTAAGTTCCCCCTCCGTTGATCCGTTCTTGATGAAATTGCAGCTGTGAATTCGCAGACATATACATACGTCAAACACGCAGTATTATCATTATCGATCAAGCTGTTTCTGAGTAAATAGTGGATATACCTAAAACATAAAAAAAAATTTACGAAAGTTAAGTTCCCCCTCCGTTGATCCGTTCTTGATGAAATTGCAGCAGTGAATTCGCAGATATATACATACGTCAAACACGCAGTATTATCATTATCGTTCAAGCCGTTTCTGAGTAAATAGTGGATATACCTAAAAGATAAAAAAAAATTTACAAAAGTTAAGTTCCCCATCCGTTGTTCCGTTCTTGATGAAATTGCAGCTGTGAATTCGCAGACATATACATATGTCAAAGACGCAGTATTATCATTATCGTTAAAGCCGTTTCTGAGTAAATAGTGGATATACCTAAAACATAAAAAAAAAATTACGAAAGTTAAGTTCCCCTCCGTTGTTCCGTTCTTGATGAAATTGCAGCTGTTAATTCGCAGACATATACATATGGCAAAGACGAAGTATTATCATTATCGTTCAAGCCGTTTCTGAGTAAATAGTGGATATACCTAAAACATAAAAAAAAGTTTACGAAAATTAAGTTCCCCCTCCGTAGTTCCGTTCTTGATGAGATTACAGCTGTGAATTCTCAGACATATACATATGTCAAAGACGCAGTATTATCATTATCGTTCAAGCCGTTTCTGAGTAAATAGTGGATATACCTAAAACATAAAAAAAAATTTACGAAAGTTAAGTTCCCCCTCCGTTGATCCGTTCTTAATGAAATTGCAGCTGTGATTTCGCAGACATATACATACGTCAAACACGCAGTATTATCATTATCGTTCAAGCCGTTTCTGAGTAAATAGTGGATATACCTAAAACATAAAAAAAAATTTACGAAAGTTAAGTTCCCCCTCCGTTGATCCGTTCTTGATGAAATTGCAGCTGTGAATTCGCAGACATATACATACGTCAAACACGCATTATTATCATTATCGATCAAGCTGTTTCTGAGTAAATAGTGGATATACCTAAAACATAAAAAAAAATTTACGAAAGTTAAGTTCCCCCTCCGTTGATCCGTTCTTGATGAAATTGCAGCTGTAAATTCGCAGACATATATATACGTCAAATACGCAGTATTATCATTATCGTTGAAGCCGTTTCAGAGTAAATAGTGGATATACCTAAATCATAAAAAAAAATTCACGAAAATTAAGTTCCCCCTCCGTAGTTCCGTTCTTGATGAGATTACAGCTGTGAATTCTCAGACATATACATATGTCAAAGACGCAGTATTATCATTATCGTTCAAGCCGTTTCTGAGTAAATAGTGGATATACCTAAAACATAAAAAAAAATTTACGAAAGTTAAGTTCCCCCTCTGTTGTTCCGTTCTCGATGAAATTGCAGCTGTCAATTCGCAGACATATACATATGTCAAAGACGCAGTATTATCATTGTCGTTAAAGCCGTTTCTCAGTAAATAGTGGATATACCTAAAACATAAAAAAAAAATTTACGAAAGTTACGTTCCCCCTCCGTTGTTCCGTTCTTGATGAAATTGCAGCTGTGAATTCGAAGACATATACATTCGTCAAACACGCAGTATTATCATTATCGTTCAAGCCGTTTCTGAGTAAATAGTGGATATACCTAAAACATAAAAAACAATTTACGAAAGTTAAGTTCCCCCTCCGTTGTTCTGTTCTTGATAAGATTGCAGCTGTGAATACGCAGACATATATAAACGTCAAATACGCAGTATTATCCTTATCGTTAAAGCCGTTTCTGAGTAAATAGTGGATATACCTAAAACATAAAAAAAAATTTACGAAAATTAAGTTCCCCCTCCGTAGTTCCGTTCTTGATGAGATTACAGCTGTGAATTCTCAGACATATACATATGTCAAAGACGCAGTATTATCATTATCGTTCAAGCCGTTTCTGAGTAAATAGTGGATATACCTAAAACATAAAAAAAAATTTACGAAAGTTAAGTTCCCCCTCCGTTGATCCGTTCTTAATGAAATTGCAGCTGTGATTTCGCAGACATATACATACGTCAAACAAGCAGTATTATCATTATCGTTCAAGCCGTTTCTGAGTAAATAGTGGATATACCTAAAACATAAAAAAAAATTTACGAAAGTTAAGTTCCCCCTCCGTTGATCCGTTCTTGATGAAATTGCAGCTGTGAATTCGCAGACATATACATACGTCAAACACGCATTATTATCATTATCGATCAAGCTGTTTCTGAGTAAATAGTGGATATACCTAAAACATAAAAAAAAATTTACGAAAGTTAAGTTCCCCCTCCGTTGATCCGTTCTTGATGAAATTGCAGCTGTAAATTCGCAGACATATACATACGTCAAACACGCAGTATTATCATTACCGTTCAAGCTGTTTCTGAGTAAATAGTGGATATACCTAAAACATAAAAAAAAAATTTACGAAAGTTAAGTTACCCCTCAGTTGTTCCGTTCTTGATGAAATTGTAGCTTTAAATTCGCAGACATATACATATGTCAAAGACGCAGTATTATCATTATCGTTCAAGCCGTTTCTGAGTAAATAGTGGATATACCTAAAACATAAAAAAAAATTTACGAAAGTTAAGTTCCCCCTCCGTTGTTCTGTTCTTGATAAGATTGCAGCTGTGAATACGCAGACATATATATACGTCAAATACGCAGTATTATCATTATCGTTAAAGCCGTTTCTGAGTAAATAGTGGATATACCTAAATCATAAAAAAAAATTTACGAAAATTAAGTTCCCCCTCCGTAGTTCCGTTCTTGATGAGATTACAGCTGTGAATTCTCAGACATATACATATGTCAAAGACGCAGTATTATCATTATCGTTCAAGCCGTTTCTGAGTAAATAGTGGATATACCTAAAACATAAAAAAAAATTTACGAAAGTTAAGTTCCCCCTCTGTTGTTCCGTTCTCGATGAAATTGCAGCTGTCAATTCGCAGACATATACATATGTCAAAGACGCAGTATTATCATTGTCGTTAAAGCCGTTTTTCAGTAAATAGTGGATATACCTAAAACATAAAAAAAAAATTTACGAAAGTTACGTTCCCCCTCCGTTGTTCCGTTCTTGATGAAATTGCAGCTGTGAATTCGAAGACATATACATTCGTCAAACACGCAGTATTATCATTATCGTTCAAACCGATTCTGAGTAAATAGTGGATATACCTAAAACATAAAAAAAAATTTACGAAAGTTACGTTCCCCCTCCGTTGTTCCGTTCTTGATGAAATTGCAGCTGTGAATTCGAAGACATATACATACGTCAAACACGCAGTATTATCATTATCGATTAAGCCGTTTCTGAGTAAATAGTGGATACACCAAAAACATAAAAAAAAAATTACGAAAGGTAAGTTCCCCCTCCGTTGTTCCGTTCTTGATGAAATTGCAGCTGTGAATTCGCAACACATATACATACGTCAAAGACGCAGTGTTATCATTATCGTTCAAGCCGTTTTTAAGTAAATTGTAGATAAACCTAAAACATAAAAAAAATTAACGAAAGGAAAGTTCCCCCTCCGTTGTTTCGTTTTTGATAAAATTGCAGCTTTAAATTCGCAGACATATACATATGTCAAAGACGCAGTATTATCATTTTTGTTCAAGCCGTTTCTGAGTAAAAAGTGGATATACCTAAAAAAAAAAAAAATTTACGAAAGTTAAGTTCCCCCTCCGTTGATCCGTTCTTGATAAAATTGCGGCTGTCAATTCGCAGACATATATATATGTCAAAGACGCAGTATTATCATTATCGTTAAAGCCGTTTCTGAGTAAATAGTGGATATACCTAAAACATAAAAAAAAATTTACGAAAGTTAAGTTCCCCCTCTGTTGTTCCGTTCTCGATGAAATTGCAGCTGTCAATTCGCAGACATATACATATGTCAAAGACACAGTATTATCATTGTCGTTAAAGCCGTTTCTCAGTAAATAGTGGATATACCTAAAACATAAAAAAAAATTTACGAAAGTTACGTTCCCCCTCCGTTGTTCCGTTCTTGATGAAATTGCAGCTGTGAATTCGAAGACATATACATTCGTCAAACACGCAGTATTATCATTATCGTTCAAACCGATTCTGAGTAAATAGTGGATATACCTAAAACATAAAAAAAAATTTACGAAAGTTACGTTCCCCCTCCGTTGTTCCGTTCTTGATGAAATTGCAGCTGTGAATTCGAAGACATATACATACGTCAAACACGCAGTATTATCATTATCGATTAAGCCGTTTCTGAGTAAATAGTGGATACACCAAAAACATAAAAAAAAATTACGAAAGTTAAGTTCCCCCTCCGTTGTTCCGTTCTTAATGAAATTGCAGCTGTGAATTCGCAACACATATACATACGTCAAAGACGCAGTGTTATCATTATCGTTCAAGCCGTTTTTAAGTAAATTGTAGATAAACCTAAAACATAAAAAAAATTAACGAAAGGAAAGTTCCCCCTCCGTTGTTTCGTTTTTGATAAAATTGCAGCTGTGAATTCGCAGACATATACATATGTCAAAGACGCAGTATTATCATTATCGTTCAAGCCGTTTCTGAATAAATAGTGGATATACCTAAAACATAAAAAAAAATTTACGAAAGTTAAGTTCCCCCTCCGTTGATCCGTTCTTGATGAAATTGCAGCTGTAAATTCGCAGACATATACATATGTCAAAGACGCAGTATTATCATTATCGTTAAAGCCGTTTCTGAGTAAATAGTGGATATACCTAAAACATAAAAAAAAAATTACGAAAGTTAAGTTCCCCCTCTGTTGTTCCGTTCTCGATGAAATTGCAGCTGTCAATTCGCAGACATATACATATGTCAAAGACGCAGTATTATCATTGTCGTTAAAGCCGTTTCTCAGTAAATAGTGGATATACCTAAAACATAAAAAAAAAATTTACGAAAGTTACGTTCCCCCTCCGTTGTTCCGTTCTTGATGAAATTGCAGTTGTGAATTCGAAGATATATACATACGTCAAACACGCAGTATTATCATTATCGTTCAAACCGATTCTGAGTAAATAGTGGATATACCTAAAACAAAAAAAAAAATTTACGAAAGTTAAGTTCCCCCTCCATTGTTCCGTTCTTGATGAAATTGCAGCTTTAATTCGCAGACATATAAATATGTCAATGACGCAGTATTATCATTATCGTTCAAGCGGTTTCTGAGTAAATAGTGGATATACCTAAAAATTAAAAAAAAATTACGAAAATAAGGTTCCCCCTCCGTAGTTCCGTTCTTGATGAAATTGCAGCTGTGAATTCGCAGACATATACATATGTCAAAGACGCAGTATGATCATTATCGTTCAAGCCGTTTCTGAGTAAATAGTGGATATACCTAAAACATAAAAAAAAATTTACGAAAGTTAAGTTCCCCCTCCGTTGATCCGTTCTTGATGAAATTGCAGCTGTGATTTCGCAGACATATACATACGTCAAACACGCAGTATTATCATTATCGATTAAGCCGTTTCTGAGTAAATAGTGGATACACCAAAAACATAAAAAAAAATTACGAAAGTTAAGTTCCCCCTCCGTAGTTCCGTTCTTCATGAAATTGCAGCTGTGATTTCGCAGACATATACATATGTCAAAGACGCAGTATTATCATTATCGTTCAAGCCGTTTCTGAGTAAATAGTGGATATATCTAAAACATAAAAAAAAATTTACGAAAGTTAAGTTCCCCCTCCGTTGATCCGTTCTTGATGAAATTGCAGCTGTGATTTCGCAGACATATACATACGTCAAACACGCAGTATTATCATTATCGATCAAGCTGTTTCTGACTAAATAGTGGATATACCTAAAAAATAAAAAAAAATTTACGAAAGTTAAGTTCCCCCTCCGTTGATCCGTTCTTGATAAAATTGCAGCTGTCAATTCGCAGACATATACATACGTCAAAGACGCAGTATGATCATTATCGTTAAAGCCGTTTCTGAGTAAATAGTGGATATACCTAAAACATAAAAAAAAATTTACGAAAGTTAAGTTCCCCCTCTGTTGATCCGTTCTCGATGAAATTGCAGCTGTCAATTCGCAGACATATACCTATGTCAAAGACGCAGTATTATCATTGTCGTTAAAGCCGTTTCTGAGTAAATAGTGGATATACCTAAAACATAAAAAAAAAATTTACGAAAGTTACGTTCCCCCTCCGTTGTTCCGTTCTTGATGAAATTGCAGCTGTGAATTCGAAGACATATACATACGTCAAACACGCAGTATTATCATTATCGATCAAGCTGTTTCTGACTAAATAGTGGATATACCTAAAAAATAAACAATATTTACGAAAGGTAAGTTCCCTATCCGATGTTCCGTTCTTGATGAAATTGCAGCTGTGAATTCGCAGATATATACATACGTCAACGACGCAGTATTATCATTTTCGTTCAAGCCGTTTCTGAGTAAATAGTGGATATACCTAAAACATAAAAAAAAATTTACGAAAGTTAAGTTCCCCCTCCGTTGTTCCGTATTTGATGAAATTGCAGCTTTAATTCGCAGACATATAAATATGTCAAAGACGCAGTATTATCATTATCGTTCAAGCGGTTTCTGAGTAAATAGTGGATATACCTAAAACATAAAAAAAAATTTACGAAAGTTATGTTCCCCCTCCGTTGTTCCGTTCTTGATTAATTTGCAGCTGTGAATTCGCAGACATATACATACGTCAATAACGCAGTATTATCATTATCGTTCAAGCCATTACTGACTAAATAGTGGATACACCTAAAACATAAAAAAAAATTTACAAAAGTTAAGTTCCCCCTCCGTTGTTCCGTTCTTGATGAAATTGCATCTGTGAATTCGCAGACATATACATACGTCAAACACGCAGTATTATCATTATCGATCAAGCTGTTTCTGACTAATTAGTGGATATACCTAAAAAATAAACAATATTTACGAAAGGTAAGTTCCCTATCCGATGTTCCGTTCTTGATGAAATTGCAGCTGTGAATTCGCAGATATATACATACGTCAACGACGCAGTATTATCATTTTCGTTCAAGCCGTTTCTGAGTAAATAGTGGATATACCTAAAACATTAAAAAAAATTTACGAAAGTTAAGTTCCCCCTCCGTTGTTCCGTTTTTGATGAAATTGCAGCTTTAATTCGCAGACATATAAATATGTCAAAGACGCAGTATTATCATTATCGTTCAAGCGGTTTCTGAGTAAATAGTGGATATACCTAAAAATTAAAAAAAATTTACGAAAATTAAGTTCCCCCTCCGTAGTTCCGTTCTTGATGAAATTGCAGCTGTGAATTCGCAGACATATACATATGTCAAAGACGCATTATTATCATTATCGTTCAAGCCGTTTCTGAGTAAATTGTGGATATACCTAAAAGATAAAAAAAAATTTACAAAAGTTAAGTTCCCCCTCCGTTGTTCCGTTCTTGATGAAATTGCAGCTGTGAATTCGCAGACATATACATACGTTAAACACGCAGTATTATCATTATCGTTCAAGCCGTTTCTGAGTAAATAGTAGATACACCTAAAACTTAAAAAAAAATTACGAAAGTTAAGTTCCCCATCCGTTCTTCCGCTCTTGATGAAATTGTAGCTGTAAATTCGCAGATAAATAAATTATAAATACATCAAACACGCAGTATTATCATTATCGATCAAGCCGTTTCTGAGTAAATGGTAAATAATCCTAAAACATAAACAAAATTTACGAAAGTTAAGTTCCCCTTTCGTTGTTCCGTTCTTGATGATATTGCAGCTGTAAATTCGCAGACATATACATACGTGAACACGCCGTACAATCATTATCGTTCAAGCCGTTACTGAGTTAATAGTGGATACACCTAAAACATAAAAAAAATTTACGAAAATTAAGTTCCCTCTCCGTAGTTCCGTTCTTGAGGAAAATGCAGCTGTGAATTTGCAGACATATACATAAGTCATAGACGCAGTATTATCATTATCGATTAAGCCGTTTCTGAGTAAATAGTGGATACACCAAAAACATAAAAAAAAATTTACGAAAGTTAAGTTCCCCCTCCGTTGTTCCGTATTTGATGAAATTGCAGCTTTAATTCGCAGACATATAAATTATAAATACATCAAACACGCAGTATTATCATTATCGATCAAGCCGTTTCTGAGTAAATGGTAAATAATCCTAAAAAATAAACAATATTTACGAAAGGTAAGTTCCCTATCCGATGTTCCGTTCTTGATGAAATTGCAGCTGTGAATTCGCAGATATATACATACGTCAACGACGCAGTATTATCATTTTCGTTCAAGCCGTTTCTGAGTAAATAGTGGATATACCTAAACCTTAAAAAAAAGTTTACGAAAGTCAAGTTCCCCCTCCGTTGTTCCGTATTTGATGAAATTGCAGCTTTAATTCGCAGACATATAAATATGTCAAAGACGCAGTATTATCATTATCGTTCAAGCGGTTTCTGAGTAAATAGTGGATATATCTAAAACATAAAAAAAAATTTACGAAAGTTAAGTTCCCCCTCCGTTGTTCCGTTCTTCATGAAATTGCAGCTGTCAATTCGCAGACATATACATATGTCAAAGACGCAGTATTATCATTGTCGTTAAAGCCGTTTCTGAGTAAATAGTGGATATACCTAAAACATAAAAAAAAAATTTACGAAAGTTACGTTCCCCCTCCGTTGTTCCGTTCTTGATGAAATTGCAGCTGTGAATTCGAAGACATATACATACGTCAAACACGCAGTATTATCATTATCGATCAAGCTGTTTCTGACTAAATAGTGGATATACCTAAAAAATAAACAATATTTACGAAAGGTAAGTTCCCTATCCGATGTTCCGTTCTTGATGAAATTGCAGCTGTGAATTCGCAGATATATACATACGTCAACGACGCAGTATTATCATTTTCGTTCAAGCCGTTTCTGAGTAAATAGTGGATATACCTAAAACATAAAAAAAAATTTACGAAAGTTAAGTTCCCCCTCCGTTGTTCCGTATTTGATGAAATTGCAGCTTTAATTCGCAGACATATAAATATGTCAAAGACGCAGTATTATCATTATCGTTCAAGCGGTTTCTGAGTAAATAGTGGATATATCTAAAACATAAAAAAAAATTTACGAAAGTTAAGTTCCCCCTCCGTTGATCCGTTCTTGATGAAATTGCAGCTGTGATTTCGCAGACATATACATACGTCAAACACGCAGTATTATCATTATCGTTCAAGCCGTTTCTGAGTAAATAGTGGATATACCTAAAACATAAAAAAAAATTTACGAAAGGTAAGTTCCCTCTCCGTTGATCCGTTCTTGATGAAATTGCAGCTGTGATTTCGCAGACATATACATACGTCAAACACGCAGTATTATCATTATCGATCAAGCTGTTTCTGACTAAATAGTGGATATACCTAAAAAATAAAAAAAAATTTACGAAAGTTAAGTTCCCCCTCCGTTGATCCGTTCTTGATAAAATTGCAGCTGTCAATTCGCAGACATATACATATGTCAAAGACGCAGTATGATCATTATCGTTAAAGCCGTTTCTGAGTAAATAGTGGATATACCTAAAACATAAAAAAAAATTTACGAAAGTTAAGTTCCCCCTCTGTTGATCCGTTCTCGATGAAATTGCAGCTGTCAATTCGCAGACATATACATATGTCAAAGACGCAGTATTATCATTGTCGTTAAAGCCGTTTCTGAGTAAATAGTGGATATACCTAAAAAATAAACAATATTTACGAAAGGTAAGTTCCCTATCCGATGTTCCGTTCTTGATGAAATTGCAGCTGTGAATTCGCAGATATATACATACGTCAACGACGCAGTATTATCATTTTCGTTCAAGCCGTTTCTGAGTAAATAGTGGATATACCTAAAACATAAAAAAAAATTTACGAAAGTTAAGTTCCCCCTCCGTTGATCCGTTCTTGATGAAATTGCAGCTGTGATTTCGCAGACATATACATACGTCAAACACGCAGTATTATCATTATCGATCAAGCTGTTTCTGACTAAATAGTGGATATACCTAAAAAATAAAAAAAAATTTACGAAAGTTAAGTTCCCCCTCCGTTGATCCGTTCTTGATAAAATTGCAGCTGTCAATTCGCAGACATATACATACGTCAAAGACGCAGTATGATCATTATCGTTAAAGCCGTTTCTGAGTAAATAGTGGATATACCTAAAACATAAAAAAAAATTTACGAAAGTTAAGTTCCCCCTCTGTTGATCCGTTCTCGATGAAATTGCAGCTGTCAATTCGCAGACATATACCTATGTCAAAGACGCAGTATTATCATTGTCGTTAAAGCCGTTTCTGAGTAAATAGTGGATATACCTAAAACATAAAAAAAAAATTTACGAAAGTTACGTTCCCCCTCCGTTGTTCCGTTCTTGATGAAATTGCAGCTGTGAATTCGAAGACATATACATACGTCAAACACGCAGTATTATCATTATCGATCAAGCTGTTTCTGACTAAATAGTGGATATACCTAAATAATAAACAATATTTACGAAAGGTAAGTTCCCTATCCGATGTTCCGTTCTTGATGAAATTGCAGCTGTGAATTCGCAGATATATACATACGTCAACGACGCAGTATTATCATTTTCGTTCAAGCCGTTTCTGAGTAAATAGTGGATATACCTAAAACATAAAAAAAAATTTACGAAAGTTAAGTTCCCCCTCCGTTGTTCCGTATTTGATGAAATTGCAGCTTTAATTCGCAGACATATAAATATGTCAAAGACGCAGTATTATCATTATCGTTCAAGCGGTTTCTGAGTAAATAGTGGATATACCTAAAACATAAAAAAAAATTTACGAAAGTTATGTTCCCCCTCCGTTGTTCCGTTCTTGATGAAATTGCAGCTGTGATTTCGCAGACATATACATACGTCAAACACGCAGTATTATCATTATCATTCAAACCTATTCTGAGTAAATAGTGGATATACCTAAAACATAAAAAAAAATTTACAAAAGTTAAGTTCCCCCTCCGTTGTTCCGTTCTTGATGAAATTGCAGCTGTGAATTCGCAGACATATACATACGTCAAACACGCAGTATTATCATTATCGATCAAGCTGTTTCTGACTAATTAGTGGATATACCTAAAAAATAAACAATATTTACGAAAGGTAAGTTCCCTATCCGATGTTCCGTTCTTGATGAAATTGCAGCTGTGAATTCGCAGATATATACATACGTCAACGACGCAGTATTATCATTTTCGTTCAAGCCGTTTCTGAGTAAATAGTGGATATACCTAAAACATAAAAAAAAATTTACGAAAGTTAAGTTCCCCCTCCGTTGTTCCGTTTTTGATGAAATTGCAGCTTTAATTCGCAGACATATAAATATGTCAAAGACGCAGTATTATCATTATCGTTCAAGCGGTTTCTGAGTAAATAGTGGATATACCTAAAAATTAAAAAAAATTTACGAAAATTAAGTTCCCCCTCCGTAGTTCCGTTCTTGATGAAATTGCAGCTGTGAATTCGCAGACATATACATATGTCAAAGACGCATTATTATCATTATCGTTCAAGCCGTTTCTGAGTAAATTGTGGATATACCTAAAAGATAAAAAAAAATTTACAAAAGTTAAGTTCCCCCTCCGTTGTTCCGTTCTTGATGAAATTGCAGCTGTGAATTCGCAGACATATACATACGTTAAACACGCAGTATTATCATTATCGTTCAAGCCGTTTCTGAGTAAATAGTAGATACACCTAAAACTTAAAAAAAAATTACGAAAGTTAAGTTCCCCATCCGTTCTTCCGCTCTTGATGAAATTGTAGCTGTAAATTCGCAGATAAATAAATTATAAATACATCAAACACGCAGTATTATCATTATCGATCAAGCCGTTTCTGAGTAAATGGTAAATAATCCTAAAACATAAACAAAATTTACGAAAGTTAAGTTCCCCTTTCGTTGTTCCGTTCTTGATGATATTGCAGCTGTAAATTCGCAGACATATACATACGTGAACACGCCGTACAATCATTATCGTTCAAGCCGTTACTGAGTTAATAGTGGATACACCTAAAACATAAAAAAAATTTACGAAAATTAAGTTCCCTCTCCGTAGTTCCGTTCTTGAGGAAAATGCAGCTGTGAATTTGCAGACATATACATAAGTCATAGACGCAGTATTATCATTATCGATTAAGCCGTTTCTGAGTAAATAGTGGATACACCAAAAACATAAAAAAAAATTTACGAAAGTTAAGTTCCCCCTCCGTTGTTCCGTATTTGATGAAATTGCAGCTTTAATTCGCAGACATATAAATTATAAATACATCAAACACGCAGTATTATCATTATCGATCAAGCCGTTTCTGAGTAAATGGTAAATAATCCTAAAAAATAAACAATATTTACGAAAGGTAAGTTCCCTATCCGATGTTCCGTTCTTGATGAAATTGCAGCTGTGAATTCGCAGATATATACATACGTCAACGACGCAGTATTATCATTTTCGTTCAAGCCGTTTCTGAGTAAATAGTGGATATACCTAAACCTTAAAAAAAAATTTACGAAAGTCAAGTTCCCCCTCCGTTGTTCCGTATTTGATGAAATTGCAGCTTTAATTCGCAGACATATAAATATGTCAAAGACGCAGTATTATCATTATCGATCAAGCTGTTTCTGACTAAATAGTGGATATATCTAAAACATAAAAAAAAATTTACGAAAGTTAAGTTCCCCCTCCGTTGTTCCGTTCTTCATGAAATTGCAGCTGTCAATTCGCAGACATATACATATGTCAAAGACGCAGTATTATCATTGTCGTTAAAGCCGTTTCTGAGTAAATAGTGGATATACCTAAAACATAAAAAAAAAATTTACGAAAGTTACGTTCCCCCTCCGTTGTTCCGTTCTTGATGAAATTGCAGCTGTGAATTCGAAGACATATACATACGTCAAACACGCAGTATTATCATTATCGATCAAGCTGTTTCTGACTAAATAGTGGATATACCTAAAAAATAAACAATATTTACGAAAGGTAAGTTCCCTATCCGATGTTCCGTTCTTGATGAAATTGCAGCTGTGAATTCGCAGATATATACATACGTCAACGACGCAGTATTATCATTTTCGTTCAAGCCGTTTCTGAGTAAATAGTGGATATACCTAAAACATAAAAAAAAATTTACGAAAGTTAAGTTCCCCCTCCGTTGTTCCGTATTTGATGAAATTGCAGCTTTAATTCGCAGACATATAAATATGTCAAAGACGCAGTATTATCATTATCGTTCAAGCGGTTTCTGAGTAAATAGTGGATATATCTAAAACATAAAAAAAAATTTACGAAAGTTAAGTTCCCCCTCCGTTGATCCGTTCTTGATGAAATTGCAGCTGTGATTTCGCAGACATATACATATGTCAAACACGCAGTATTATCATTATCGTTCAAGCCGTTTCTGAGTAAATAGTGGATATACCTAAAACATAAAAAAAAATTTACGAAAGTTAAGTTCCCCCTCCGTTGATCCGTTCTTGATGAAATTGCAGCTGTGATTTCGCAGACATATACATACGTCAAACACGCAGTATTATCATTATCGATCAAGCTGTTTCTGACTAAATAGTGGATATACCTAAAAAATAAAAAAAAATTTACGAAAGTTAAGTTCCCCCTCCGTTGATCCGTTCTTGATAAAATTGCAGCTGTCAATTCGCAGACATATACATATGTCAAAGACGCAGTATGATCATTATCTTAAAAGCCGTTTCTGAGTAAATAGTGGATATACCTAAAACATAAAAAAAAATTTACGAAAGTTAAGTTCCCCCTCTGTTGATCCGTTCTCGATGAAATTGCAGCTGTCAATTCGCAGACATATACATATGTCAAAGACGCAGTATTATCATTGTCGTTAAAGCCGTTTCTGAGTAAATAGTGGATATACCTAAAAAATAAACAATATTTACGAAAGGTAAGTTCCCTATCCGATGTTCCGTTCTTGATGAAATTGCAGCTGTGAATTCGCAGATATATACATACGTCAACGACGCAGTATTATCATTTTCGTTCAAGCCGTTTCTGAGTAAATAGTGGATATACCTAAAACATAAAAAAAAATTTACGAAAGTTAAGTTCCCCCTCCGTTGTTCCGTTTTTGATGAAATTGCAGCTTTAATTCGCAGACATATAAATATGTCAAAGACGCAGTATTATCATTATCGTTCAAGCGGTTTCTGAGTAAATAGTGGATATAACTAAAAATTAAAAAAAATTTACGAAAATTAAGTTCCCCCTCCGTAGTTCCGTTCTTGATGAAATTGCAGCTGTGAATTCGCAGACATATACATATGTCAAAGACGCATTATTATCATTATCGTTCAAGCCGTTTCTGAGTAAATTGTGGATATACCTAAAAGATAAAAAAAAAATTACAAAAGTTAAGTTCCCCCTCCGTTGTTCCGTTCTTGATGAAATTGCAGCTGTGAATTCGCAGACATATACATACGTTAAACACGCAGTATTATCATTATCGTTCAAGCCGTTTCTGAGTAAATAGTAGATATACCTAAACCTTAAAAAAAAATTTACGAAAGTCAAGTTCCCCCTCCGTTGTTCCGTATTTGATGAAATTGCAGCTTTAATTCGCAGACATATAAATATGTCAAAGACGCAGTATTATCATTATCGTTCAAGCGGTTTCTGAGTAAATAGTGGATATATCTAAAACATAAAAAAAAATTTACGAAAGTTAAGTTCCCCCTCCGTTGTTCCGTTCTTCATGAAATTGCAGCTGTCAATTCGCAGACATATACATATGTCAAAGACGCAGTATTATCATTGTCGTTAAAGCCGTTTCTGAGTAAATAGTGGATATACCTAAAACATTAAAAAAAAATTTACGAAAGTTAAGTTCCCCCTCCGTTGTTCCGTTCTTGATGAAATTGCAGCTGTGAATTCGAAGACATATACATACGTCAAACACGCAGTATTATCATTATCGATCAAGCTGTTTCTGACTAAATAGTGGATATACCTAAAAAATAAACAATATTTACGAAAGGTAAGTTCCCTATCCGTTGTTCCGTTCTTGATGAAATTGCAGCTGTGAATTCGCAGATATATACATACGTCAACGACGCAGTATTATCATTTTCGTTCAAGCCGTTTCTGAGTAAATAGTGGATATACCTAAAACATAAAAAAAAATTTACGAAAGTTAAGTTCCCCCTCCGTTGTTCCGTATTTGATGAAATTGCAGCTTTAATTCGCAGACATATAAATATGTCAAAGACGCAGTATTATCATTATCGTTCAAGCGGTTTCTGAGTAAATAGTGGATATATCTAAAACATAAAAAAAAATTTACGAAAGTTAAGTTCCCCCTCCGTTGATCCGTTCTTGATGAAATTGCAGCTGTGATTTCGCAGACATATACATACGTCAAACACGCAGTATTATCATTATCGTTCAAGCCGTTTCTGAGTAAATAGTGGATATACCTAAAACATAAAAAAAAATTTACGAAAGTTAAGTTCCCCCTCCGTTGATCCGTTCTTGATGAAATTGCAGCTGTGATTTCGCAGACATATACATACGTCAAACACGCAGTATTATCATTATCGATCAAGCTGTTTCTGACTAAATAGTGGATATACCTAAAAAATAAAAAAAAATTTACGAAAGTTAAGTTCCCCCTCCGTTGATCCGTTCTTGATAAAATTGCAGCTGTCAATTCGCAGACATATACATATGTCAAAGACGCAGTATGATCATTATCGTTAAAGCCGTTTCTGAGTAAATAGTGGATATACCTAAAACATAAAAAAAAATTTACGAAAGTTAAGTTCCCCCTCTGTTGATCCGTTCTCGATGAAATTGCAGCTGTCAATTCGCAGACATATACATATGTCAAAGACGCAGTATTATCATTGTCGTTAAAGCCGTTTCTGAGTAAATAGTGGATATACCTAAAAAATAAACAATATTTACGAAAGGTAAGTTCCCTATCCGATGTTCCGTTCTTGATGAAATTGCAGCTGTGAATTCGCAGATATATACATACGTCAACGACGCAGTATTATCATTTTCGTTCAAGCCGTTTCTGAGTAAATAGTGGATATACCTAAAACATAAAAAAAAATTTACGAAAGTTAAGTTCCCCCTCCGTTGTTCCGTTTTTGATGAAATTGCAGCTTTAATTCGCAGACATATAAATATGTCAAAGACGCAGTATTATCATTATCGTTCAAGCGGTTTCTGAGTAAATAGTGGATATAACTAAAAATTAAAAAAAATTTACGAAAATTAAGTTCCCCCTCCGTAGTTCCGTTCTTGATGAAATTGCAGCTGTGAATTCGCAGACATATACATATGTCAAAGACGCATTATTATCATTATCGTTCAAGCCGTTTCTGAGTAAATTGTGGATATACCTAAAAGATAAAAAAAAATTTACAAAAGTTAAGTTCCCCCTCCGTTGTTCCGTTCTTGATGAAATTGCAGCTGTGAATTCGCAGACATATACATACGTTAAACACGCAGTATTATCATTATCGTTCAAGCCGTTTCTGAGTAAATAGTAGATACACCTAAAACTTAAAAAAAAATTACGAAAGTAAGTTCCCCATCCGTTCTTCCGCTCTTGATGAAATTGTAGCTGTAAATTCGCAGATAAATAAATTATAAATACATCAAACACGCAGTATTATCATTATCGATCAAGCCGTTTCTGAGTAAATGGTAAATAATCCTAAAACATAAACAAAATTTACGAAAGTTAAGTTCCCCTTCCGTTGTTCCGTTCTTGATGATATTGCAGCTGTAAATTCGCAGACATATACATACGTGAACACGCCGTATAATCATTATCGTTCAAGCCGTTACTGAGTTAATAGTGGATACACCTAAAACATAAAAAAAAATTTACGAAAGTTAAGTTCCCCCTCCGTTGTTCCGTATTTGATGAAATTGCAGCTTTAATTCGCAGACATATAAATATGTCAAAGACGCAGTATTATCATTATCGTTCAAGCGGTTTCTGAGTAAATAGTGGATATATCTAAAACATAAAAAAAAATTTACGAAAGTTAAGTTCCCCCTCCGTTGATCCGTTCTTGATGAAATTGCAGCTGTGATTTCGCAGACATATACATACGTCAAACACGCAGTATTATCATTATCGTTCAAGCCGTTTCTGAGTAAATAGTGGATATACCTAAAACATAAAAAAAAATTTACGAAAGTTAAGTTCCCCCTCCGTTGATCCGTTCTTGATGAAATTGCAGCTGTGATTTCGCAGACATATACATACGTCAAACACGCAGTATTATCATTATCGATCAAGCTGTTTCTGACTAAATAGTGGATATACCTAAAAAATAAAAAAAAATTTACGAAAGTTAAGTTCCCCCTCCGTTGATCCGTTCTTGATAAAATTGCAGCTGTCAATTCGCAGACATATACATATGTCAAAGACGCAGTATGATCATTATCGTTAAAGCCGTTTCTGAGTAAATAGTGGATATACCTAAAACATAAAAAAAAATTTACGAAAGTTAAGTTCCCCCTCTGTTGATCCGTTCTCGATGAAATTGCAGCTGTCAATTCGCAGACATATACATATGTCAAAGACGCAGTATTATCATTGTCGTTAAAGCCGTTTCTGAGTAAATAGTGGATATACCTAAAAAATAAACAATATTTACGAAAGGTAAGTTCCCTATCCGATGTTCCGTTCTTGATGAAATTGCAGCTGTGAATTCGCAGATATATACATACGTCAACGACGCAGTATTATCATTTTCGTTCAAGCCGTTTCTGAGTAAATAGTGGATATACCTAAAACATAAAAAAAAATTTACGAAAGTTAAGTTCCCCCTCCGTTGTTCCGTTTTTGATGAAATTGCAGCTTTAATTCGCAGACATATACATACGTTAAACACGCAGTATTATCATTATCGTTCAAGCCGTTTCTGAGTAAATAGTAGATACACCTAAAACTTAAAAAAAAATTACGAAAGTAAGTTCCCCATCCGTTCTTCCGCTCTTGATGAAATTGTAGCTGTAAATTCGCAGATAAATAAATTATAAATACATCAAACACGCAGTATTATCATTATCGATCAAGCCGTTTCTGAGTAAATGGTAAATAATCCTAAAACATAAACAAAATTTACGAAAGTTAAGTTCCCCTTCCGTTGTTCCGTTCTTGATGATATTGCAGCTGTAAATTCGCAGACATATACATACGTGAACACGCCGTATAATCATTATCGTTCAAGCCGTTACTGAGTTAATAGTGGATACACCTAAAACATAAAAAAAATTTACGAAAATTAAGTTCCCTCTCCGTAGTTCCGTTCTTGAGGAAAATGCAGCTGTGAATTTGCAGACATATACATAAGTCAAAGACGCAGTATTATCATTATCGATTAAGCCGTTTCTGAGTAAATAGTGGATACACCAAAAACATAAAAAAAAAATACGAAAGTTAAGTTCCCCCTCCGTTGTTTCGTTCTTTATGAAATTGCAGCTGTCAATTCGCAGACATATACGTATGTCAAAGACGCAGTATTATCATTATCGTTCAAGCGGTTTCTGAGTAAATAGTGGATATACCTAATAATTAAAAAAAAATTACGAAAATTAAGTTCCCCCTCCGTAGTTCCGTTCTTGATGAAATTGCAGCTGTGAATTCGCAGACATATACATATGTCAAAGACGCAGTATTATCATTATCGTTCAAGCCGTTTCTGAGTAAATAGTGGATATATCTAAAACATAAAAAAAAATTTACGAAAGTTAAGTTCCCCCTCCGTTGATCCGTTCTTGATGAAATTGCAGCTGTGATTTCGCAGACATATACATACGTCAAACACGCAGTATTATCATTATCGTTCAAGCCCTTTCTGAGTAAATAGTAGATACACCTAAAACTTAAAAAAAAATTACGAAAGTTAAGTTCCCCATCCGTTCTTCCGCTCTTGATGAAATTGTAGCTGTAAATTCGCAGATAAATAAATTATAAATACATCAAACACGCAGTATTATCATTATCGATCAAGCCGTTTCTGAGTAAATGGTAAATAATCCTAAAACATAAACAAAATTTACGAAAGTTAAGTTCCCCTTCCGTTGTTCCGTTCTTGATGATATTGCAGCTGTGAATTCGCAGACATATACATATGTCAAAGACGCAGTATTATCATTATCGTTCAAGCCGTTTCTGAGTAAATAGTGGATATATCTAAAACATAAAAAAAAATTTACGAAAGTTAAGTTCCCCCTCCGTTGATCCGTTCTTGATGAAATTGCAGCTGTGATTTCGCAGACATATACATACGTCAAACACGCAGTATTATCATTATCGATCAAGCTGTTTCTGACTAAATAGTGGATATACCTAAAAAATAAAAAAAAATTTACGAAAGTTAAGTTCCCCCTCCGTTGATCCGTTCTTGATAAAATTGCAGCTGTCAATTCGCAGACATATACATATGTCAAAGACGCAGTATGATCATTATCGTTCAAGCCGTTTCTGAGTAAATAGTGGATATACCTAAAACATAAAAAAAAATTTACGAAAGTTAAGTTCCCCCTCTGTTGATCCGTTCTCGATGAAATTGCAGCTGTCAATTCGCAGACATATACATATGTCAAAGACGCAGTATTATCATTGTCGTTAAAGCCGTTTCTGAGTAAATAGTGGATATACCTAAAACATAAAAAAAAAATTTACGAAAGTTACGTTCCCCCTCCGTTGTTCCGTTCTTGATGAAATTGCAGCTGTGAATTCGAAGACATATACATACGTCAAACACGCAGTATTATCATTATCGATCAAGCTGTTTCTGACTAAATAGTGGATATACCTAAAAAATAAACAATATTTACGAAAGGTAAGTTCCCTATCCGATGTTCCGTTCTTGATGAAATTGCAGCTGTGAATTCGCAGATATATACATACGTCAACGACGCAGTATTATCATTTTCGTTCAAGCCGTTTCTGAGTAAATAGTGGATATACCTAAAACATAAAAAAAAATTTACGAAAGTTAAGTTCCCCCTCCGTTGTTCCGTATTTGATGAAATTGCAGCTTTAATTCGCAGACATATAAATATGTCAAAGACGCAGTATTATCATTATCGTTCAAGCGGTTTCTGAGTAAATAGTGGATATATCTAAAACATAAAAAAAAATTTACGAAAGTTAAGTTCCCCCTCCGTTGATCCGTTCTTGATGAAATTGCAGCTGTGATTTCGCAGACATATACATACGTCAAACACGCAGTATTATCATTATCGTTCAAGCCGTTTCTGAGTAAATAGTGGATATACCTAAAACATAAAAAAAAATTTACGAAAGTTAAGTTCCCCCTCCGTTGATCCGTTCTTGATGAAATTGCAGCTGTGATTTCGCAGACATATACATACGTCAAACACGCAGTATTATCATTATCGATCAAGCTGTTTCTGACTAAATAGTGGATATACCTAAAAAATAAAAAAAAATTTACGAAAGTTAAGTTCCCCCTCCGTTGATCCGTTCTTGATAAAATTGCAGCTGTCAATTCGCAGACATATACATATGTCAAAGACGCAGTATGATCATTATCGTTAAAGCCGTTTCTGAGTAAATAGTGGATATACCTAAAACATAAAAAAAAATTTACGAAAGTTAAGTTCCCCCTCTGTTGATCCGTTCTCGATGAAATTGCAGCTGTCAATTCGCAGACATATACATATGTCAAAGACGCAGTATTATCATTGTCGTTAAAGCCGTTTCTGAGTAAATAGTGGATATACCTAAAACATAAAAAAAAAATTTACGAAAGTTACGTTCCCCCTCCGTTGTTCCGTTCTTGATGAAATTGCAGCTGTGAATTCGAAGACATATACATACGTCAAACACGCAGTATTATCATTATCGATCAAGCTGTTTCTGACTAAATAGTGGATATACCTAAAAAATAAACAATATTTACGAAAGGTAAGTTCCCTATCCGATGTTCCGTTCTTGATGAAATTGCAGCTGTGAATTCGCAGATATATACATACGTCAACGACGCAGTATTATCATTTTCGTTCAAGCCGTTTCTGAGTAAATAGTGGATATACCTAAAACATAAAAAAAAATTTACGAAAGTTAAGTTCCCCCTCCGTTGTTCCGTATTTGATGAAATTGCAGCTTTAATTCGCAGACATATAAATATGTCAAAGACGCAGTATTATCATTATCGTTCAAGCGGTTTCTGAGTAAATAGTGGATATACCTAAAACATAAAAAAAAATTTACGAAAGTTAAGTTCCCCCTCCGTTGTTCCGTATTTGATGAAATTGCAGCTTTAATTCGCAGACATATAAATATGTCAAAGACGCAGTATTATCATTATCGTTCAAGCGGTTTCTGAGTAAATAGTGGATATATCTAAAACATAAAAAAAAATTTACGAAAGTTAAGTTCCCCCTCCGTTGATCCGTTCTTGATGAAATTGCAGCTGTGATTTCGCAGACATATACATACGTCAAACACGCAGTATTATCATTATCGTTCAAGCCGTTTCTGAGTAAATAGTGGATATACCTAAAACATAAAAAAAAATTTACGAAAGTTAAGTTCCCCCTCCGTTGATCCGTTCTTGATGAAATTGCAGCTGTGATTTCGCAGACATATACATACGTCAAACACGCAGTATTATCATTATCGATCAAGCTGTTTCTGACTAAATAGTGGATATACCTAAAAAATAAAAAAAAATTTACGAAAGTTAAGTTCCCCCTCCGTTGATCCGTTCTTGATAAAATTGCAGCTGTCAATTCGCAGACATATACATATGTCAAAGACGCAGTATGATCATTATCGTTAAAGCCGTTTCTGAGTAAATAGTGGATATACCTAAAACATAAAAAAAAATTTACGAAAGTTAAGTTCCCCCTCTGTTGATCCGTTCTCGATGAAATTGCAGCTGTCAATTCGCAGACATATACATATGTCAAAGACGCAGTATTATCATTGTCGTTAAAGCCGTTTCTGAGTAAATAGTGGATATACCTAAAACATAAAAAAAAAATTTACGAAAGTTACGTTCCCCCTCCGTTGTTCCGTTCTTGATGAAATTGCAGCTGTGAATTCGAAGACATATACATACGTCAAACACGCAGTATTATCATTATCGATTAAGCTGTTTCTGACTAAATAGTGGATATACCTAAAAAATAAACAATATTTACGAAAGGTAAGTTCCCTATCCGATGTTCCGTTCTTGATGAAATTGCAGCTGTGAATTCGCAGATATATACATACGTCAACGACGCAGTATTATCATTTTCGTTCAAGCCGTTTCTGAGTAAATAGTGGATATACCTAAAACATAAAAAAAAATTTACGAAAGTTAAGTTCCCCCTCCGTTGTTCCGTTCTTGATGAAATTGCAGCTGTGAATTCGCAGACATATACATATGTCAAAGACGCATTATTATCATTATCGTTCAAGCCGTTTCTGAGTAAATAGTGGATATACCTAAAACAAAAAAAAATTTACGAAAGTTAAGTTCCCCCTCCGTTGTTCCGTTCTTGATGAAATTGCAGCTGTGAATTCGCAACACATATACATACGTCAAACACGCAGTATTATCATTATCGTTTAAGCCGTTTCTGAGTAAATTGTGGATATACCTAAAAGATAAAAAAAAATTTACAAAAGTTAAGTACCCCCTCCGTTGTTCCGTTCTTGATGAAATTGTAGCTGTGAATTCGCAGACATATACATACGTTAAACACGCAGTATTATAATTATTGTTGTGGCCAACACACTTTAAATTATTTTTTTTAAATTTATCTCAATTAACTTTAATTGTTTTTAATTTGTATTAACTAGTCATACTAAGTTAAGTGACATTGAATTCGAGTGTGGTCAGCTTCGGAAGCACTACGAAGGCTTCGGGTCACTTCGGAAGACTTCGGGCCGCTTCGGCAGCCCTCGGCTGCTCTCGTTCAATCATATGTTTAAATTGAAAAAAACAAAAGAATTATTAAATTAAAATTACACACAGGTGTTGTGAGTGTTGTCCGTGAATGTTGTCCGAGGAGATTGTTTTGAACCATTTTCAACATCGAGGCCTCAAGGCACATTAATTCTCAAGAGGACAAGCATCTATGGCCCAGCAGCCTAAGCAGGTTTTGGATTGCTTATTCCCAAAGTTGTCAGAAGGTAACAACTTTTATTACTCACAATGAACAATCATTCGCATTGAGCGAACAGATAGTGACCTCGGACCAGTCTGGGTGAGGTGTAATTAGCCACAGTGGCGCATTGATATCGAAGGACTCTAATTAATAAATTGTTAAGCTAAAAGACTTTAATATTAACATTAAAATATTTTTAATATTATATATTAAAATATTCTCTAATATATTAAAATTAATGTTAATTTTAGTATAATGTTGTTTATATAAATTTCTTTTAATTACTATTTTTCCTAATTTTGTTTGTATTAGCTCATGAGCTTTATTTTGTTTTATGTTTCCGTTTTGTTGCCATAGTTGTACATGGCAAGGTTCAAAATATAGCCATCCGGCATTGCTTTGAAGTTTATTTATGTTTATTTATTTTTTAATTTATTTTCTTTAACTTTAAATTTTCACCAGCCTATGGTGAGGTGGTTGGGCTAGGAAAGGCTCACCCTGAACCTCTACCCGCCATCACATGTTGGTCCTCCGGGCCGGATGCTTTTTTGAACCTTGTAATATATTTTATGCATATTTTGTACCATATGTTGGTTTACAGCATTCCGCCACATTATTTCCTTCATTAGGGATATATTTTCTTTAGGATATATTTTCTTTCTTATTTTCGTTGCTTTTTTTTCGTGTAGTGGTTGTTGTCCTTTCTGTGTATTTTGAGTTCTCTCCCTCCATCTGTTTTTTCACCTTTGTTTTCAAGATGGTTGACTTAAACCCTGAGGTGAAGATGAAATTCGATATTCTCAAAGAGAAATTGTCCAACACAGGTAGAAGGATTAAGGCTATTGTTGAACAGGGCAGAGCAATCGCTTCTGACCCTTCTCAGTTATTTCTATTTAAAGGGATGTATAAGGAATTAAAACCTTATTTTGATAGCTATAATGATACCTGGGACAACATTGTCCAATTAGTAGCTGATAAAGGTGGAACCACTATATTTCCTGACAAATCGGATAGGAATAATCAGGCAGCCATAGAGAGGTATTATTATGAGGCTTGTGCTATTTATGAGGACAAAATGAATCCAACGCCTATAGTTCAATCATCTGTTTCGCAGGCTTCAGGCTCAGCCGGCGAACCTGCAGGGCTCAATGACAGCCGCACAGTGCGGGCTCGTCTACCTCAGATCAATCTTCCCAAGTTTTCAGGTAATCCTGCAGAATGGCCGCTTTTCCGGGACACATACATCTCCTTGATCCATCAAGAAACCAGCCTTTCAGACATGGAGAAGTTTTTGTTCCTCGTTTCATGCCTCAACGGACCACCTCGTTCCTTAATTGGTAATGTAGCGCTCAATGAACAAAATTATGGCCAGGCGTGGAAACTGCTTCTTGAGCATTACAATAATAAAAGAAAACTGGCTAACACCTATTTAAAACAAATACTTGACTTCAAGCCTCTCACAGGAAAACCATCTCCCGCCTCATTAAAATCAATCATTACCTCCGTGGTGGAATACATTGATTCATTTTCCAATCTTGGGATCCCAAACCAAGGGGACTTCATCAAGTAATACCTGGTCTTAAGGTGCTTGGACCCTATCACACGGGGAAATTTCGAGAAGATGTTTGTAGATTCTGAATTCCCATCTTATGCTGACTTAGTAAATTTCATAAAAACTGAATGGAAAGCCATGGATCTATATTTCACAGAAGCAGAACCCTCTACATCTTCAGATCCTCGACCTCCGCCCAAACCATTTTCTAAAGGTTCTCATCGAAATACATTTTTCCATAGAAAACAGTCGCCTGATCAAAAACAATCTCAGAAGAAATCTCCCTCACATCATTCCACTAAACCTTGCCCAGTGTGCAAAAATCCTCATTCGCTGTATCAATGCCAGGAGTTTAGATCTGCTTCATCCTCCGACAAGCTCAAGCTTCTGAAAGATTGGTCTGGGTGTACAAATTGCCTGTCAGGAAAACATTCTACAAAAGAATGCACATCCTTAAGAAGATGCTCGTCCTGCAACGGGAATCATCATTCATGGTTGCATCAGCAGACCCCTGTGACTGCTGGTAACACTCCGGCTGTACAGGTCAATAGAGACAACGAAGGATTTGCGCTTAGTGGACTTTCTGGTGATGGAGAAGTTTTGCTTGGAACTGTAGTCCTACAAGTGAAAACCTCAAAGGGTGATTTCATTACTGTTCGCGCTGTCACGGATAGTGGCAGCTAGATGTCCTTTATAACGACGGAATGCGCCAAACGATTAGGCCTCCTTATTCAACCATCAGAGCAGAACATTGCAGGAATTGGCCAAATCAAGTTAACCTGCCCAATAGGAAAAATCGATTGTCTCCTTAGATCCAGAATCCCTTCCTTTTCAAACAGGGAGCTTTCAACCAAGGTCATTGTTGTACCCAAAATAACCGGCAGTTTGCCCCAAGCTGTCATCAACAAAACCACCATTGACCAATTTAAGGGCTATGCACTAGCCGACCCAGATTATTGGCACCCTGGTCCTGTTGAATTCTTACTAGGCGGTGACTTATTTTTTGACATTTTGACTGGTCAACCTATTGTGCTTAACCCAGAGTTACCACGACTTGTCCCAACAATTTTTGGGTTCATAGTTGCTGGACCTTTGGCATCTCAACCGAAGTCCAACGAGAGCATTAATTTCCTCATACAATCCACGAGCGATGATTTAAATGATGCTATACATAAGTTCTGGGACATGGAGGAAGTTCTTCCAGTTAATGTAGCCTCAGAAGAGGATGATTATTGTGAAAACCATTACGAAGAGACACATTACCGTTTAGATTCTGGGCGATACGTCATTTCTCTGCCAGTCGAGCCATCTATACAGTCTTTGCAGAATACACGGACCCAGGCCATCAAGCGACTCACTAACTTGGAAGCCAAGCTTGCCAAGAATGCTGAGCTAAAGAAGGAGTATACAAAATTTATGAGAGATTATCTGGATCTAGGTCACATGAAATTAGTTGACAGTGGTACTGCCATCTATACCCTACCTCATCATTGTGTGACAAAGGTACACGATGGACAGTTGAAGATGCGTACAGTATTCGACGCTTCATGTAAATCTGCAACGGGCTCCCTCAATGATCATTTATATATTGGACCAAAGTTACAGCATGACATCAGGGAAATCCTGACAAATTTCAGGTGTCATGAAATCGTATTCACAGCGGATATTGTCAAAATGTACCGCCAAATTTTGGTCACACCAGAAGATAGAAGATACCAACATATATTGTGGCGCTTCGACCCTTCTAAGGAAGTCAAGGAGTACGAACTATGTACTGTCACCTATGGAGAGAGCTCAGCACCATTCAGTGCCCTCAGGACAATTATTCAATTGGTCAAAGACGAAGGCGTGTCGTATCCGCTCGCGTCAAAGGCACTTATTGAAGATATGTATGTGGATGACGTTGCCACGGGAGCTTCCACTGTGGAAGAAGCACTTTCTATTCAGACCCAGTTGGTGGAGTTGTTAGGAAAAGGATGTTTTACGCTAAGCAAATGGGCAAGCAACAAACAAGAACTTCTTGTACACCTAAGAGAAGAAGATTGCCAACTAAATGCTGTCACGCTAACATCGGATGAGGAGCCGAAAATCAAGCTTTTGGGAATGCAGTGGATTCCTAAATGTGATATCTTCACATATGAAATAAGTGCTTCATCGTGGCAACCCTCCAAGAGAGCTATTCTGTCATCTATAGCTCGGATATATGATCCTTTAGGATTACTGGCACCAATAGTGTTCTACGCTAAAACAATACTTCAGGATTTGTGGATTGCTAAATGCGAATGGGATGAAAGGCCTCCACCTTTAATATGCACCAGATGGTATAATTTTCTATGCCAACTCAGCTGCCTTTCAGATGTCAAGATCCCACGCTGCATAGTCTATCCCAACTCCATTTATTCAAGATTAGTTGGTTTCAGCGATGCGTCGAAGAGAGGTTACTCCGCTGTTATTTATTTAGTTACCTCGACATCAACAACCTGCCATGTCAACGTAGTTAAGGCTAAAACTAAATTAGCACCTACTAAAACGATGACTATTCCAAGGCTTGAGCTTTACTCCTAAGTAAATTATTTAAGTCTTGCGAACATCTTGTCAAGAAGCTCAAATTAACTCAGGTCGACTTTTATACTGACTCTGAGGTCGTCCTTGGCTGGCTCTCGATGTCTCCCCAACGTTTGAATGCCTTCGTGGCCCATAGGGTTGTACTCATTCTCGAACTTACCAATTTAAGCCAGTGGCATCACGTTAAGTCAGAGGAGAACCCTGCAGACTGCAGCTCACGAGGTATCCTACCTTCGGAGTTACCAAACCATCCTCTATGGTGGGCGGGACCAAGTTGGTTGTCCAAACCGGTGGAGCAGTGGCCAAGCCACAAAATTGGTATCATGGACCTCCCCGAGACAAAGAAGGGTGCCATTGCATGCCTGAACTCGGAGATATCACATCCAAATGATTTTATTGAGTGGATTGAGAGATTCTCCTCTTACACCCGACTCCTTAACAGCGTTCGCTATGTTTTGCGATTTCTCACAAATTGCAGAAAGGGGGAGGGGCTTAGAAGCACTTCGTACCTAGCCGAGCTTCGAAAAGCAAATCAAATTTGCGTAAAAGTCACTCAAGACCATCATAAATTAGATACCCACCAATTGCAGTCTCTAAATCCATTTATAGACTCCGATGGTATCCTCAGGGTGGGTGGTCGCCTGCGCAATGCAGATTTTCTTTCCCACGATGCCAAGCATCCAATTATCCTCTCTGGGAAAAGCCACCTTGCTCGATTGATCGTCGATCATACCCATCGGTCTCTTCTACACGTGGGACCATCAGCTCTTCAAGGCATATTGCGGTCCAAGTATTGGATAACTTCTTCCAGAAGTCTCATCCGGCAAAGAGTATTTCAATGCATCAAATGCTTCAAGGAGAAAAAGAAACCGCAACCGCCTATTATGGGTGATCTTCCATCCTGTCGTCTCACGGAAGGCCAAGTCTTTACCCACGTGGGAGTCGACTTTGGAGGTCCGTTTCTTATCGGAGAATCCTCCCGTAGAAAGGCGGCCGTTGGCAAGGCTTACCTATGTCTTTTTATTTGTATGTCCACGAAAGCCATACATTTAGAGGTCGTCTCTCGATGCTCCACCGACGCATTTCTCGCTGCCTTCGACCGATTCATTGCACGAAGAGGAAAACCTTCACAAATGTACTCTGACGGAGGTACCAATTTTGTAGGCGCTTCCAATAAACTGAGAGAAATTCTATTGTGGCAACGATCCTCATCTGTCCAGGAAAGGATCGAAAGCGTGGCTGCGCATCAAGATATCAAGTGGACTTTCAATCCTCCTTCTGCTCCCCATTTTGGAGGCGTCTGGGAGGCAGGGGTCAAATCCGCAAAGGCGCTTCTCCATCGAGTAGCTGGTGACACTCCGTTCACATTTGAAGAGTTAGCTACTATATTTTGTCGTGTTGAGGCAATTCTCAACTCTAGACCTCTAACGGCACTCGACTCAGACCCATCCAGTTTGGAGTGCATCACTCCTGGTCATTTCCTAATAGGAAGGTCGCTTACTTCAGCACCCGAAGAGAATTATACGGAGGATAAGGTGCTTCCACTTAGGCGATGGGATGTCATCAAGCAACGCACCCAACACTTTTGGAGGCAATGGAAGAATGACTATTTGAGCACGCTACAGCAGCGAAGTAAATGGACCAAAAAACAAGACAACCTACAGCCAGGAGACCTTGTGATAATCAAGGATCCGAACGCTACAGTTATGAGATGGCCAATGGCAAGAGTTATCAATGTGCATCCTGGAAAGGACGGCGTCGTGAGAGTCGTCACGATCCAAACGTCTTCGGGGACTTACAAACGCCCTGTGGCAAAACTAGTACCTTTGTCCCCAGCAAACAAACTCAATTAATTTTAAATTTTTTAATTAAAAATTTGGTGGGCGGAATGTTGTGGCCAACACACTTTAAATTATTTTTTTTAAATTTATCTCAATTAACTTTAATTGTTTTTAATTTGTATTAACTAGTCATACTAAGTTAAGTGACATTGAATTCGAGTGTGGTCAGCTTCGGAAGCACTACGAAGGCTTCGGGTCACTTCGGAAGACTTCGGGCCGCTTCGGCAGCCCTCGGCTGCTCTCGTTCAATCATATGTTTAAATTGAAAAAAACAAAAGAATTATTAAATTAAAATTACACACAGGTGTTGTGAGTGTTGTCCGTGAATGTTGTCCGAGGAGATTGTTTTGAACCATTTTCAACATCGAGGCCTCAAGGCACATTAATTCTCAAGAGGACAAGCATCTATGGCCCAGCAGCCTAAGCAGGTTTTGGATTGCTTATTCCCAAAGTTGTCAGAAGGTAACAACTTTTATTACTCACAATGAACAATCATTCGCATTGAGCGAACAGATAGTGACCTCGGACCAGTCTGGGTGAGGTGTAATTAGCCACAGTGGCGCATTGATATCGAAGGACTCTAATTAATAAATTGTTAAGCTAAAAGACTTTAATATTAACATTAAAATATTTTTAATATTATATATTAAAATATTCTCTAATATATTAAAATTAATGTTAATTTTAGTATAATGTTGTTTATATAAATTTCTTTTAATTACTATTTTTCCTAATTTTGTTTGTATTAGCTCATGAGCTTTATTTTGTTTTATGTTTCCGTTTTGTTGCCATAGTTGTACATGGCAAGGTTCAAAATATAGCCATCCGGCATTGCTTTGAAGTTTATTTATGTTTATTTATTTTTTAATTTATTTTCTTTAACTTTAAATTTTCACCAGCCTATGGTGAGGTGGTTGGGCTAGGAAAGACTCACCCTGAACCTCTACCCGCCATCACAATTATCGTTCAAGCCGTTTCTGAGTAAATAGTAGATACACCTAAAACTTAAAAAAAAATTACGAAAGTTAAGTTCCCCATCCGTTCTTCCGCTCTTGATGAAATTGTAGCTGTAAATTCGCTAAATAAATTATAAATACATCAAACACGCAGTATTATCATTATCGATCAAGCCGTTTCTGAGTAAATGGTAAATAATCCTAAAACATAAACAAAATTTACGAAAGTTAAGTTCCCCTTCCGTTGTTCCGTTCTTGATGATATTGCAGCTGTAAATTCGAAGACATATACATACGTGAACACGCCGTATAATCATTATCGTTCAAGCCGTTACTGAGTTAATAGTGGATATACCTAAAAATTAAAAAAAATTTACGAAAATTAAGTTCCCCCTACGTAGTTCCGTTCTTGATGAAATTGCAGCTGTGAATTCGCAGACATATACATATGTCAAAGACGCAGTATTATCATTATCGTTCAAGCCGTTTCTGAGTAAATAGTGGATATATCTAAAACATAAAAAAAAATTTACGAAAGTTAAGTTCCCCCTCCGTTGATCCGTTCTTGATGAAATTGCAGCTGTGATTTCGCAGACATATACATACGTCAAACACGCAGTATTATCATTATCGTTCAGGCCGTTTCTGAGTAAATAGTGGATATACCTAAAACATAAAAAAAAATTTACGAAAGTTAAGTTCCCCCTCCGTTGATCCGTTCTTGATGAAATTGCAGCTGTGATTTCGCAGACATATACATACGTCAAACACGCAGTATTATCATTTTCGATCAAGCTGTTTCTAACTAAATAGTGGATATACCTAAAAAATAAAAAAAAATTTACGAAAGTCAAGTTCCCCCTCCGTTGATCCGTTCTTGATAAAATTGCAGCTGTCAATTCGCAGACATATACATATGTCAAAGACGCAGTATGATCATTATCGTTAAAGCCGTTTCTGAGTAAATGGTGGATATGCCTAAAACATAAACAAAATTTACGAAAGTTAAGTTCCCCCTCTGTTGATCCGTTCTCGATGAAATTGCAGCTGTGAATTCGCAGACATATACATACGTCAAACACGCAGTATTATCATTATCGATCAAGCTGTTTCTGACTAAATAGTGGATATACCTAAAAAATAAACAATATTTACGAAAGGTAAGTTCCCTATCCGATGTTCCGTTCTTGATGAAATTGCAGCTGTGAATTCGCAGATATATACATACGTCAACGACGCAGTATTATCATTTTCGTTCAAGCCGTTTCTGAGTAAATAGTGGATATACCTAAAACATAAAAAAAAATTTACGAAAGTTAAGTTCCCCCTCCGTTGTTCCGTATTTGATGAAATTGCAGCTTTAATTCGCAGACATATAAATATGTCAAAGACGCAGTATTATCATTATCGTTCAAGCGGTTTCTGAGTAAATAGTGGATATACCTAAAAATTAAAAAAAATTTACGAAAATTAATTTCCCCCTCCGTAGTTCCGTTCTTGATGAAATTGCAGCTGTGAATTCGCAGACATATACATATGTCAAAGACGCATTATTATCATTATCGTTCAAGCCGTTTCTGAGTAAATAGTGGATATACCTAAAACAAAAAAAAATTTACGAAAGTTAAGTTCCCCCTCCGTTGTTCCGTTCTTGATGAAATTGCAGCTGTGAATTCGCAACACATATACATACGTCAAACACGCAGTATTATCATTATCGTTTAAGCCGTTTCTGAGTAAATTGTGGATATACCTAAAAGATAAAAAAAAATTTACAAAAGTTAAGTACCCCCTCCGTTGTTCCGTTCTTGATGAAATTGTAGCTGTGAATTCGCAGACATATACATACGTTAAACACGCAGTATTATCATTATCGTTCAAGCCGTTTCTGAGTAAATAGTAGATACACCTAAAACTTAAAAAAAAATTACGAAAGTTAAGTTCCCCATCCGTTCTTCCGCTCTTGATGAAATTGTAGCTGTAAATTCGCAGATAAATAAATTATAAATACATCAAACACGCAGTATTATCATTATCGATCAAGCCGTTTCTGAGTAAATGGTAAATAATCCTAAAACATAAACAAAATTTACGAAAGTTAAGTTCCCCTTCCGTTGTTCCGTTCTTGATGATATTGCAGCTGTAAATTCGAAGACATATACATACGTGAACACGCCGTATAATCATTATCGTTTAAGCCGTTACTGTGTTAATAGTGGATACACCTAAAACATAAAAAAAATTTACGAAAATTAAGTTCCCTCTCCGTAGTTCCGTTCTTGAGGAAAATGCAGCTGTGAATTTGCAGACATATACATATGTCAAAGACGCATTATTATCATTATCGTTCAAGCGGTTTCTGAGTAAATAGTGGATATACCTAAAAATTAAAAAAAAATTATGAAAATTAAGTTCCCCCTCCGTAGTTCCGTTCTTGATGAAATTGCAGCTGTGAATTCGCAGACATATACATATGTCAAAGACGCATTATTATCATTATCGTTCAAGCCGTTTCTGAGTAAATAGTGGATATACCTAAAACAAAAAAAAATTTACGAATGTTAAGTTTCCCCTCCGTTGTTCCGTTATTGATGAAATTGCAGCTGTGAATTCGCAACACATATACATACGTCAAACACGCAGTATTATCATTATCGTTTAAGCCGTTTCTGAGTAAATTGTGGATATACCTAAAAGATAAAAAAAAATTTACAAAAGTTAAGTTCCCCCTCCGTTGTTCCGTTCTTGATGAAATTGCAGCTATGAATTCGCAGACATATACATACGTTAAACACGCAGTATTATCATTATCGTTCAAGCCGTTTCTGAGTAAATAGTAGATACACCTAAAACTTAAAAAAAAATTACGAAAGTTAAGTTCCCCATCCGTTCTTCCGCTCTTGATGAAATTGTAGCTGTAAATTCGCAGATAAATAAATTATAAATACATCAAACACGCAGTATTATCATTATCGATCAAGCCGTTTCTGAGTAAATGGTGGATATGCCTAAAACATAAACAAAATTTACGAAAGTTAAGTTCCCCCTCCGTTGTTCGGTTCTTGATGATATTGCAGCTGTGAATTCGCAGACATATACATATGTCAAAGACGCATTATTATCATTATCGTTCAAGCCGTTTCTGAGTAAATAGTGGATATACCTAAAACAAAAAAAAATTACGAAAGTTAAGTTCCCCCTCCGTTGTTCCGTTCTTCATGAAATTGCAGCTGTCAATTTGCAGACATATACGTATGTCAAAGACGCAGTATTATCATTATCGTTCAAGCGGTTTCTGAGTAAATAGTGGATATACCTAAAAATTAAAAAAAATTTACGAAAATTAAGTTCCCCCTCCGTAGTTCCGTTCTTGATGAAATTGCAGCATTAATTCGCAGACATATAAATATGTCAAAGACGCAGTATTATCATTATCGTTCAAGCGGTTTCTGAGTAAATAGTGGATATACCTAAAAATTAAAAAAAATTTACGAAAATTAAGTTTCCCCTCCGTAGTTCCGTTCTTGATGAAATTGCAGCTGTGAATTCGCAGACATATACATATGTCAAAGACGCATTATTATCATTATCGTTCAAGCCGTTTCTGAGTAAATAGTGGATATACCTAAAACAAAAAAAAATTTACGAAAGTTAAGTTCCCCCTCCGTTGTTCCGTTCTTGATGAAATTGCAGCTGTGAATTCGCAACACATATACATACGTCAAACACGCAGTATTATCATTATCGTTTAAGCCGTTTCTGAGTAAATTGTGGATATACCTAAAAGATAAAAAAAAATTTACAAAAGTTAAGTACCCCCTCCGTTGTTCCGTTCTTGATGAAATTGTAGCTGTGAATTCGCAGACATATACATACGTTAAACACGCAGTATTATCATTATCGTTCAAGCCGTTTCTGAGTAAATAGTAGATACACCTAAAACTTAAAAAAAAATTACGAAAGTTAAGTTCCCCATCCGTTCTTCCGCTCTTGATGAAATTGTAGCTGTAAATTCGCAGATAAATAAATTATAAATACATCAAACACGCAGTATTATCATTATCGATCAAGCCGTTTCTGAGTAAATGGTAAATAATCCTAAAACATAAACAAAATTTACGAAAGTTAAGTTCCCCTTCCGTTGTTCCGTTCTTGATGATATTGCATCTGTAAATTCGAAGACATATACATACGTGAACACGCCGTATAATCATTATCGTTTAAGCCGTTACTGAGTTAATAGTGGATACACCTAAAACATAAAAAAAATTTACGAAAATTAAGTTCCCTCTCCGTAGTTCCGTTCTTGAGGAAAATGCAGCTGTGAATTTGCAGACATATACATATGTCAAAGACGCAGTATTATCATTATCGTTCAAGCGGTTTCTGAGTAAATAGTGGATATACCTAAAAATTAAAAAAAATTTACGAATGTTAAGTTTCCCCTCCGTTGTTCCGTTATTGATGAAATTGCAGCTGTGAATTCGCAACACATATACATACGTTAAACACGCAGTATTATCATTATCGTTCAAGCCGTTTCTGAGTAAATAGTAGATACACCTAAAACTTAAAAAAAAATTACGAAAGTTAAGTTCCCCATCCGTTCTTCCGCTCTTGATGAAATTGTAGCTGTAAATTCGCAGATAAATAAATTATAAATACATCAAACACGCAGTATTATCATTATCGATCAAGCCGTTTCTGAGTAAATGGTAAATAATCCTAAAACATAAACAAAATTTACGAAAGTTAAGTTCCCCTTCCGTTGTTCCGTTCTTGATGATATTGCATCTGTAAATTCGAAGACATATACATACGTGAACACGCCGTATAATCATTATCGTTTAAGCCGTTACTGAGTTAATAGTGGATACACCTAAAACATAAAAAAAATTTACGAAAATTAAGTTCCCTCTCCGTAGTTCCGTTCTTGAGGAAAATGCAGCTGTGAATTTGCAGACATATACATATGTCAAAGACGCAGTATTATCATTATCGTTCAAGCGGTTTCTGAGTAAATAGTGGATATACCTAAAAATTAAAAAAAATTTACGAATGTTAAGTTTCCCCTCCGTTGTTCCGTTATTGATGAAATTGCAGCTGTGAATTCGCAACACATATACATACGTCAAACACGCAGTATTATCATTATCGTTTAAGCCGTTTCTGAGTAAATTGTGGATATACCTAAAAGATAAAAAAAAATTTACAAAAGTTAAGTTCCCCCTCCGTTGTTCCGTTCTTGATGAAATTGCAGCTATGAATTCGCAGACATATACATACGTTAAACACGCAGTATTATCATTATCGTTCAAGCCGTTTCTGAGTAAATAGTAGATACACCTAAAACTTAAAAAAAAATTACGAAAGTTAAGTTCCCCATCCGTTCTTCCGCTCTTGATGAAATTGTAGCTGTAAATTCGCAGATAAATAAATTATAAATACATCAAACACGCAGTATTATCATTATCGATCAAGCTGTTTCTGAGTAAATGGTGGATATGCCTAAAACATAAACAAAATTTACGAAAGTTAAGTTCCCCCTCCGTTGTTCGGTTCTTGATGATATTGCAGCTGTAAATTCGCAGACATATACATACGTGAACACGCCGTATAATCATTATCGTTCAAGCCGTTACTGAGTAAATAGTGGATACACCTAAAACATAAAAAAAATTTACGAAAATTAAGTTCCCACTCCGTAGTTCCGTTCTTGATGAAATTGCAGCATTAATTCGCAGACATATAAATATGTCAAAGACGCAGTATTATCATTATCGTTCAAGCGGTTTCTGAGTAAATAGTGGATATACCTAAAAATTAAAAAAAATTTACGAAAATTAAGTTCCCCCTCCGTAGTTCCGTTCTTGATGAAATTGCAGCTGTGAATTCGCAGACATATACATATGTCAAAGACGCATTATTATCATTATCGTTCAAGCCGTTTCTGAGTAAATAGTGGATATACCTAAAACAAAAAAAAATTTACGAAAGTTAAGTTCCCCCTCCGTTGTTCCGTTCTTGATGAAATTGCAGCTGTGAATTCGCAGACATATACATATGTCAAAAACGCAGTATTATCATTATCGTTCAAGCCGTTTCTGAGTAAATAAAGTATATACCTAAAAAAAAAAAAAATTTAGGAAAGTTAAGTGCCCCCTCCGTTGATCTTTTCTTGATGAAATTGACGCTGTGAATTCGCAACACATATACATACGTCAAAGACGCAGTGTTATCATTATCGTTCAAGCCGTTTTTAAGTAAATAGTAGATAAACCTAAAACATAAAAAAAATTAACGAAAGGAAAGTTCCCCCTCCGTTGTTCCGTTCTTCGTGAAATTGCAGCTGTCAATTCGCAGACATATACGTATGTCAAAGACGCAGTATTATCATTATCGTTCAAGCGGTTTCTGAGTAAATAGTGGATATACCTAAAAATTAAAAAAAATTTACGAAAATTAAGTTCCCCCTCCGTAGTTCCGTTCTTGATGAAATTGCAGCTGTGAATTCGCAGACATATACATATGTCAAAGACGCATTATTATCATTATCGTTCAAGCCGTTTCTGAGTAAATAGTGGATATACCTAAAACAAAAAAAAATTTACGAAAGTTAAGTTCCCCCTCCGTTGTTCCGTTCTTGATGAAATTGCAGCTGTGAATTCGCAACACATATACATACGTCAAACACGCAGTATTATCATTATCGTTTAAGCCGTTTCTGAGTAAATTGTGGATATACCTAAAAGATAAAAAAAAATTTACAAAAGTTAAGTTCCCCCTCCGTTGTTCCGTTCTTGATGAAATTGCAGCTATGAATTCGCAGACATATACATACGTTAAACACGCAGTATTATCATTATCGTTCAAGCCGTTTCTGAGTAAAAGGTGGATATGCCTAAAACATAAACAAAATTTACGAAAGTTAAGTTCCCCCTCCGTTGTTCGGTTCTTGATGATATTGCAGCTGTGAATTCGCAGACATATACATATGTCAAAGACGCATTATTATCATTATCGTTCAAGCCGTTTCTGAGTAAATAGTGGATATACCTAAAACAAAAAAAAATTACGAAAGTTAAGTTCCCCCTCCGTTGTTCCGTTCTTCATGAAATTGCAGCTGTCAATTTGCAGACATATACGTATGTCAAAGACGCAGTATTATCATTATCGTTCAAGCGGTTTCTGAGTAAATAGTGGATATACCTAAAAATTAAAAAAAATTTACGAAAATTAAGTTCCCCCTCCGTAGTTCCGTTCTTGATGAAATTGCAGCATTAATTCGCAGACATATAAATATGTCAAAGACGCAGTATTATCATTATCGTTCAAGCGGTTTCTGAGTAAATAGTGGATATACCTAAAAATTAAAAAAAATTTACGAAAATTAAGTTCCCCCTCCGTAGTTCCGTTCTTGATGAAATTGCAGCTGTGAATTCGCAGACATATACATATGTCAAAGACGCATTATTATCATTATCGTTTAAGCCGTTTCTGAGTAAATAGTGGATATACCTAAAACAAAAAAAAATTTACTAAAGTTAAGTTCCCCCTCCGTTGTTCCGTTCTTGATGAAATTGCAGCTGTGAATTCGCAGACATATACATATGTCAAAAACGCAGTATTATCATTATCGTTCAAGCCGTTTCTGAGTAAATAAAGTATATACCTAAAAAAAAAAAAAAATTTAGGAAAGTTAAGTGCCCCCTCCGTTGATCTTTTCTTGATGAAATTGACGCTGTGAATTCGCAACACATATACATACGTCAAAGACGCAGTAGTATCATTATCGTTCAAGCCGTTTTTAAGTAAATAGTAGATAAACCTAAAACATAAAAAAAATTAACGAAAGGAAAGTTCCCCCTCCGTTGTTCCGTTCTTCATGAAATTGCAGCTGTCAATTCGCAGACATATACGTATGTCAAAGACGCAGTATTATCATAATCGTTCAAGCGGATTCTGAGTAAATAGTGGATATAGCTAAAAATTAAAAAAAATTTACGAAAATTAAGTTCCCCCTCCGTAGTTCCGTTCTTGATGAAATTGCAGCTGTGAATTCGCAGACATATACATATGTCAAAGACGCATTATTATCATTATCGTTCAAGCCGTTTCTGAGAAAATAGTGGGTATACCTAAAACAAAAAAAAATTACGAAAGTTAAGTTCCCCCTCCGTTGTTCCGTTCTTCATGAAATTGCAGCTGTCAATTTGCAGACATATACGTATGTCAAAGACGCAGTATTATCATTATCGTTCAAGCGGTTTCTGAGTAAAGAGTGGATATACATAAAAATTTACGAAAATTAAGTTCCCCCTCCGTAGTTCCGTTCTTGATGAAATTGCAGCTGTGAATTCGCAGACATATACATATGTCAAAGACGCATTATTATCATTATCGTTCAAGCCGTTTCTGAGTAAATAGTGGATATACCTAAAACAAAAAAAAATTTACGAAAGTTAAGTTCCCCCTCCGTTGTTCCGTTCTTGATGAAATTGCAGCTGTGAATTCGCAACACAAATACATACGTCAAACACGCAGTATTATCATTATCGTTTAAGCCGTTTCTGAGTAAATTGTGGATATACCTAAAAGATAAAAAAAAATTTACAAAAGTTAAGTACCCCCTCCGTTGTTCCGTTCTTGATGAAATTGTAGCTGTGAATTCGCAGACATATACATACGTTAAACACGCAGTATTATCATTATCGTTCAAGCGGTTTCTGAGTAAAGAGTGGATATACATAAAAATTTACGAAAATTAAGTTCCCCCTCCGTAGTTCCGTTCTTGATGAAATTGCAGCTGTCAATTCGCAGACATATACGTATGTCAAAGACGCAGTATTATCATTATCGTTCAAGCGGATTCTGAGTAAATAGTGGATATAGCTAAAAATTAAAAAAAATTTACGAAAATTAAGTTCCCCCTCCGTAGTTCCGTTCTTGATGAAATTGCAGCTGTGAATTCGCAGACATATACATATGTCAAAGACGCATTATTATCATTATCGTTCAAGCCGTTTCTGAGTAAATTGTGGATATACCTAAAAGATAAAAAAAAATTTACAAAAGTTAAGTTCCCCCTCCGTTGTTCCGTTCTTGATGAAATTGCAGCTATGAATTCGCAGACATATACATACGTCAAACACGCAGTATTATCATTATCGTTCAAGCCGTTTCTGAGTAAAGAGTGGATATACATAAAAATTTACGAAAATTAAGTTCCCCCTCCGTAGTTCCGTTCTTGATAAAATTGCAGCTGTGAATTCGCAGACATATACATATGTCAAAGACGCATTATTATCATTATCGTTCAAGCCGTTTCTGAGTAAATAGTGGATATACCTAAAACAAAAAAAAATTTACGAAAGTTAAGTTCCCCCTCCGTTGTTCCGTTCTTGATGAAATTGCAGCTGTGAATTCGCAACACATATACATACGTCAAACACGCAGTATTATCATTATCGTTTAAGCCGTTTCTGAGTAAATTGTGGATATACCTAAAAGATAAAAAAAAATTTACAAAAGTTAAGTTCCCCCTCCGTTGTTCCGTTCTTGATGAAATTGCAGCTATGAATTCGCAGACATATACATACGTTAAACACGCAGTATTATCATTATCGTTCAAGCCGTTCCTGAGTAAATAGTAGATACACCTAAAACTTAAAAAAAAATTACGAAAGTTAAGTTCCCCATCCGTTCTTCCGCTCTTGATGAAATTGTAGCTGTAAATTCGCAGATAAATAAATTATAAATACATCAAACACGCAGTCTTATCATTATCGATCAAGCCGTTTCTGAGTAAATGGTGGATATGCCTAAAACATAAACAAAATTTACGAAAGTTAAGTTCCCCCTCCGTTGTTCGGTTCTTGATGATATTGCAGCTATGAATTCGCAGACATATACGTATGTCAAAGACACAGTATTATCATTATCGTTCAAGCGGTTTCTGAGTAAATAGTGGATATACCTAAAAATTAAAAAAAAATTACGAAAATTAAGTTCCCCCTCCGTAGTTCCGTTCTTGATGAAATTGCAGCTGTGAATTCGCAACACCTATACATACGTCAAACACGCAGTATTATCATTATCGTTTAAGCCGTTTCTGAGTAAATAGTAGATACACCTAAAACTTAAAAAAAAATTACGAAAGTTAAGTTCCCCATCCGTTCTTCCGCTCTTGATGAAATTGTAGCTGTAAATTCGCAGATAAATAAATTATAAATACATCAAACACGCAGTATTATCATTATCGATCAAGCCGTTTCTGAGTAAATGGTGGATATGCCTAAAACATAAACAAAATTTACGAAAGTTAAGTTCCCGTGTATCCATGAGTTCCCGAATTCACAACTGCAATTCATCAAGAACGGAACATCGGAGGGGGAACTTAACTTTCGTAAATTTTTTTTATGTTTTACGTGTATCCACTTTTGTACTCAGAAACGGCTTAAACAAAAAAGACATATACATACGTCAATAACGCAGTATTATCATTATCGTTCAAGCCATTACTGACTAAATAGTGGATACACCTAAAACATAAAAAAAAATTACGAAAGTTAAGTTCTCCCTCCGTTCTTCCGTTCTTGATGAAATTGCAGCTGTAAATTCGCAGATATATACATCCGTCAACGACGCAGTATTATCATTTTTGTTTAAGCCGTTTCTGAGTACAAAAGTGGATACACGTAAAACATAAAAAAAATTTACGAAAGTTAAGTTCCCCCTCCGATGTTCCGTTCTTGATGAATTGCAGTTGTGAATTCGCAGACATATACATACGTCAAACACGCAGTATTATCATTATCGTTCAAGCCGTTTCTGAGTAAATAGTGGATATACCTAAAACATTAACGAAATCTACGAAAGTCAAGTTCCTTATCCGTTGTTCCGTTCTTGATGAAATTGCAGCTGTAAGTTCGAAGATATATACATTAGTCAACGACGCAGTATTATCGTTATCGATCAAGGTTTGAGTACAAATGTGGATACACCTGAAACATAAAAAAAAATTACAAAAATTAATTTCCCCCTCCGTTGTTCCGTTCTTGATTAAATTGCAGCTGTGAATTCGCAGATATATACATAAGTCAAACACGCAGTATTATCATTATCGATCAAGCTGTTTCTGAGTACAAAGGTGGATACACCTGAAACATAAAAAAAAATTACGAAAGTTAAGTTCCCCCACCGTTGTTCCGTTATTGATGATATTGCAGCTGTTAATTCGCAGACATATACATATGTCAAAGACGTAGTATTATTATTATCGTTCAAGCCGTTTCTGAGTAAATAGTGGATATACCTAAAACATAAATAAAAATTTACGAAAGTTAAGTTCCCCCTCCGTTGTTCCGTTCTTGATTAAATTGCAGCTGTGAATTCGCAGACATATACATACGTCAAACAGGCAGTATTATCATTATCGTTCAAGCCGTTTTTAGGTAAATAGTAGATAAACCTAAAACATAAAAAAAATTAACGAAAGGAAAGTTCCCCCTCCGTTGTTCCGTTCTTGATGAAATTGCAGCTGTGAATTCGCAGACATATACATACGTTAAACACGCAGTATTATCATTATCGTTCAAGCCGTTTCTGAGTAAATAGTGGATACACCTAAAACTTAATAAAAAATTACGAAAGTTAAGTTCCCCACCCGTTCTTCCGCTCTTGATGAAATTGCAGCTGTAAATTCGCAGATAAATAAATTATAAATACATCAAACACGAAGTATTATCATTAACGATCAAGCCGTTTCTGAGTAAATGGTGGATATGCCTAAAACATAAACAAAATTTACGATAGTTAAGTTCCCCCTCCGTTGTTCCGTTCTTGATGATATTGCAGCTGTAAATTCGCAGACATATACATACGTGAACACGCCGTATAATCATTATCGTTCAAGCCGTTACTGAGTAAATAGTGGATACACCTAAAACATAAAAAAAATTTACGAAAATTAAGTTCCCACTCCGTAGTTCCGTTCTTGAGGAAAATGCAGCTGTGAATTTGCAGACATATACATAAGTCAAACACGCAGTATTATCATTATCTTTCCAGCCGTTTCTGAGTAAATAGTGGATATACGTAAAACATAAAAAAAATTTACGAAAGTTAAGTTCCCCCTCTGTTGTTCCGTTCTTGATGAAATTGCAGCTGTAATCCGCAGACATATACATATGTCAAAGACGCAGTATTATCATTATCGTTCAAGCCGTTTATGAGTAAATAGTGGATACACCTGAAACATAAAAAAAAATTACGAAAGTTAAGTTCCCCCTCCGTTGTTCCGTTCTTGATTAAATTGCAGCTGTGTATTCGCAGACATATACATACATCAAACACGCAGTATTATCATTATCGATCAAGCCGTTTCTGAGTAAATGGTGGATATGCCAAAAACATAAACAAAATTTACGATAGTTAAGTTCCCCCTCCGTTGTTCCGTTCTTGATGATATTGCAGCTGTAAATTCGCAGACATATACATACGTGAACACGCCGTATAATCATTATCGTTCAAGCCTTTACTGAGTAAATAGTGGATACACCTAAAACATAAAAAAAATTTACGAAAATTAAGTTCCCACTCCGTAGTTCCGTTCTTGAGGAAAATGCAGCTGTGAATTTGCAGACATATACATAAGTCAAACACGCAGTATTATCATTATCTTTCCAGCCGTTTCTGAGTAAATAGTGGATATACGTAAAACATAAAAAAAATTTACGAAAGTTAAGTTCCCCCTCTGTTGTTCCGTTCTTGATGAAATTGCAGCTGTAATTCGCAGACATATACATATGTCAAAGACGCAGTATTATCATTATCGTTCAAGCCGTTTATGAGTAAATAGTGGATACACATGAAACATAAAAAAAAATTACGAAAGTTAAGTTCCCCCTCCGTTGTTCCGTTCTTGATTAAATTGCAGCTGTGTATTCGCAGACATATACATACATCAAACACGCAGTATTATCATTATCGATCAAGCCGTTTCTGAGTAAATGGTGAATATGCCTAAAACATAAACAAAATTTACGAAAGTTAAGTTCCCCCTCCGTTGTTCGGTTCTTGATGATATTGCAGCTGTAAATTCGCAGACATATACATACGTGAACACGCCGTATAATCATTATCGTTCAAGCCGTTACTGAGTAAATAGTGGATACACCTAAAACATAAAAAAAATTTACGAAAATTAAGTTCCCACTCCGTAGTTCCGTTCTTGAGGAAAATGCAGCTGTGAATTTGCAGACATATACATACGTCAAAAACGCAGTATTATCATTATTGCTCAAGCCGTTTTTGAGTAAATAGTAGATAAACCTGAAACATAAAAACAAATTACGAAAGTTAAGTTCCCCCTCCGTTGTTTCGTTTTTGATTAAATTGCAGCTGTGAATTCGCAGGCATATACATACGTCAAACAGGCAGTATTATCATTATCGTTCAAGCCGTTTCTGAGTACAAAAGTGGATACACCTAAAACATAAAATAATTTTACGAAAATTAAGTTCCCCCTCCGTTGTTCCGTTCTTGTTGAAATTGCAGCTGTGAATTCGCAGACATAAACATACGTCAAACACGCAGTATAATCATTATCGTTCAAGCCGTTACTAAGTAAATAGTGGATACACCTAAAACATAAAAAAGTTTACGAAAATTAAGTTCCCCCTCTGTTGTTCCGTTCTTGATTAATTTGCAGCTGTGAATTCGCAGACATATACATACGTCAATAACGCAGTATTATCATTATCGTTCAAGCCATTACTGACTAAATAGTGGATACACCTAAAACATAAAAAAAAATTACGAAAGTTAAGTTCTCCCTCCGTTCTTCCGTTCTTGATGAAATTGCAGCTGTAAATTCGCAGAAATATACATCCGTCAACGACGCAGTATTATCATTTTTGTTTAAGCCGTTTCTGAGTACAAAAGTGGATACACGTAAAACATAAAAAAAATTTACGAAAGTTAAGTTCCCCCTCCGATGTTCCGTTCTTGATGAATTGCAGTTGTGAATTCGCAGACATATACATACGTCAAACACGCAGTATTATCATTATCGTTCAAGCCGTTTCTGAGTAAATAGTGGATATACCTAAAACATTAACGAAATCTACGAAAGTCAAGTTCCTTATCCGTTGTTCCGTTCTTGATGAAATTGCAGCTGTAAGTTCGAAGATATATACATTAGTCAACGACGCAGTATTATCGTTATCGATCAAGGTTTGAGTACAAATGTGGATACACCTGAAACATAAAAAAAAATTACGAAAATTAATTTCCCCCTCCGTTGTTCCGTTCTTGATTAAATTGCAGCTGTGAATTCGCAGATATATACATAAGTCAAACACGCAGTATTATCATTATCGATCAAGCTGTTTCTGAGTACAAAGGTGGATACACCTGAAACATAAAAAAAAATTACGAAAGTTAAGTTCCCCCACCGTTGTTCCGTTATTGATGATATTGCAGCTGTTAATTCGCAGACATATACATATGTCAAAGACGTAGTATTATTATTATCGTTCAAGCCGTTTCTGAGTAAATAGTGGATATACCTAAAACATAAATAAAAATTTACGAAAGTTAAGTTCCCCCTCCGTTGTTCCGTTCTTGATTAAATTGCAGCTGTGAATTCGCAGACATATACATACGTCAAACACGCAGTATAATCATTATCGTTCAAGCCGTTACTAAGTAAATAGTGGATACACCTAAAACATAAAAAAGTTTACGAAAATTAAGTTCCCCCTCTGTTGTTCCGTTCTTGATTAATTTGCAGCTGTGAATTCGCAGACATATACATACGTCAATAACGCAGTATTATCATTATCGTTCAAGCCATTACTGACTAAATAGTGGATACACCTAAAACATAAAAAAAAATTACGAAAGTTAAGTTCTCCCTCCGTTCTTCCGTTCTTGATGAAATTGCAGCTGTAAATTCGCAGATATATACATCCGTCAACGACGCAGTATTATCATTTTTGTTTAAGCCGTTTCTGAGTACAAAAGTGGATACACGTAAAACATAAAAAAAATTTACGAAAGTTAAGTTCCCCCTCCGATGTTCCGTTCTTGATGAATTGCAGTTGTGAATTCGCAGACATATACATACGTCAAACACGCAGTATTATCATTATCGTTCAAGCCGTTTCTGAGTAAATAGTGGATATACCTAAAACATTAACGAAATCTACGAAAGTCAAGTTCCTTATCCGTTGTTCCGTTCTTGATGAAATTGCAGCTGTAAGTTCGAAGATATATACATTAGTCAACGACGCAGTATTATCGTTATCGATCAAGGTTTGAGTACAAATGTGGATACACCTGAAACATAAAAAAAAATTACGAAAATTAATTTCCCCCTCCGTTGTTCCGTTCTTGATTAAATTGCAGCTGTGTATTCGCAGACATATACATACATCAAACACGCAGTATTATCATTATCGATCAAGCCGTTTCTGAGTAAATGGTGGATATGCCTAAAACATAAACAAAATTTACGATAGTTAAGTTCCCCCTCCGTTGTTCCGTTCTTGATGATATTGCAGCTGTAAATTCGCAGACATATACATACGTGAACACGCCGTATAATCATTATCGTTCAAGCCGTTACTGAGTAAATAGTGGATACACCTAAAACATAAAAAAAATTTACGAAAATTAAGTTCCCACTCCGTAGTTCCGTTCTTGAGGAAAATGCAGCTGTGAATTTGCAGACATATACATAAGTCAAACACGCAGTATTATCATTATCTTTCCAGCCGTTTCTGAGTAAATAGTGGATATACGTAAAACATAAAAAAAATTTACGAAAGTTAAGTTCCCCCTCTGTTGTTCCGTTCTTGATGAAATTGCAGCTGTAATTCGCAGACATATACATATGTCAAAGACGCAGTATTATCATTATCGTTCAAGCCGTTTATGAGTAAATAGTGGATACACCTGAAACATAAAAAAAAATTACGAAAGTTAAGTTCCCCCTCCGTTGTTCCGTTCTTGATTAAATTGCAGCTGTGTATTCGCAGACATATACATACATCAAACACGCAGTATTATCATTATCGATCAAGCCGTTTCTGAGTAAATGGTGGATATGCCTAAAACATAAACAAAATTTACGAAAGTTAAGTTTCCCCTCCGTTGTTCGGTTCTTGATGATATTGCAGCTGTAAATTCGCAGACATATACATACGTGAACACGCCGTATAATCATTATCGTTCAAGCCGTTACTGAGTAAATAGTGGATACACCTAAAACATAAAAAAAATTTACGAAAATTAAGTTCCCACTCCGTAGTTCCGTTCTTGAGGAAAATGCAGCTGTGAATTTGCAGACATATACATACGTCAAAAACGCAGTATTATCATTATTGCTCAAGCCGTTTTTGAGTAAATAGTAGATAAACCTGAAACATAAAAACAAATTACGAAAGTTAAGTTCCCCCTCCGTTGTTTCGTTTTTGATTAAATTGCAGCTGTGAATTCGCAGGCATATACATACGTCAAACAGGCAGTATTATCATTATCGTTCAAGCCGTTTCTGAGTACAAAAGTGGATACACCTAAAACATAAAATAATTTTACGAAAATTAAGTTCCCCCTCCGTTGTTCCGTTCTTGTTGAAATTGCAGCTGTGAATTCGCAGACATAAACATACGTCAAACACGCAGTATAATCATTATCGTTCAAGCCGTTACTAAGTAAATAGTGGATACACCTAAAACATAAAAAAGTTTACGAAAATTAAGTTCCCCCTCTGTTGTTCCGTTCTTGATTAATTTGCAGCTGTGAATTCGCAGACATATACATACGTCAATAACGCAGTATTATCATTATCGTTCAAGCCATTACTGACTAAATAGTGGATACACCTAAAACATAAAAAAAAATTACGAAAGTTAAGTTCTCCCTCCGTTCTTCCGTTCTTGATGAAATTGCAGCTGTAAATTCGCAGAAATATACATCCGTCAACGACGCAGTATTATCATTTTTGTTTAAGCCGTTTCTGAGTACAAAAGTGGATACACGTAAAACATAAAAAAAATTTACGAAAGTTAAGTTCCCCCTCCGATGTTCCGTTCTTGATGAATTGCAGTTGTGAATTCGCAGACATATACATACGTCAAACACGCAGTATTATCATTATCGTTCAAGCCGTTTCTGAGTAAATAGTGGATATACCTAAAACATTAACGAAATCTACGAAAGTCAAGTTCCTTATCCGTTGTTCCGTTCTTGATGAAATTGCAGCTGTAAGTTCGAAGATATATACATTAGTCAACGACGCAGTATTATCGTTATCGATCAAGGTTTGAGTACAAATGTGGATACACCTGAAACATAAAAAAAAATTACGAAAATTAATTTCCCCCTCCGTTGTTCCGTTCTTGATTAAATTGCAGCTGTGAATTCGCAGATATATACATAAGTCAAACACGCAGTATTATCATTATCGATCAAGCTGTTTCTGAGTACAAAGGTGGATACACCTGAAACATAAAAAAAAATTACGAAAGTTAAGTTCCCCCACCGTTGTTCCGTTATTGATGATATTGCAGCTGTTAATTCGCAGACATATACATATGTCAAAGACGTAGTATTATTATTATCGTTCAAGCCGTTTCTGAGTAAATAGTGGATATACCTAAAACATAAATAAAAATTTACGAAAGTTAAGTTCCCCCTCCGTTGTTCCGTTCTTGATTAAATTGCAGCTGTGAATTCGCAGACATATACATACGTCAAACACGCAGTATAATCATTATCGTTCAAGCCGTTACTAAGTAAATAGTGGATACACCTAAAACATAAAAAAGTTTACGAAAATTAAGTTCCCCCTCTGTTGTTCCGTTCTTGATTAATTTGCAGCTGTGAATTCGCAGACATATACATACGTCAATAACGCAGTATTATCATTATCGTTCAAGCCATTACTGACTAAATAGTGGATACACCTAAAACATAAAAAAAAATTACGAAAGTTAAGTTCTCCCTCCGTTCTTCCGTTCTTGATGAAATTGCAGCTGTAAATTCGCAGATATATACATCCGTCAACGACGCAGTATTATCATTTTTGTTTAAGCCGTTTCTGAGTACAAAAGTGGATACACGTAAAACATAAAAAAAATTTACGAAAGTTAAGTTCCCCCTCCGATGTTCCGTTCTTGATGAATTGCAGTTGTGAATTCGCAGACATATACATACGTCAAACACGCAGTATTATCATTATCGTTCAAGCCGTTTCTGAGTAAATAGTGGATATACCTAAAACATTAACGAAATCTACGAAAGTCAAGTTCCTTATCCGTTGTTCCGTTCTTGATGAAATTGCAGCTGTAAGTTCGAAGATATATACATTAGTCAACGACGCAGTATTATCGTTATCGATCAAGGTTTGAGTACAAATGTGGATACACCTGAAACATAAAAAAAAATTACGAAAATTAATTTCCCCCTCCGTTGTTCCGTTCTTGATTAAATTGCAGCTGTGAATTCGCAGATATACACATAAGTCAAACACGCAGTATTATCATTATCGATCAAGCTGTTTCTGAGTACAAAGGTGGATACACCTGAAACATAAAAAAAAATTACGAAAGTTAAGTTCCCCCACCGTTGTTCCGTTATTGATGATATTGCAGCTGTTAATTCGCAGACATATACATATGTCAAAGACGTAGTATTATTATTATCGTTCAAGCCGTTTCTGAGTAAATAGTGGATATACCTAAAACATAAATAAAAATTTACGAAAGTTAAGTTCCCCCTCCGTTGTTCCGTTCTTGATTAAATTGCAGCTGTGAATTCGCAGACATATACATACGTCAAACAGGCAGTATTATCATTATCGTTCAAGCCGTTTTTAGGTAAATAGTAGATAAACCTAAAACATAAAAAAAATTAACGAAAGGAAAGTTCCCCCTCCGTTGTTCCGTTCTTGATGAAATTGCAGCTGTGAATTCGCAGACATATACATACGTCAAACACGCAGTATTATCATTATCGTTCAAGCCGTTTCTGAGTAAATAGTGGATATACCTAAAACATTAACGAAATCTACGAAAGTCAAGTTCCTTATCCGTTGTTCCGTTCTTGATGAAATTGCAGCTGTAAGTTCGAAGATATATACATTAGTCAACGACGCAGTATTATCGTTATCGATCAAGGTTTGAGTACAAATGTGGATACACCTGAAACATAAAAAAAAAATTACGAAAATTAATTTCCCCCTCCGTTGTTCCGTTCTTGATTAAATTGCAGCTGTGAATTCGCAGATATATACATAAGTCAAACACGCAGTATTATCATTATCGATCAAGCTGTTTCTGAGTACAAAGGTGGATACACCTGAAACATAAAAAAAAATTACGAAAGTTAAGTTCCCCCACCGTTGTTCCGTTATTGATGATATTGCAGCTGTTAATTCGCAGACATATACATATGTCAAAGACGTAGTATTATTATTATCGTTCAAGCCGTTTCTGAGTAAATAGTGGATATACCTAAAACATAAATAAAAATTTACGAAAGTTAAGTTCCCCCTCCGTTGTTCCGTTCTGGATTAAATTGCAGCTGTGAATTCGCAGACATATACATACGTCAAACAGGCAGTATTATCATTATCGTTCAAGCCGTTTTTAGGTAAATAGTAGATAAACCTAAAACATAAAAAAAATTAACGAAAGGAAAGTTCCCCCTCCGTTGTTCCGTTCTTGATGAAATTGCAGCTGTGAATTCGCAGACATATACATACGTTAAACACGCAGTATTATCATTATCGTTCAAGCCGTTTCTGAGTAAATAGTGGATACACCTAAAACTTAATAAAAAATTACGAAAGTTAAGTTCCCCACCCGTTCTTCCGCTCTTGATGAAATTGCAGCTGTAAATTCGCAGATAAATAAATTATAAATACATCAAACACGAAGTATTATCATTATCGATCAAGCCGTTTCTGAGTAAATGGTGGATATGCCTAAAACATAAACAAAAATTACGAAAATTAATTTCCCCCTCCGTTGTTCCGTTCTTGATTAAATTGCAGCTGTGTATTCGCAGACATATACATACATCAAACACGCAGTATTATCATTATCGATCAAGCCGTTTCTGAGTAAATGGTGGATATGCCTAAAACATAAACAAAATTTACGATAGTTAAGTTCCCCCTCCGTTGTTCCGTTCTTGATGATATTGCAGCTGTAAATTCGCAGACATATACATACGTGAACACGCCGTATTATCATTATCTTTCCAGCCGTTTCTGAGTAAATAGTGGATATACGTAAAACATAAAAAAAATTTACGAAAGTTAAGTTCCCCCTCTGTTGTTCCGTTCTTGATGAAATTGCAGCTGTAATCCGCAGACATATACATATGTCAAAGACGCAGTATTATCATTATCGTTCAAGCCGTTTATGAGTAAATAGTGGATACACCTGAAACATAAAAAAAAATTACGAAAGTTAAGTTCCCCCTCCGTTGTTCCGTTCTTGATTAAATTGCAGCTGTGTATTCGCAGACATATACATACATCAAACACGCAGTATTATCATTATCGATCAAGCCGTTTCTGAGTAAATGGTGGATATGCCTAAAACATAAACAAAATTTACGATAGTTAAGTTCCCCCTCCGTTGTTCCGTTCTTGATGATATTGCAGCTGTAAATTCGCAGACATATACATACGTGAACACGCCGTATAATCATTATCGTTCAAGCCTTTACTGAGTAAATAGTGGATACACCTAAAACATAAAAAAAATTTACGAAAATTAAGTTCCCACTCCGTAGTTCCGTTCTTGAGGAAAATGCAGCTGTGAATTTGCAGACATATACATAAGTCAAACACGCAGTATTATCATTATCGTTCAAGCCGTTTCTGAGTAAATAGTGGATATACGTAAAACATAAAAAAAATTTACGAAAGTTAAGTTCCCCCTCTGTTGTTCCGTTCTTGATGAAATTGCAGCTGTAATTCGCAGACATATACATATGTCAAAGACGCAGTATTATCATTATCGTTCAAGCCGTTTATGAGTAAATAGTGGATACACCTGAAACATAAAAAAAAATTACGAAAGTTAAGTTCCCCCTCCGTTGTTCCGTTCTTGATTAAATTGCAGCTGTGTATTCGCAGACATATACATACATCAAACACGCAGTATTATCATTATCGATCAAGCCGTTTCTGAGTAAATGGTGGATATGCCTAAAACATAAACAAAATTTACGAAAGTTAAGTTCCCCCTCCGTTGTTCGGTTCTTGATGATATTGCAGCTGTAAATTCGCAGACATATACATACGTGAACACGCCGTATAATCATTATCGTTCAAGCCGTTACTGAGTAAATAGTGGATACACCTAAAACATAAAAAAAATTTACGAAAATTAAGTTCCCACTCCGTAGTTCCGTTCTTGAGGAAAATGCAGCTGTGAATTTGCAGACATATACATACGTCAAAAACGCAGTATTATCATTATTGCTCAAGCCGTTTTTGAGTAAATAGTAGATAAACCTGAAACATAAAAACAAATTACGAAAGTTAAGTTCCCCCTCCGTTGTTTCGTTTTTGATTAAATTGCAGCTGTGAATTCGCAGGCATATACATACGTCAAACAGGCAGTATTATCATTATCGTTCAAGCCGTTTCTGAGTACAAAAGTGGATACACCTAAAACATAAAATAATTTTACGAAAATTAAGTTCCCCCTCCGTTGTTCCGTTCTTGTTGAAATTGCAGCTGTGAATTCGCAGACATAAACATACGTCAAACACGCAGTATAATCATTATCGTTCAAGCCGTTACTAAGTAAATAGTGGATACACCTAAAACATAAAAAAGTTTACGAAAATTAAGTTCCCCCTCTGTTGTTCCGTTCTTGATTAATTTGCAGCTGTGAATTCGCAGACATATACATACGTCAATAACGCAGTATTATCATTATCGTTCAAGCCATTACTGACTAAATAGTGGATACACCTAAAACATAAAAAAAAATTACGAAAGTTAAGTTCTCCCTCCGTTCTTCCGTTCTTGATGAAATTGCAGCTGTAAATTCGCAGAAATATACATCCGTCAACGACGCAGTATTATCATTTTTGTTTAAGCCGTTTCTGAGTACAAAAGTGGATACACGTAAAACATAAAAAAAATTTACGAAAGTTAAGTTCCCCCTCCGATGTTCCGTTCTTGATGAATTGCAGTTGTGAATTCGCAGACATATACATACGTCAAACACGCAGTATTATCATTATCGTTCAAGCCGTTTCTGAGTAAATAGTGGATATACCTAAAACATTAACGAAATCTACGAAAGTCAAGTTCCTTATCCGTTGTTCCGTTCTTGATGAAATTGCAGCTGTAAGTTCGAAGATATATACATTAGTCAACGACGCAGTATTATCGTTATCGATCAAGGTTTGAGTACAAATGTGGATACACCTGAAACATAAAAAAAAATTACGAAAATTAATTTCCCCCTCCGTTGTTCCGTTCTTGATTAAATTGCAGCTGTGAATTCGCAGATATATACATAAGTCAAACACGCAGTATTATCATTATCGATCAAGCTGTTTCTGAGTACAAAGGTGGATACACCTGAAACATAAAAAAAAATTACGAAAGTTAAGTTCCCCCACCGTTGTTCCGTTATTGATGATATTGCAGCTGTTAATTCGCAGACATATACATATGTCAAAGACGTAGTATTATTATTATCGTTCAAGCCGTTTCTGAGTAAATAGTGGATATACCTAAAACATAAATAAAAATTTACGAAAGTTAAGTTCCCCCTCCGTTGTTCCGTTCTTGATTAAATTGCAGCTGTGAATTCGCAGACATATACATACGTCAAACACGCAGTATAATCATTATCGTTCAAGCCGTTACTAAGTAAATAGTGGATACACCTAAAACATAAAAAAGTTTACGAAAATTAAGTTCCCCCTCTGTTGTTCCGTTCTTGATTAATTTGCAGCTGTGAATTCGCAGACATATACATACGTCAATAACGCAGTATTATCATTATCGTTCAAGCCATTACTGACTAAATAGTGGATACACCTAAAACATAAAAAAAAATTACGAAAGTTAAGTTCTCCCTCCGTTCTTCCGTTCTTGATGAAATTGCAGCTGTAAATTCGCAGATATATACATCCGTCAACGACGCAGTATTATCATTTTTGTTTAAGCCGTTTCTGAGTACAAAAGTGGATACACGTAAAACATAAAAAAAATTTACGAAAGTTAAGTTCCCCCTCCGATGTTCCGTTCTTGATGAATTGCAGTTGTGAATTCGCAGACATATACATACGTCAAACACGCAGTATTATCATTATCGTTCAAGCCGTTTCTGAGTAAATAGTGGATATACCTAAAACATTAACGAAATCTACGAAAGTCAAGTTCCTTATCCGTTGTTCCGTTCTTGATGAAATTGCAGCTGTAAGTTCGAAGATATATACATTAGTCAACGACGCAGTATTATCGTTATCGATCAAGGTTTGAGTACAAATGTGGATACACCTGAAACATAAAAAAAAATTACGAAAATTAATTTCCCCCTCCGTTGTTCCGTTCTTGATTAAATTGCAGCTGTGTATTCGCAGACATATACATACATCAAACACGCAGTATTATCATTATCGATCAAGCCGTTTCTGAGTAAATGGTGGATATGCCTAAAACATAAACAAAATTTACGATAGTTAAGTTCCCCCTCCGTTGTTCCGTTCTTGATGATATTGCAGCTGTAAATTCGCAGACATATACATACGTGAACACGCCGTATAATCATTATCGTTCAAGCCGTTACTGAGTAAATAGTGGATACACCTAAAACATAAAAAAAATTTACGAAAATTAAGTTCCCACTCCGTAGTTCCGTTCTTGAGGAAAATGCAGCTGTGAATTTGCAGACATATACATAAGTCAAACACGCAGTATTATCATTATCTTTCCAGCCGTTTCTGAGTAAATAGTGGATATACGTAAAACATAAAAAAAATTTACGAAAGTTAAGTTCCCCCTCTGTTGTTCCGTTCTTGATGAAATTGCAGCTGTAATTCGCAGACATATACATATGTCAAAGACGCAGTATTATCATTATCGTTCAAGCCGTTTATGAGTAAATAGTGGATACACCTGAAACATAAAAAAAAATTACGAAAGTTAAGTTCCCCCTCCGTTGTTCCGTTCTTGATTAAATTGCAGCTGTGTATTCGCAGACATATACATACATCAAACACGCAGTATTATCATTATCGATCAAGCCGTTTCTGAGTAAATGGTGGATATGCCTAAAACATAAACAAAATTTACGAAAGTTAAGTTTCCCCTCCGTTGTTCGGTTCTTGATGATATTGCAGCTGTAAATTCGCAGACATATACATACGTGAACACGCCGTATAATCATTATCGTTCAAGCCGTTACTGAGTAAATAGTGGATACACCTAAAACATAAAAAAAATTTACGAAAATTAAGTTCCCACTCCGTAGTTCCGTTCTTGAGGAAAATGCAGCTGTGAATTTGCAGACATATACATACGTCAAAAACGCAGTATTATCATTATTGCTCAAGCCGTTTTTGAGTAAATAGTAGATAAACCTGAAACATAAAAACAAATTACGAAAGTTAAGTTCCCCCTCCGTTGTTTCGTTTTTGATTAAATTGCAGCTGTGAATTCGCAGGCATATACATACGTCAAACAGGCAGTATTATCATTATCGTTCAAGCCGTTTCTGAGTACAAAAGTGGATACACCTAAAACATAAAATAATTTTACGAAAATTAAGTTCCCCCTCCGTTGTTCCGTTCTTGTTGAAATTGCAGCTGTGAATTCGCAGACATAAACATACGTCAAACACGCAGTATAATCATTATCGTTCAAGCCGTTACTAAGTAAATAGTGGATACACCTAAAACATAAAAAAGTTTACGAAAATTAAGTTCCCCCTCTGTTGTTCCGTTCTTGATTAATTTGCAGCTGTGAATTCGCAGACATATACATACGTCAATAACGCAGTATTATCATTATCGTTCAAGCCATTACTGACTAAATAGTGGATACACCTAAAACATAAAAAAAAATTACGAAAGTTAAGTTCTCCCTCCGTTCTTCCGTTCTTGATGAAATTGCAGCTGTAAATTCGCAGAAATATACATCCGTCAACGACGCAGTATTATCATTTTTGTTTAAGCCGTTTCTGAGTACAAAAGTGGATACACGTAAAACATAAAAAAAATTTACGAAAGTTAAGTTCCCCCTCCGATGTTCCGTTCTTGATGAATTGCAGTTGTGAATTCGCAGACATATACATACGTCAAACACGCAGTATTATCATTATCGTTCAAGCCGTTTCTGAGTAAATAGTGGATATACCTAAAACATTAACGAAATCTACGAAAGTCAAGTTCCTTATCCGTTGTTCCGTTCTTGATGAAATTGCAGCTGTAAGTTCGAAGATATATACATTAGTCAACGACGCAGTATTATCGTTATCGATCAAGGTTTGAGTACAAATGTGGATACACCTGAAACATAAAAAAAAATTACGAAAATTAATTTCCCCCTCCGTTGTTCCGTTCTTGATTAAATTGCAGCTGTGAATTCGCAGATATATACATAAGTCAAACACGCAGTATTATCATTATCGATCAAGCTGTTTCTGAGTACAAAGGTGGATACACCTGAAACATAAAAAAAAATTACGAAAGTTAAGTTCCCCCACCGTTGTTCCGTTATTGATGATATTGCAGCTGTTAATTCGCAGACATATACATATGTCAAAGACGTAGTATTATTATTATCGTTCAAGCCGTTTCTGAGTAAATAGTGGATATACCTAAAACATAAATAAAAATTTACGAAAGTTAAGTTCCCCCTCCGTTGTTCCGTTCTTGATGAAATTGCAGCTGTGAATTCGCAGACATATACATACGTCAAACACGCAGTATAATCATTATCGTTCAAGCCGTTACTAAGTAAATAGTGGATACACCTAAAACATAAAAAAGTTTACGAAAATTAAGTTCCCCCTCTGTTGTTCCGTTCTTGATTAATTTGCAGCTGTGAATTCGCAGACATATACATACGTCAATAACGCAGTATTATCATTATCGTTCAAGCCATTACTGACTAAATAGTGGATACACCTAAAACATAAAAAAAAATTACGAAAGTTAAGTTCTCCCTCCGTTCTTCCGTTCTTGATGAAATTGCAGCTGTAAATTCGCAGATATATACATCCGTCAACGACGCAGTATTATCATTTTTGTTTAAGCCGTTTCTGAGTACAAAAGTGGATACACGTAAAACATAAAAAAAATTTACGAAAGTTAAGTTCCCCCTCCGATGTTCCGTTCTTGATGAATTGCAGTTGTGAATTCGCAGACATATACATATGTCAAAGACGCAGTATTATCATTATCGTTCAAGCCGTTTATGAGTAAATAGTGGATACACCTGAAACATAAAAAAAAATTACGAAAGTTAAGTTCCCCCTCCGTTGTTCCGTTCTTGATTAAATTGCAGCTGTGTATTCGCAGACATATACATACATCAAACACGCAGTATTATCATTATCGATCAAGCCGTTTCTGAGTAAATGGTGGATATGCCTAAAACATAAACAAAATTTACGAAAGTTAAGTTCCCCCTCCGTTGTTCGGTTCTTGATGATATTGCAGCTGTAAATTCGCAGACATATACATACGTGAACACGCCGTATAATCATTATCGTTCAAGCCGTTACTGAGTAAATAGTGGATACACCTAAAACATAAAAAAAATTTACGAAAATTAAGTTCCCACTCCGTAGTTCCGTTCTTGAGGAAAATGCAGCTGTGAATTTGCAGACATATACATACGTCAAAAACGCAGTATTATCATTATTGCTCAAGCCGTTTTTGAGTAAATAGTAGATAAACCTGAAACATAAAAACAAATTACGAAAGTTAAGTTCCCCCTCCGTTGTTTCGTTTTTGATTAAATTGCAGCTGTGAATTCGCAGGCATATACATACGTCAAACAGGCAGTATTATCATTATCGTTCAAGCCGTTTCTGAGTACAAAAGTGGATACACCTAAAACATAAAATAATTTTACGAAAATTAAGTTCCCCCTCCGTTGTTCCGTTCTTGTTGAAATTGCAGCTGTGAATTCGCAGACATAAACATACGTCAAACACGCAGTATAATCATTATCGTTCAAGCCGTTACTAAGTAAATAGTGGATACACCTAAAACATAAAAAAGTTTACGAAAATTAAGTTCCCCCTCTGTTGTTCCGTTCTTGATTAATTTGCAGCTGTGAATTCGCAGACATATACATACGTCAATAACGCAGTATTATCATTATCGTTCAAGCCATTACTGACTAAATAGTGGATACACCTAAAACATAAAAAAAAATTACGAAAGTTAAGTTCTCCCTCCGTTCTTCCGTTCTTGATGAAATTGCAGCTGTAAATTCGCAGAAATATACATCCGTCAACGACGCAGTATTATCATTTTTGTTTAAGCCGTTTCTGAGTACAAAAGTGGATACACGTAAAACATAAAAAAAATTTACGAAAGTTAAGTTCCCCCTCCGATGTTCCGTTCTTGATGAATTGCAGTTGTGAATTCGCAGACATATACATACGTCAAACACGCAGTATTATCATTATCGTTCAAGCCGTTTCTGAGTAAATAGTGGATATACCTAAAACATTAACGAAATCTACGAAAGTCAAGTTCCTTATCCGTTGTTCCGTTCTTGATGAAATTGCAGCTGTAAGTTCGAAGATATATACATTAGTCAACGACGCAGTATTATCGTTATCGATCAAGGTTTGAGTACAAATGTGGATACACCTGAAACATAAAAAAAAATTACGAAAATTAATTTCCCCCTCCGTTGTTCCGTTCTTGATTAAATTGCAGCTGTGAATTCGCAGATATATACATAAGTCAAACACGCAGTATTATCATTATCGATCAAGCTGTTTCTGAGTACAAAGGTGGATACACCTGAAACATAAAAAAAAATTACGAAAGTTAAGTTCCCCCACCGTTGTTCCGTTATTGATGATATTGCAGCTGTTAATTCGCAGACATATACATATGTCAAAGACGTAGTATTATTATTATCGTTCAAGCCGTTTCTGAGTAAATAGTGGATATACCTAAAACATAAATAAAAATTTACGAAAGTTAAGTTCCCCCTCCGTTGTTCCGTTCTTGATTAAATTGCAGCTGTGAATTCGCAGACATATACATACGTCAAACACGCAGTATAATCATTATCGTTCAAGCCGTTTCTGAGTAAATAGTGGATACACCTAAAACATAAAAAAGTTTACGAAAATTAAGTTCCCCCTCTGTTGTTCCGTTCTTGATTAATTTGCAGCTGTGAATTCGCAGACATATACATACGTCAATAACGCAGTATTATCATTATCGTTCAAGCCATTACTGACTAAATAGTGGATACACCTAAAACATAAAAAAAAATTACGAAAGTTAAGTTCTCCCTCCGTTCTTCCGTTCTTGATGAAATTGCAGCTGTAAATTCGCAGATATATACATCCGTCAACGACGCAGTATTATCATTTTTGTTTAAGCCGTTTCTGAGTACAAAAGTGGATACACGTAAAACATAAAAAAAATTTACGAAAGTTAAGTTCCCCCTCCGATGTTCCGTTCTTGATGAATTGCAGTTGTGAATTCGCAGACATATACATACGTCAAACACGCAGTATTATCATTATCGTTCAAGCCGTTTCTGAGTAAATAGTGGATATACCTAAAACATTAACGAAATCTACGAAAGTCAAGTTCCTTATCCGTTGTTCCGTTCTTGATGAAATTGCAGCTGTAAGTTCGAAGATATATACATTAGTCAACGACGCAGTATTATCGTTATCGATCAAGGTTTGAGTACAAATGTGGATACACCTGAAACATAAAAAAAAATTACGAAAATTAATTTCCCCCTCCGTTGTTCCGTTCTTGATTAAATTGCAGCTGTGAATTCGCAGACATATACATACGTCAAAAACGCAGTATTATCATTATCGATCAAGCCGTTTCTGAGTAAATGGTGGATATGCCTAAAACATAAACAAAATTTACGATAGTTAAGTTCCCCCTCCGTTGTTCCGTTCTTGATGATATTGCAGCTGTAAATTCGCAGACATATACATACGTGAACACGCCGTATAATCATTATCGTTCAAGCCGTTACTGAGTAAATAGTGGATACACCTAAAACATAAAAAAAATTTACGAAAATTAAGTTCCCACTCCGTAGTTCCGTTCTTGAGGAAAATGCAGCTGTGAATTTGCAGACATATACATAAGTCAAACACGCAGTATTATCATTATCTTTCCAGCCGTTTCTGAGTAAATAGTGGATATACGTAAAACATAAAAAAAATTTACGAAAGTTAAGTTCCCCCTCTGTTGTTCCGTTCTTGATGAAATTGCAGCTGTAATTCGCAGACATATACATATGTCAAAGACGCAGTATTATCATTATCGTTCAAGCCGTTTATGAGTAAATAGTGGATACACCTGAAACATAAAAAAAAATTACGAAAGTTAAGTTCCCCCTCCGTTGTTCCGTTCTTGATTAAATTGCAGCTGTGTATTCGCAGACATATACATACATCAAACACGCAGTATTATCATTATCGATCAAGCCGTTTCTGAGTAAATGGTGGATATGCCTAAAACATAAACAAAATTTACGAAAGTTAAGTTTCCCCTCCGTTGTTCGGTTCTTGATGATATTGCAGCTGTAAATTCGCAGACATATACATACGTGAACACGCCGTATAATCATTATCGTTCAAGCCGTTACTGAGTAAATAGTGGATACACCTAAAACATAAAAAAAATTTACGAAAATTAAGTTCCCACTCCGTAGTTCCGTTCTTGAGGAAAATGCAGCTGTGAATTTGCAGACATATACATACGTCAAAAACGCAGTATTATCATTATTGCTCAAGCCGTTTTTGAGTAAATAGTAGATAAACCTGAAACATAAAAACAAATTACGAAAGTTAAGTTCCCCCTCCGTTGTTTCGTTTTTGATTAAATTGCAGCTGTGAATTCGCAGGCATATACATACGTCAAACAGGCAGTATTATCATTATCGTTCAAGCCGTTTCTGAGTACAAAAGTGGATACACCTAAAACATAAAATAATTTTACGAAAATTAAGTTCCCCCTCCGTTGTTCCGTTCTTGTTGAAATTGCAGCTGTGAATTCGCAGACATAAACATACGTCAAACACGCAGTATAATCATTATCGTTCAAGCCGTTACTAAGTAAATAGTGGATACACCTAAAACATAAAAAAGTTTACGAAAATTAAGTTCCCCCTCTGTTGTTCCGTTCTTGATTAATTTGCAGCTGTGAATTCGCAGACATATACATACGTCAATAACGCAGTATTATCATTATCGTTCAAGCCATTACTGACTAAATAGTGGATACACCTAAAACATAAAAAAAAATTACGAAAGTTAAGTTCTCCCTCCGTTCTTCCGTTCTTGATGAAATTGCAGCTGTAAATTCGCAGAAATATACATCCGTCAACGACGCAGTATTATCATTTTTGTTTAAGCCGTTTCTGAGTACAAAAGTGGATACACGTAAAACATAAAAAAAATTTACGAAAGTTAAGTTCCCCCTCCGATGTTCCGTTCTTGATGAATTGCAGTTGTGAATTCGCAGACATATACATACGTCAAACACGCAGTATTATCATTATCGTTCAAGCCGTTTCTGAGTAAATAGTGGATATACCTAAAACATTAACGAAATCTACGAAAGTCAAGTTCCTTATCCGTTGTTCCGTTCTTGATGAAATTGCAGCTGTAAGTTCGAAGATATATACATTAGTCAACGACGCAGTATTATCGTTATCGATCAAGGTTTGAGTACAAATGTGGATACACCTGAAACATAAAAAAAAATTACGAAAATTAATTTCCCCCTCCGTTGTTCCGTTCTTGATTAAATTGCAGCTGTGAATTCGCAGATATATACATAAGTCAAACACGCAGTATTATCATTATCGATCAAGCTGTTTCTGAGTACAAAGGTGGATACACCTGAAACATAAAAAAAAATTACGAAAGTTAAGTTCCCCCACCGTTGTTCCGTTATTGATGATATTGCAGCTGTTAATTCGCAGACATATACATATGTCAAAGACGTAGTATTATTATTATCGTTCAAGCCGTTTCTGAGTAAATAGTGGATATACCTAAAACATAAATAAAAATTTACGAAAGTTAAGTTCCCCCTCCGTTGTTCCGTTCTTGATTAAATTGCAGCTGTGAATTCGCAGACATATACATACGTCAAACACGCAGTATAATCATTATCGTTCAAGCCGTTACTAAGTAAATAGTGGATACACCTAAAACATAAAAAAGTTTACGAAAATTAAGTTCCCCCTCTGTTGTTCCGTTCTTGATTAATTTGCAGCTGTGAATTCGCAGACATATACATACGTCAATAACGCAGTATTATCATTATCGTTCAAGCCATTACTGACTAAATAGTGGATACACCTAAAACATAAAAAAAAATTACGAAAGTTAAGTTCTCCCTCCGTTCTTCCGTTCTTGATGAAATTGCAGCTGTAAATTCGCAGATATATACATCCGTCAACGACGCAGTATTATCATTTTTGTTTAAGCCGTTTCTGAGTACAAAAGTGGATACACGTAAAACATAAAAAAAATTTACGAAAGTTAAGTTCCCCCTCCGATGTTCCGTTCTTGATGAATTGCAGTTGTGAATTCGCAGACATATACATACGTCAAACACGCAGTATTATCATTATCGTTCAAGCCGTTTCTGAGTAAATAGTGGATATACCTAAAACATTAACGAAATCTACGAAAGTCAAGTTCCTTATCCGTTGTTCCGTTCTTGATGAAATTGCAGCTGTAAGTTCGAAGATATATACATTAGTCAACGACGCAGTATTATCGTTATCGATCAAGGTTTGAGTACAAATGTGGATACACCTGAAACATAAAAAAAAATTACGAAAATTAATTTCCCCCTCCGTTGTTCCGTTCTTGATTAAATTGCAGCTGTGAATTCGCAGATATACACATAAGTCAAACACGCAGTATTATCATTATCGATCAAGCTGTTTCTGAGTACAAAGGTGGATACACCTGAAACATAAAAAAAAATTACGAAAGTTAAGTTCCCCCACCGTTGTTCCGTTATTGATGATATTGCAGCTGTTAATTCGCAGACATATACATATGTCAAAGACGTAGTATTATTATTATCGTTCAAGCCGTTTCTGAGTAAATAGTGGATATACCTAAAACATAAATAAAAATTTACGAAAGTTAAGTTCCCCCTCCGTTGTTCCGTTCTTGATTAAATTGCAGCTGTGAATTCGCAGACATATACATACGTCAAACAGGCAGTATTATCATTATCGTTCAAGCCGTTTTTAGGTAAATAGTAGATAAACCTAAAACATAAAAAAAATTAACGAAAGGAAAGTTCCCCCTCCGTTGTTCCGTTCTTGATGAAATTGCAGCTGTGAATTCGCAGACATATACATACGTCAAACACGCAGTATTATCATTATCGTTCAAGCCGTTTCTGAGTAAATAGTGGATATACCTAAAACATTAACGAAATCTACGAAAGTCAAGTTCCTTATCCGTTGTTCCGTTCTTGATGAAATTGCAGCTGTAAGTTCGAAGATATATACATTAGTCAACGACGCAGTATTATCGTTATCGATCAAGGTTTGAGTACAAATGTGGATACACCTGAAACATAAAAAAAAAATTACGAAAATTAATTTCCCCCTCCGTTGTTCCGTTCTTGATTAAATTGCAGCTGTGAATTCGCAGATATATACATAAGTCAAACACGCAGTATTATCATTATCGATCAAGCTGTTTCTGAGTACAAAGGTGGATACACCTGAAACATAAAAAAAAATTACGAAAGTTAAGTTCCCCCACCGTTGTTCCGTTATTGATGATATTGCAGCTGTTAATTCGCAGACATATACATATGTCAAAGACGTAGTATTATTATTATCGTTCAAGCCGTTTCTGAGTAAATAGTGGATATACCTAAAACATAAATAAAAATTTACGAAAGTTAAGTTCCCCCTCCGTTGTTCCGTTCTGGATTAAATTGCAGCTGTGAATTCGCAGACATATACATACGTCAAACAGGCAGTATTATCATTATCGTTCAAGCCGTTTTTAGGTAAATAGTAGATAAACCTAAAACATAAAAAAAATTAACGAAAGGAAAGTTCCCCCTCCGTTGTTCCGTTCTTGATGAAATTGCAGCTGTGAATTCGCAGACATATACATACGTTAAACACGCAGTATTATCATTATCGTTCAAGCCGTTTCTGAGTAAATAGTGGATACACCTAAAACTTAATAAAAAATTACGAAAGTTAAGTTCCCCACCCGTTCTTCCGCTCTTGATGAAATTGCAGCTGTAAATTCGCAGATAAATAAATTATAAATACATCAAACACGAAGTATTATCATTATCGATCAAGCCGTTTCTGAGTAAATGGTGGATATGCCTAAAACATAAACAAAAATTACGAAAATTAATTTCCCCCTCCGTTGTTCCGTTCTTGATTAAATTGCAGCTGTGTATTCGCAGACATATACATACATCAAACACGCAGTATTATCATTATCGATCAAGCCGTTTCTGAGTAAATGGTGGATATGCCTAAAACATAAACAAAATTTACGATAGTTAAGTTCCCCCTCCGTTGTTCCGTTCTTGATGATATTGCAGCTGTAAATTCGCAGACATATACATACGTGAACACGCCGTATAATCATTATCGTTCAAGCCGTTACTGAGTAAATAGTGGATACACCTAAAACATAAAAAAAATTTACGAAAATTAAGTTCCCACTCCGTAGTTCCGTTCTTGAGGAAAATGCAGCTGTGAATTTGCAGACATATACATAAGTCAAACACGCAGTATTATCATTATCTTTCCAGCCGTTTCTGAGTAAATAGTGGATATACGTAAAACATAAAAAAAATTTACGAAAGTTAAGTTCCCCCTCTGTTGTTCCGTTCTTGATGAAATTGCAGCTGTAATTCGCAGACATATACATATGTCAAAGACGCAGTATTATCATTATCGTTCAAGCCGTTTATGAGTAAATAGTGGATACACCTGAAACATAAAAAAAAATTACGAAAGTTAAGTTCCCCCTCCGTTGTTCCGTTCTTGATTAAATTGCAGCTGTGTATTCGCAGACATATACATACATCAAACACGCAGTATTATCATTATCGATCAAGCCGTTTCTGAGTAAATGGTGGATATGCCTAAAACATAAACAAAATTTACGAAAGTTAAGTTCCCCCTCCGTTGTTCGGTTCTTGATGATATTGCAGCTGTAAATTCGCAGACATATACATACGTGAACACGCCGTATAATCATTATCGTTCAAGCCGTTACTGAGTAATTAGTGGATACACCTAAAACATAAAAAAAATTTACGAAAATTAAGTTCCCACTCCGTAGTTCCGTTCTTGAGGAAAATGCAGCTGTGAATTTGCAGACATATACATACGTCAAAAACGCAGTATTATCATTATTGCTCAAGCCGTTTTTGAGTAAATAGTAGATAAACCTGAAACATAAAAACAAATTACGAAAGTTAAGTTCCCCCTCCGTTGTTTCGTTTTTGATTAAATTGCAGCTGTGAATTCGCAGGCATATACATACGTCAAACAGGCAGTATTATCATTATCGTTCAAGCCGTTTCTGAGTACAAAAGTGGATACACCTAAAACATAAAATAATTTTACGAAAATTAAGTTCCCCCTCCGTTGTTCCGTTCTTGTTGAAATTGCAGCTGTGAATTCGCAGACATAAACATACGTCAAACAAGCAGTATAATCATTATCGTTCAAGCCGTTACTAAGTAAATAGTGGATACACCTAAAACATAAAAAAGTTTACGAAAATTAAGTTCCCCCTCTGTTGTTCCGTTCTTGATTAATTTGCAGCTGTGAATTCGCAGACATATACATACGTCAATAACGCAGTATTATCATTATCGTTCAAGCCATTACTGACTAAATAGTGGATACACCTAAAACATAAAAAAAAATTACGAAAGTTAAGTTCTCCCTCCGTTCTTCCGTTCTTGATGAAATTGCAGCTGTAAATTCGCAGAAATATACATCCGTCAACGACGCAGTATTATCATTTTTGTTTAAGCCGTTTCTGAGTACAAAAGTGGATACACGTAAAACATAAAAAAAATTTACGAAAGTTAAGTTCCCCCTCCGATGTTCCGTTCTTGATGAATTGCAGTTGTGAATTCGCAGACATATACATACGTCAAACACGCAGTATTATCATTATCGTTCAAGCCGTTTCTGAGTAAATAGTGGATATACCTAAAACATTAACGAAATCTACGAAAGTCAAGTTCCTTATCCGTTGTTCCGTTCTTGATGAAATTGCAGCTGTAAGTTCGAAGATATATACATTAGTCAACGACGCAGTATTATCGTTATCGATCAAGGTTTGAGTACAAATGTGGATACACCTGAAACATAAAAAAAAATTACGAAAATTAATTTCCCCCTCCGTTGTTCCGTTCTTGATTAAATTGCAGCTGTGAATTCGCAGATATATACATAAGTCAAACACGCAGTATTATCATTATCGATCAAGCTGTTTCTGAGTACAAAGGTGGATACACCTGAAACATAAAAAAAAATTACGAAAGTTAAGTTCCCCCACCGTTGTTCCGTTATTGATGATATTGCAGCTGTTAATTCGCAGACATATACATATGTCAAAGACGTAGTATTATTATTATCGTTCAAGCCGTTTCTGAGTAAATAGTGGATATACCTAAAACATAAATAAAAATTTACGAAAGTTAAGTTCCCCCTCCGTTGTTCCGTTCTTGATTAAATTGCAGCTGTGAATTCGCAGACATATACATACGTCAAACACGCAGTATAATCATTATCGTTCAAGCCGTTACTAAGTAAATAGTGGATACACCTAAAACATAAAAAAGTTTACGAAAATTAAGTTCCCCCTCTGTTGTTCCGTTCTTGATTAATTTGCAGCTGTGAATTCGCAGACATATACATACGTCAATAACGCAGTATTATCATTATCGTTCAAGCCATTACTGACTAAATAGTGGATACACCTAAAACATAAAAAAAAATTACGAAAGTTAAGTTCTCCCTCCGTTCTTCCGTTCTTGATGAAATTGCAGCTGTAAATTCGCAGATATATACATCCGTCAACGACGCAGTATTATCATTTTTGTTTAAGCCGTTTCTGAGTACAAAAGTGGATACACGTAAAACATAAAAAAAATTTACGAAAGTTAAGTTCCCCCTCCGATGTTCCGTTCTTGATGAATTGCAGTTGTGAATTCGCAGACATATACATACGTCAAACACGCAGTATTATCATTATCGTTCAAGCCGTTTCTGAGTAAATAGTGGATATACCTAAAACATTAACGAAATCTACGAAAGTCAAGTTCCTTATCCGTTGTTCCGTTCTTGATGAAATTGCAGCTGTAAGTTCGAAGATATATACATTAGTCAACGACGCAGTATTATCGTTATCGATCAAGGTTTGAGTACAAATGTGGATACACCTGAAACATAAAAAAAAAATTACGAAAATTAATTTCCCCCTCCGTTGTTCCGTTCTTGATTAAATTGCAGCTGTGAATTCGCAGATATATACATAAGTCAAACACGCAGTATTATCATTATCGATCAAGCTGTTTCTGAGTACAAAGGTGGATACACCTGAAACATAAAAAAAAATTACGAAAGTTAAGTTCCCCCACCGTTGTTCCGTTATTGATGATATTGCAGCTGTTAATTCGCAGACATATACATATGTCAAAGACGTAGTATTATTATTATCGTTCAAGCCGTTTCTGAGTAAATAGTGGATATACCTAAAACATAAATAAAAATTTACGAAAGTTAAGTTCCCCCTCCGTTGTTCCGTTCTGGATTAAATTGCAGCTGTGAATTCGCAGACATATACATACGTCAAACAGGCAGTATTATCATTATCGTTCAAGCCGTTTTTAGGTAAATAGTAGATAAACCTAAAACATAAAAAAAATTAACGAAAGGAAAGTTCCCCCTCCGTTGTTCCGTTCTTGATGAAATTGCAGCTGTGAATTCGCAGACATATACATACGTTAAACACGCAGTATTATCATTATCGTTAAAGCCGTTTCTGAGTAAATAGTGGATACACCTAAAACTTAATAAAAAATTACGAAAGTTAAGTTCCCCACCCGTTCTTCCGCTCTTGATGAAATTGCAGCTGTAAATTCGCAGATAAATAAATTATAAATACATCAAACACGAAGTATTATCATTATCGATCAAGCCGTTTCTGAGTAAATGGTGGATATGCCTAAAACATAAACAAAATTTACGATAGTTAAGTTCCCCCTCCGTTGTTCCGTTCTTGATGATATTGCAGCTGTAAATTCGCAGACATATACATACGTGAACACGCCGTATAATCATTATCGTTCAAGCCGTTACTGAGTAAATAGTGGATACACCTAAAACATAAAAAAAATTTACGAAAATTAAGTTCCCACTCCGTAGTTCCGTTCTTGAGGAAAATGCAGCTGTGAATTTGCAGACATATACATAAGTCAAACACGCAGTATTATCATTATCTTTCCAGCCGTTTCTGAGTAAATAGTGGATATACGTAAAACTTAATAAAAAATTACGAAAGTTAAGTTCCCCACCCGTTCTTCCGCTCTTGATGAAATTGCAGCTGTAAATTCGCAGATAAATAAATTATAAATACATCAAACACGAAGTATTATCATTATCGATCAAGCCGTTTCTGAGTAAATGGTGGATATGCCTAAAACATAAACAAAATTTACGATAGTTAAGTTCCCCCTCCGTTGTTCCGTTCTTGATGATATTGCAGCTGTAAATTCGCAGACATATACATACGTGAACACGCCGTATAATCATTATCGTTCAAGCCGTTACTGAGTAAATAGTGGATACACCTAAAACATAAAAAAAATTTACGAAAATTAAGTTCCCACTCCGTAGTTCCGTTCTTGAGGAAAATGCAGCTGTGAATTTGCAGACATATACATAAGTCAAACACGCAGTATTATCATTATCTTTCCAGCCGTTTCTGAGTAAATAGTGGATATACGTAAAACATAAAAAAAATTTACGAAAGTTAAGTTCCCCCTCTGTTGTTCCGTTCTTGATGAAATTGCAGCTGTAATTCGCAGACATATACATATGTCAAAGACGCAGTATTATCATTATCGTTCAAGCCGTTTATGAGTAAATAGTGGATACATCTGAAACATAAAAAAAAATTACGAAAGTTAAGTTCCCCCTCCGTTGTTCCGTTCTTGATTAAATTGCAGCTGTGTATTCGCAGACATATACATACATCAAACACGCAGTATTATCATTATCGATCAAGCCGTTTCTGAGTAAATGGTGGATATGCCTAAAACATAAACAAAATTTACGAAAGTTAAGTTCCCCCTCCGTTGTTCGGTTCTTGATGATATTGCAGCTGTAAATTCGCAGACATATACATACGTGAACACGCCGTATAATCATTATCGTTCAAGCCGTTACTGAGTAAATAGTGGATACACCTAAAACATAAAAAAAATTTACGAAAATTAAGTTCCCACTCCGTAGTTCCGTTCTTGAGGAAAATGCAGCTGTGAATTTGCAGACATATACATACGTCAAAAACGCAGTATTATCATTATTGCTCAAGCCGTTTTTGAGTAAATAGTAGATAAACCTGAAACATAAAAACAAATTACGAAAGTTAAGTTCCCCCTCCGTTGTTTCGTTTTTGATTAAATTGCAGCTGTGAATTCGCAGGCATATACATACGTCAAACAGGCAGTATTATCATTATCGTTCAAGCCGTTTCTGAGTACAAAAGTGGATACACCTAAAACATAAAATAATTTTACGAAAATTAAGTTCCCCCTCCGTTGTTCCGTTCTTGTTGAAATTGCAGCTGTAAATTCGCAGACATAAACATACGTCAAACACGCAGTATAATCATTATCGTTCAAGCCGTTACTAAGTAAATAGTGGATACACCTAAAACATAAAAAAGTTTACGAAAATTAAGTTCCCCCTCTGTTGTTCCGTTCTTGATTAATTTGCAGCTGTGAATTCGCAGACATATACATACATCAATAACGCAGTATTATCATTATCGTTCAAGCCATTACTGACTAAATAGTGGATACACCTAAAACATAAAAAAAAATTACGAAAGTTAAGTTCTCCCTCCGTTCTTCCGTTCTTGATGAAATTGCAGCTGTAAATTCGCAGATATATACATCCGTCAACGACGCAGTATTATCATTTTTGTTTAAGCCGTTTCTGAGTACAAAAGTGGATACACGTAAAACATAAAAAAAATTTACGAAAGTTAAGTTCCCCCTCCGATGTTCCGTTCTTGATGAATTGCAGTTGTGAATTCGCAGACATATACATACGTCAAACACGCAGTATTATCGTTATCGTTCAAGCCGTTTCTGAGTAAATAGTGGATATACCTAAAACATTAACGAAATCTACGAAAGTCAAGTTCCTTATCCGTTGTTCCGTTCTTGATGAAATTGCAGCTGTGAATTCGCAGACATATACATACGTTAAACACGCAGTATTATCATTATCGTTCAAGCCGTTTCTGAGTAAATAGTGGATACACCTAAAACTTAATAAAAAATTACGAAATTTAAGTTCCCCACCCGTTCTTCCGCTCTTGATGAAATTGCAGCTGTAAATTCGCAGATAAATAAATTATAAATACATCAAACACGCAGTATTATCATTATCGATCAAGCCGTTTCTGAGTAAATGGTGGATATGCCTAAAAAATAAATAAAATTTACGATAGTTAAGTTCCCCCTCCGTAGTTCCGTTTTTTAATGATATTGCAGCTGTAAATTCGCAGACATATACATACGTGAACACGCCGTATAATCATTATCGTTCAAGCCGTTACTGAGTAAATAGTGGATACACCTAAAACATAAAAAAAATTTACGAAAATTAAGTTCCCACTCCGTAGTTCCGTTCTTGAGGAAAATGCAGCTGTGAATTTGCAGACATATACATAAGTCAAACAGGCAGTATTATCATTATCTTTCCAGCCGTTTCTGAGTAAATAGTGGATATACGTAAAACATAAAAAAAATTTACGAAAGTTAAGTTCCCCCTCTGTTGTTCCGTTCTTGATGAAATTGCAGCTGTAATTCGCAGACATATACATATGTCAAAGACGCAGTATTATCATTATCGTTCAAGCCGTTTCTGAGTAAATAGTGGATACACCTGAAACATAAAAAAAAATTACGAAAGTTAAGTTCCCCCTCCGTTGTTCCGTTCTTGATTAAATTGCAGCTGTGTGTTCGCAGACATATACATACGTCAAACACGCAGTATTATCATTATCGTTCAAGCCGTTTCGGAGTAAATAAAGTATATACCTAAAAAAAAAAAAAAATTTAGGAAAGTTAAGTTCCCCCTCCGTTGATCTTTTCTTGATGAAATTGACGCTGTGAATTCGCAACACATATACATACGTCAAAGACGCAGTGTTATCATTATCGTTCAAGCCGTTTTTAAGTAAATAGTAGATAAACCTAAAACATAAAAAAAATTAACGAAAGGAATGTTCCCCCTCCGTTGTTCCGTTCTTGATGAAATTGCAGCTGTGAATTCGCAGACATATACATACGTTAAACACGCAGTATTATCATTATCGTTCAAGCCGTTTCTGAGTAAATAGTGGATACACCTAAAACTTAATAAAAAATTACGAAAGTTAAGTTCCCCACCCGTTCTTCCGCTCTTGATGAAATTGCAGCTGTAAATTCGCAGATAAATAAATTATAAATACATCAAACACGCAGTATTATCATTATCGATCAAGCCGTTTCTGAGTACAAATGTGGATACACCAAAAACATAAAAAAAAATTACGAAAGGTAAGTTCCCCCTCCGTTCTTGATTGAATTGCAGCTGTGAATTCGCAGACATATACATCCGTCAACGACGCAGTATTATCATTTTTGTTTAAGCCGTTTCTGAGTACAAAAGTGGATACACGTAAAACATAAAAAAAATTTACGAAAGTTAAGTTCCCCCTCCGATGTTCCGTTCTTGATGAATTGCAGTTGTGAATTCGCAGACATATACATACGTCAAACACGCAGTATTATCATTATCGTTCAAGCCGTTTCTGAGTAAATAGTGGATATACCTAAAACATTAACGAAATCTACGAAAGTCAAGTTCCTTATCCGTTGTTCCGTTCTTGATGAAATTGCAGCTGTAAGTTCGAAGATATATACATTAGTCAACGACGCAGTATTATCGTTATCGATCAAGGTTTGAGTACAAATGTGGATACACCTGAAACATAAAAAAAAATTACGAAAATTAATTTCCCCCTCCGTTGTTCCGTTCTTGATTAAATTGCAGCTGTGAATTCGCAGATATATACATAAGTCAAACACGCAGTATTATCATTATCGATCAAGCTGTTTCTGAGTACAAAGGTGGATACACCTGAAACATAAAAAAAAATTACGAAAGTTAAGTTCCCCCACCGTTGTTCCGTTATTGATGATATTGCAGCTGTTAATTCGCAGACATATACATATGTCAAAGACGTAGTATTATTATTATCGTTCAAGCCGTTTCTGAGTAAATAGTGGATATACCTAAAACATAAATAAAAATTTACGAAAGTTAAGTTCCCCCTCCGTTGTTCCGTTCTTGATTAAATTGCAGCTGTGAATTCGCAGACATATACATACGTCAAACACGCAGTATAATCATTATCGTTCAAGCCGTTACTGAGTAAATAGTGGATACACCTAAAACATAAAAAAGTTTACGAAAATTAAGTTCCCCCTCTGTTGTTCCGTTCTTGATTAATTTGCAGCTGTGAATTCGCAGACATATACATACGTCAATAACGCAGTATTATCATTATCGTTCAAGCCATTACTGACTAAATAGTGGATACACCTAAAACATAAAAAAAAATTACGAAAGTTAAGTTCTCCCTCCGTTCTTCCGTTCTTGATGAAATTGCAGCTGTAAATTCGCAGATATATACATCCGTCAACGACGCAGTATTATCATTTTTGTTTAAGCCGTTTCTGAGTACAAAAGTGGATACACGTAAAACATAAAAAAAATTTACGAAAGTTAAGTTCCCCCTCCGATGTTCCGTTCTTGATGAATTGCAGTTGTGAATTCGCAGACATATACATACGTCAAACACGCAGTATTATCATTATCGTTCAAGCCGTTTCTGAGTAAATAGTGGATATACCTAAAACATTAACGAAATCTACGAAAGTCAAGTTCCTTATCCGTTGTTCCGTTCTTGATGAAATTGCAGCTGTAAGTTCGAAGATATATACATTAGTCAACGACGCAGTATTATCGTTATCGATCAAGGTTTGAGTACAAATGTGGATACACCTGAAACATAAAAAAAAAATTACGAAAATTAATTTCCCCCTCCGTTGTTCCGTTCTTGATTAAATTGCAGCTGTGAATTCGCAGATATATACATAAGTCAAACACGCAGTATTATCATTATCGATCAAGCTGTTTCTGAGTACAAAGGTGGATACACCTGAAACATAAAAAAAAATTACGAAAGTTAAGTTCCCCCACCGTTGTTCCGTTATTGATGATATTGCAGCTGTTAATTCGCAGACATATACATATGTCAAAGACGTAGTATTATTATTATCGTTCAAGCCGTTTCTGAGTAAATAGTGGATATACCTAAAACATAAATAAAAATTTACGAAAGTTAAGTTCCCCCTCCGTTGTTCCGTTCTGGATTAAATTGCAGCTGTGAATTCGCAGACATATACATACGTCAAACAGGCAGTATTATCATTATCGTTCAAGCCGTTTTTAGGTAAATAGTAGATAAACCTAAAACATAAAAAAAATTAACGAAAGGAAAGTTCCCCCTCCGTTGTTCCGTTCTTGATGAAATTGCAGCTGTGAATTCGCAGACATATACATACGTTAAACACGCAGTATTATCATTATCGTTCAAGCCGTTTCTGAGTAAATAGTGGATACACCTAAAACTTAATAAAAAATTACGAAAGTTAAGTTCCCCACCCGTTCTTCCGCTCTTGATGAAATTGCAGCTGTAAATTCGCAGATAAATAAATTATAAATACATCAAACACGAAGTATTATCATTATCGATCAAGCCGTTTCTGAGTAAATGGTGGATATGCCTAAAACATAAACAAAATTTACGATAGTTAAGTTCCCCCTCCGTTGTTCCGTTCTTGATGATATTGCAGCTGTAAATTCGCAGACATATACATACGTGAACACGCCGTATAATCATTATCGTTCAAGCCGTTACTGAGTAAATAGTGGATACACCTAAAACATAAAAAAAATTTACGAAAATTAAGTTCCCACTCCGTAGTTCCGTTCTTGAGGAAAATGCAGCTGTGAATTTGCAGACATATACATAAGTCAAACACGCAGTATTATCATTATCTTTCCAGCCGTTTCTGAGTAAATAGTGGATATACGTAAAACTTAATAAAAAATTACGAAAGTTAAGTTCCCCACCCGTTCTTCCGCTCTTGATGAAATTGCAGCTGTAAATTCGCAGATAAATAAATTATAAATACATCAAACACGAAGTATTATCATTATCGATCAAGCCGTTTCTGAGTAAATGGTGGATATGCCTAAAACATAAACAAAATTTACGATAGTTAAGTTCCCCCTCCGTTGTTCCGTTCTTGATGATATTGCAGCTGTAAATTCGCAGACATATACATACGTGAACACGCCGTATAATCATTATCGTTCAAGCCGTTACTGAGTAAATAGTGGATACACCTAAAACATAAAAAAAATTTACGAAAATTAAGTTCCCACTCCGTAGTTCCGTTCTTGAGGAAAATGCAGCTGTGAATTTGCAGACATATACATAAGTCAAACACGCAGTATTATCATTATCTTTCCAGCCGTTTCTGAGTAAATAGTGGATATACGTAAAACATAAAAAAAATTTACGAAAGTTAAGTTCCCCCTCTGTTGTTCCGTTCTTGATGAAATTGCAGCTGTAATTCGCAGACATATACATATGTCAAAGACGCAGTATTATCATTATCGTTCAAGCCGTTTATGAGTAAATAGTGGATACATCTGAAACATAAAAAAAAATTACGAAAGTTAAGTTCCCCCTCCGTTGTTCCGTTCTTGATTAAATTGCAGCTGTGTATTCGCAGACATATACATACATCAAACACGCAGTATTATCATTATCGATCAAGCCGTTTCTGAGTAAATGGTGGATATGCCTAAAACATAAACAAAATTTACGAAAGTTAAGTTCCCCCTCCGTTGTTCGGTTCTTGATGATATTGCAGCTGTAAATTCGCAGACATATACATACGTGAACACGCCGTATAATCATTATCGTTCAAGCCGTTACTGAGTAAATAGTGGATACACCTAAAACATAAAAAAAATTTACGAAAATTAAGTTCCCACTCCGTAGTTCCGTTCTTGAGGAAAATGCAGCTGTGAATTTGCAGACATATACATACGTCAAAAACGCAGTATTATCATTATTGCTCAAGCCGTTTTTGAGTAAATAGTAGATAAACCTGAAACATAAAAACAAATTACGAAAGTTAAGTTCCCCCTCCGTTGTTTCGTTTTTGATTAAATTGCAGCTGTGAATTCGCAGGCATATACATACGTCAAACAGGCAGTATTATCATTATCGTTCAAGCCGTTTCTGAGTACAAAAGTGGATACACCTAAAACATAAAATAATTTTACGAAAATTAAGTTCCCCCTCCGTTGTTCCGTTCTTGTTGAAATTGCAGCTGTAAATTCGCAGACATAAACATACGTCAAACACGCAGTATAATCATTATCGTTCAAGCCGTTACTAAGTAAATAGTGGATACACCTAAAACATAAAAAAGTTTACGAAAATTAAGTTCCCCCTCTGTTGTTCCGTTCTTGATTAATTTGCAGCTGTGAATTCGCAGACATATACATACATCAATAACGCAGTATTATCATTATCGTTCAAGCCATTACTGACTAAATAGTGGATACACCTAAAACATAAAAAAAAATTACGAAAGTTAAGTTCTCCCTCCGTTCTTCCGTTCTTGATGAAATTGCAGCTGTAAATTCGCAGATATATACATCCGTCAACGACGCAGTATTATCATTTTTGTTTAAGCCGTTTCTGAGTACAAAAGTGGATACACGTAAAACATAAAAAAAATTTACGAAAGTTAAGTTCCCCCTCCGATGTTCCGTTCTTGATGAATTGCAGTTGTGAATTCGCAGACATATACATACGTCAAACACGCAGTATTATCGTTATCGTTCAAGCCGTTTCTGAGTAAATAGTGGATATACCTAAAACATTAACGAAATCTACGAAAGTCAAGTTCCTTATCCGTTGTTCCGTTCTTGATGAAATTGCAGCTGTGAATTCGCAGACATATACATACGTTAAACACGCAGTATTATCATTATCGTTCAAGCCGTTTCTGAGTAAATAGTGGATACACCTAAAACTTAATAAAAAATTACGAAATTTAAGTTCCCCACCCGTTCTTCCGCTCTTGATGAAATTGCAGCTGTAAATTCGCAGATAAATAAATTATAAATACATCAAACACGCAGTATTATCATTATCGATCAAGCCGTTTCTGAGTAAATGGTGGATATGCCTAAAAAATAAATAAAATTTACGATAGTTAAGTTCCCCCTCCGTAGTTCCGTTTTTTAATGATATTGCAGCTGTAAATTCGCAGACATATACATACGTGAACACGCCGTATAATCATTATCGTTCAAGCCGTTACTGAGTAAATAGTGGATACACCTAAAACATAAAAAAAATTTACGAAAATTAAGTTCCCACTCCGTAGTTCCGTTCTTGAGGAAAATGCAGCTGTGAATTTGCAGACATATACATAAGTCAAACAGGCAGTATTATCATTATCTTTCCAGCCGTTTCTGAGTAAATAGTGGATATACGTAAAACATAAAAAAAATTTACGAAAGTTAAGTTCCCCCTCTGTTGTTCCGTTCTTGATGAAATTGCAGCTGTAATTCGCAGACATATACATATGTCAAAGACGCAGTATTATCATTATCGTTCAAGCCGTTTCTGAGTAAATAGTGGATACACCTGAAACATAAAAAAAAATTACGAAAGTTAAGTTCCCCCTCCGTTGTTCCGTTCTTGATTAAATTGCAGCTGTGTGTTCGCAGACATATACATACGTCAAACACGCAGTATTATCATTATCGTTCAAGCCGTTTCGGAGTAAATAAAGTATATACCTAAAAAAAAAAAAAAATTTAGGAAAGTTAAGTTCCCCCTCCGTTGATCTTTTCTTGATGAAATTGACGCTGTGAATTCGCAACACATATACATACGTCAAAGACGCAGTGTTATCATTATCGTTCAAGCCGTTTTTAAGTAAATAGTAGATAAACCTAAAACATAAAAAAAATTAACGAAAGGAATGTTCCCCCTCCGTTGTTCCGTTCTTGATGAAATTGCAGCTGTGAATTCGCAGACATATACATACGTTAAACACGCAGTATTATCATTATCGTTCAAGCCGTTTCTGAGTAAATAGTGGATACACCTAAAACTTAATAAAAAATTACGAAAGTTAAGTTCCCCACCCGTTCTTCCGCTCTTGATGAAATTGCAGCTGTAAATTCGCAGATAAATAAATTATAAATACATCAAACACGCAGTATTATCATTATCGATCAAGCCGTTTCTGAGTACAAATGTGGATACACCAAAAACATAAAAAAAAATTACGAAAGGTAAGTTCCCCCTCCGTTCTTGATTGAATTGCAGCTGTGAATTCGCAGACATATACATACGTCAAACACGCAGTATTATCATTATCGATCAAGGCGTTTCTGAGTACAAAAGTGGATACACGTAAAACATAAAAAAAATTTACGAAAGTTAAGTTCCCCCTCCGATGTTCCGTTCTTGATGAATTGCAGTTGTGAATTCGCAGACATATACATACGTCAAACACGCAGTATTATCATTATCGTTCAAGCCGTTTCTGAGTAAATAGTGGATATACCTAAAACATTAACGAAATCTACGAAAGTCAAGTTCCTTATCCGTTGTTCCGTTCTTGATGAAATTGCAGCTGTAAGTTCGAAGATATATACATTAGTCAACGACGCAGTATTATCGTTATCGATCAAGGTTTGAGTACAAAGGTGGATACACCTGAAACATAAAAAAAAAATACGAAAGTAAAGTTCCCCCACCGTTGTTCCGTTATTGATGATATTGCAGCTGTTAATTCGCAGACATATACATATGTCAAAGACGTAGTATTATTATTATCGTTCAAGCCGTTTCTGAGTAAATAGTGGATATACCTAAAACATAAATAAAAATTTACGAAAGTTAAGTTCCCCCTCTGTTGTTCCGTTCTTGATGAAATTGCAGCTGTAATTCGCAGACATATACATATGTCAAAGACGCAGTATTATCATTATCGTTCAAGCCGTTTCTGAGTAAATAGTGGATACACCTGAAACATAAAAAAAAATTACGAATGTTAAGTTCCCCCTCCGTTGTTCCGTTCTTGATTAAATTGCAGCTGTGAATTCGCAGACATATACATACGTCAAACAGGCAGTATTATCATTATCGTTCAAGCCGTTTTTAAGTAAATAGTAGATAAACCTAAAACATAAAAAAAATTAACGAAAGGAAAGTTCCCCCTCCGTTGTTCTGTTCTTGATGAAATTGCAGCTGTGAATTCGCAGACATATACATACGTTAAACACGCAGTATTATCATTATCGTTCAAGCCGTTTCTGAGTAAATAGTGGATACACCTAAAACTTAATAAAAAATTACGAAAGTTAAGTTCCCCACCCGTTCTTCCGCTCTTGATGAAATTGCAGCTGTAAATTCGCAGATAAATAAATTATAAATACATCAAACACGCAGCATTATCATTATCGATCAAGCCGTTTCTGAGTAAATGGTGGATATGCCTAAAACATAAACAAAATTTACGAAAGTTAAGTTCCCCCTCCGTTGTTCCGTTCTTGATGAAATTGCAGCTGTAATTCGCAGACATATACATATGTCAAAGACGCAGTATTATCATTATCGTTCAAGCCGTTTCTGAGTAAATAGTGGATACACCTGAAACATAAAAAAAAATTACGAATGTTAAGTTCCCCCTCCGTTGTTCCGTTCTTGATTAAATTGCAGCTGTGAATTCGCAGACATATACATACGTCAAACAGGCAGTATTATCATTATCGTTCAAGCCGTTTTTAAGTAAATAGTAGATAAACCTAAAACATAAAAAAAATTAACGAAAGGAAAGTTCCCCCTCCGTTGTTCCGTTCTTGATGAAATTGCAGCTGTGAATTCGCAGACATATATATACGTTAAACACGCAGTATTATCATTATCGTTCAAGCCGTTTCTGAGTAAATAGTGGATACACCTAAAACTTAATAAAAAATTACGAAAGTTAAGTTCCCCACCCGTTCTTCCGCTCTTGATGAAATTGCAGCTGTAAATTCGCAGATAAATAAATTATAAATACATCAAACACGCAGTATTATCATTATCGATCAAGCCGTTTCTAAATAAATGGTGGATATGCCTAAAACATAAAAAAAAATTACGAAAGTTAAGTTCCCCCTCCGTTGTTCCGTTCTTGATGATATTGCAGCTGTAAATTCGCAGACATATACATACGTGAACACGCCGTATAATCATTATCGTTCAAGCCGTTACTGAGTAAATAGTGGATACACCTAAAACATAAAAAAAATTTACGAAAATTAAGTTCCCACTCCGTAGTTCCGTTCTTGAGGAAAATGCAGCTGTGAATTTGCAGACATATACATAAGTCAAACACGCAGTATTATCATTATCTTTCCAGCCGTTTCTGAGTAAATAGTGGATATACGTAAAACATAAAAAAAATTTACGAAAGTTAAGTTCCCCCTCTGTTGTTCCGTTCTTGATGAAATTGCAGCTGTAATTCGCAGACATATACATATGTCAAAGACGCAGTATTATCATTATCGTTCAAGCCGTTTCTGAGTAAATAGTGGATACACCTGAAACATAAAAAAAAATTACGAAAGTTAAGTTCCCCCTCCGTTGTTCCGTTCTTGATTAAATTGCAGCTGTGTATTCGCAGACATATACATACGTCAAACAGGCTGTATTATCATTATCGTTCAAGCCGTTTCTGAGTAAATAAAGTATATACCTAAAAAAAAAAAAAAATTTAGGAAAGTTAAGTTCCCTCTCCGTTGATCTTTTCTTGATGAAATTGACGCTGTGAATTCGAAACACATATACATACGTCAAAGACGCAGTGTTATCATTATCGTTCAAGCCGTTTTTAAGTAAATAGTAGATAAACCTAAAACATAAAAAAAATTAACGAAAGGAATGTTCCCCCTCCGTTGTTCCGTTCTTGATGAAATTGCAGCTGTGAATTCGCAGACATATACATACGTTAAACACGCAGTATTATCATTATCGTTCAAGCCGTTTCTGAGTAAATAGTGGATACACCTAAAACTTAATAAAAAATTACGAAAGTTAAGTTCCCCACCCGTTCTTCCGCTCTTGATGAAATTGCAGCTGTAAATTCGCAGATAAATAAATTATAAATACATAATTATAAATACATCAAACACGCAGTATTATCATTATCGATCAAGCCGTTTCTGAGTAAATGGTGGATATGCCTAAAACATAAACAACATTTACGAAAGTTAAGTTCCCCCTCCGTTGTTCCGTTCTTGATGATATTGCAGCTGTAAATTCGCAGACATATACATACGTGAACACGCCATATAATCATTATCGCTCAAGCCGTTACTGAGTAAATAGTGGATACACCTAAAACATAAAAAAAATTTACGAAAATTAAGTTCCCACTCCGTAGTTCCGTTTTTGAGGAAAATGCAGCTGTGAATTTGCAGACATATACATAAGTCAAACACGCAGTATTATCATTATCTTTCCAGCCGTTTCTGAGTAAATAGTGGATATACGTAAAACATAAAAAAAATTTACGAAAGTTAAGTTCCCCCTCTGTTGTTCCGTTCTTGATGAAATTGCAGCTGTGAATTCGCAACACATATACATACGTCAAAAACGCAGTATTATCATTATTGCTCAAGCCGTTTTTGAGTAAATAGTAGATAAACCTAAAACATAAAAAAAAATTACGAAAGTAAAGTTCCCCCTGCGTTGTTCCGTTTTTGATAAAATTGCAGCTGTGAATTCGCAGACATATACATACGTCAAACACGCAGTATTATCATTATCGATCAAGCCGTTTCTGAGTACAAATGTGGATACACCAAAAACATAAAAAAAAATTACGAAAGGTAAGTTCCCCCTCCGTTCTTGATTGAATTGCAGCTGTGAATTCGCAGACATGTACATACGTCAAACACGCAGTATTATTATTATCGATCAAGCCGTTTTTAAGTAAATAGTAGATAAACCTAAAACATAAAAAAAATTAACGAAAGGAAAGTTCCCCCTCCGTTGTTCTGTTCTTGATGAAATTGCAGCTGTGAATTCGCAGACATATACATACGTTAAACACGCAGTATTATCATTATCGTTCAAGCCGTTTCTGAGTAAATAGTGGATACACCTAAAACTTAATAAAAAATTACGAAAGTTAAGTTCCCCACCCGTTCTTCCGCTCTTGATGAAATTGCAGCTGTAAATTCGCAGATAAATAAATTATAAATACATCAAACACGCAGTATTATCATTATCGATCAAGCCGTTTCTGAGTAAATGGTGGATATGCCTAAAACATAAACAAAATTTACGAAAGTTAAGTTCCCCCTCCGTTGTTCCGTTCTTGATGAAATTGCAGCTGTAATTCGCAGACATATACATATGTCAAAGACGCAGTATTATCATTATCGTTCAAGCCGTTTCTGAGTAAATAGTGGATACACCTGAAACATAAAAAAAAATTACGAATGTTAAGTTCCCCCTCCGTTGTTCCGTTCTTGATTAAATTGCAGCTGTGAATTCGCAGACATATACATACGTCAAACAGGCAGTATTATCATTATCGTTCAAGCCGTTTTTAAGTAAATAGTAGATAAACCTAAAACATAAAAAAAATTTACGAAAGTAAAGTTCCCCCTCCGTTGTTCCGTTCTTGATGAAATTGCAGCTGTGAATTCGCAGACATATATATACGTTAAACACGCAGTATTATCATTATCGTTCAAGCCGTTTCTGAGTAAATAGTGGATACACCTAAAACTTAATAAAAAATTACGAAAGTTAAGTTCCCCACCCGTTCTTCCGCTCTTGATGAAATTGCAGCTGTAAATTCGCAGATAAATAAATTATAAATACATCAAACACGCAGTATTATCATTATCGATCAAGCCGTTTCTAAATAAATGGTGGATATGCCTAAAACATAAACAAAATTTACGAAAGTTAAGTTCCCCCTCCGTTGTTCCGTTCTTGATGATATTGCAGCTGTAAATTCGCAGACATATACATACGTGAACACGCCGTATAATCATTATCGTTCAAGCCGTTACTGAGTAAATAGTGGATACACCTAAAACATAAAAAAAATTTACGAAAATTAAGTTCCCACTCCGTAGTTCCGTTCTTGAGGAAAATGCAGCTGTGAATTTGCAGACATATACATAAGTCAAACACGCAGTATTATCATTATCTTTCCAGCCGTTTCTGAGTAAATAGTGGATATACGTAAAACATAAAAAAAATTTACGAAAGTTAAGTTCCCCCTCTGTTGTTCCGTTCTTGATGAAATTGCAGCTGTAATTCGCAGACATATACATATGTCAAAGACGCAGTATTATCATTATCGTTCAAGCCGTTTCTGAGTAAATAGTGGATACACCTGAAACATAAAAAAAAATTACGAAAGTTAAGTTCCCCCTCCGTTGTTCCGTTCTTGATTAAATTGCAGCTGTGTATTCGCAGACATATACATACGTCAAACAGGCTGTATTATCATTATCGTTCAAGCCGTTTCTGAGTAAATAAAGTATATACCTAAAAAAAAAAAAAAATTTAGGAAAGTTAAGTTCCCCCTCCGTTGATCTTTTCTTGATGAAATTGACGCTGTGAATTCGAAACACATATACATACGTCAAAGACGCAGTGTTATCATTATCGTTCAAGCCGTTTTTAAGTAAATAGTAGATAAACCTAAAACATAAAAAAAATTAACGAAAGGAATGTTCCCCCTCCGTTGTTCCGTTCTTGATGAAATTGCAGCTGTGAATTCGCAGACATATACATACGTTAAACACGCAGTATTATCATTATCGTTCAAGCCGTTTCTGAGTAAATAGTGGATACACCTAAAACTTAATAAAAAATTACGAAAGTTAAGTTCCCCACCCGTTCTTCCGCTCTTGATGAAATTGCAGCTGTAAATTCGCAGATAAATAAATTATAAATACATAATTATAAATACATCAAACACGCAGTATTATCATTATCGATCAAGCCGTTTCTGAGTAAATGGTGGATATGCCTAAAACATAAACAACATTTACGAAAGTTAAGTTCCCCCTCCGTTGTTCCGTTCTTGATGATATTGCAGCTGTAAATTCGCAGACATATACATACGTGAACACGCCATATAATCATTATCGCTCAAGCCGTTACTGAGTAAATAGTGGATACACCTAAAACATAAAAAAAATTTACGAAAATTAAGTTCCCACTCCGTAGTTCCGTTTTTGAGGAAAATGCAGCTGTGAATTTGCAGACATATACATAAGTCAAACACGCAGTATTATCATTATCTTTCCAGCCGTTTCTGAGTAAATAGTGGATATACGTAAAACATAAAAAAAATTTACGAAAGTTAAGTTCCCCCTCTGTTGTTCCGTTCTTGATGAAATTGCAGCTGTGAATTCGCAACACATATACATACGTCAAAAACGCAGTATTATCATTATTGCTCAAGCCGTTTTTGAGTAAATAGTAGATAAACCTAAAACATAAAAAAAAATTACGAAAGTAAAGTTCCCCCTGCGTTGTTCCGTTTTTGATAAAATTGCAGCTGTGAATTCGCAGACATATACATACGTCAAACACGCAGTATTATCATTATCGATCAAGCCGTTTCTGAGTACAAATGTGGATACACCAAAAACATAAAAAAAAATTACGAAAGGTAAGTTCCCCCTCCGTTCTTGATTGAATTGCAGCTGTGAATTCGCAGACATGTACATACGTCAAACACGCAGTATTATTATTATCGATCAAGGCGTTTCTGAGTACAAATGTGGATACACCTGAAACATAAAAAGAAATTACGAAAGTTAAGTTCCCCCTCCGTTGTTCCGTTCTTGATTAAATTGCAGCTGTGAATTCGCAGACATATACATACGTCAAACAGGCAGTATTATCATTATCGTTCAAGCCGTTTCTGAGTACAAAAGTGGATACACCTAAAACATAAAATAATTTTACGAAAATTAAGTTCCCCCTCCGTTGTTCTGTTTTTGTTGAAATCGCAGCTGTGAATTCACAGACATATACATACGTCAAACACGCAGTATAATCATTATCGTTCAAGCCGTTACTAAGTAAATAGTGGATACACCTAAAACATAAAAAAAGTTTACGAAAATTAAGTTCCCCCTCTGTTGTTCCGTTCTTGATTAATTTGCAGCTGTGAATTCGCAGACATATACATACGTCAAAAACGCAGTATTATCATTATCGTTCAAGCCATTACTGACTAAATAGTGGATACACCTAAAACATAAAAAAAAATTACGAAAGTTAAGTTCTCCCTCAGTTCTTCCGTTCTTGATGAAATTGCTGTAAATTCGCAGATATATACATACGTTAACGACGCAGTATTATCATTTTTGTTTAAGTCGTTTCTGAGTACAAAAGTGGATACACGTAAAACATAAAAATAATTTACGAATGTCAAGTTCCTTATCCGTTGTTCTGTTCTTGATGAAATTGCAGCTGTAAATTCGCAGATAAAAAAATTATAAATACATCAAACACGCAGTATTATCATTATCGATCAAGCCGTTTCTGAGTAAATGGTGGATACACCTAAAACATAAACATAATTTACGAAAGTTAAGTCTCCCCTCCGTTGTTCCGTTCTTGATGAAATTGCAGCTGTGAATTCCCAGACATATAAATACGTCAAACACGCAGTATTATCGTTATCGATCAAGGTTTGAGTACAAATGTGGATAGACCTGAAACATAAAAAAAAATTACGAAAGTTAAGTTCCCCCTCCGTTGTTCCGTTCTTGATGAAATTGCAGCTGTGAATTCGCAGACATATACATACGTCAAACAGGCAGTATTATCATTATCGTTCAAGCCGTTACTGAGTAAATAAAGTATATACCTAAAAAAAAAATAAAATTTAGGAATGTTAAGTTCCCCCTCCGTTGATCTTTTCTTGATGAAATTGACGCTGTGAATTCGCAACACATATACATACGTCAAAGACGCAGTGTTATCATTATCGTTCAAGCCGGTTTTAAGTAAATAGTAGATAAACCTAAAACATAAAAAAAATTAACGAAAGGAAAGTTCCCCCTCCGTTGTTCCGTTCTTGATGAAATTGCAGCTGTGAATTCGCAGACATATACATACGTTAAACACGCAGTATTATCATTATCGTTCAAGCCGTTTCTGAGTAAATAGTGGATACACCTAAAACTTAATAAAAAATTACGAAAGTTAAGTTCCCCACCCGCTCTTCCGCTCTTGATGAAATTGCAGCTGTAAATTCGCAGATAAATAAATTATAAATACATCAAACACGCAGTATTATCATTATCGATCAAGCCGTTTCTGAGTAAATGGTGGATATGCCTAAAACATAAACAAAATTTACGAAAGTTAAGTTCCCCCTCCGTTGTTCCGTTCTTGATGATATTGCAGCTGTAAATTCGCAGACATATACATACGTGAACACGCCGTATAATCATTATCGTTCAAGCCGTTACTGAGTAAATAGTGGATACACCTAAAACATAAAAAAAATTTACGAAAATTAAGTTCCCACTCCGTAGTTCCGTTCTTGAGGAAAATGCAGCTGTGAATTTGCAGACATATACATACGTCAAAAACGCAGTATTATCATTATTGCTCAAGCCGTTTTTGAGTAAATAGTAGATAAACCTGAAACATAAAAAGAAATCACGAAAGTTAAGTCCCCCCTCCGTTGTTTCGTTCTTGATTAAATTGCAGCTGTGAATTCGCAGGCATATACATACGTCAAACAGGCAGTATTATCATTATCGTTCAAGCCGTTTCTGAGTACAAAAGTGGATACACCTAAAACATAAAATAATTTCACGAAAATTAAGTTCCCCCTCCGTTGTTCCGTTCTTGTTGAAATTGCAGCTGTAAATTCGCAGACATATACATACGTCAAACACGCAGTATAATCATTATCGTTCAAGCCGTTACTAAGTAAATAGTGGATACACCTAAAACATAAAAAAAGTTTACGAAAATTAAGTTCCCCCTCTGTTGTTCCGCTCTTGATTAATATGCAGCTCTGAATTCGCAGACATATACATACGTCAAAAACGCAGTATTATCATTATCGTTCAAGCCATTACTGACTAAATAGTGGATACACCTAAAACATAAAAAAAAATTACGAAAGTTAAGTTCTCCCTCCGTTCTTCCGTTCTTGATGAAATTGCAGCTGTAAATTCGCAGATATATACATACGTCAACGACGCAGTATTATCATTTTTGTTTAAGCCGTTTCTGAGTACAAAAGTGGATACACGTAAAACATAAAAAAAATTTACGAAAGTCAAGTTCCATATCCGTTGTTCCGTTCTTGATGAAATTGCAGCTATAAATTCGCAGATAAATAAATTATAAATACATCAAACACGCAGTATTATCATTATCGATCAAGCCGTTTCTGAGTAAATGGTGGATACACCTAAAACATAAACATAATTTACGAAAGTTAAGTCTCCCCTCCGTTGTTCCGTTCTTGATGAAATTGCAGCTGTGAATTCCCAGACATATAAATACGTCAAACACGCAGTATTATCGTTATCGATCAAGGTTTGAGTACAAATGTGGATACACCTAAAACATAAAAAAAAATTACGAAAGTTAATTTCCCCCTCCGTTGTTCCGTTCTTGGTTAAATTGCAGCTGTAAATTCGCAGACATATACATAAGTCAAACACGCAGTATTATCATTATCGATCAAGCCGTTTCTGAGTACAAAGGTGGATACACCTAAAACATAAAAAAAATTTACGAAAATTAAGTTCCCACTCCGTAGTTCCGTTCTTGAGGAAAATGCAGCTGTGAATTTGCAGACATATACATAAGTCAAACACGCAGTATTATCATTATCTTTCCAGCCGTTTCTGAGTAAATAGTGGATATACGTAAAACATAAAAAAAATTTACGAAAGTTAAGTTCCCCCACCGTTGTTCCGTTCTTGATGAAATTGCAGCTGTGAATTCGGAGACATATACATATGTTAAAGACGCAGAATTATCATTATCGTTCAAGCCGTTTCTGAGTAAATAAAGTATATACCTAAAAAAAAAATAAAATTTAGGAATGTTAAGTTCCCCCTCCGTTGATCTTTTCTTGATGAAATTGACGCTGTAAATTCGCAGATAAATAAATTATAAATACATCAAACACGCAGTATTATCATTATCGATCAAGCCGTTTCTGAGTAAATGGTGGATATGCCTAAAACATAAACAAAATTTACGAAAGTTAAGTTCCCCCTCCGTTGTTCCGTTCTTGATGATATTGCAGCTGTAAATTCGCAGACATATACATACGTGAACACGCCGTATAATCATTATCGTTCAAGCCGTTACTGAGTAAATAGTGAATACACCTAAAATATAAAAAAAATTTACGAAAATTAAGTTCCCACTCCGTAGTTCCGTTCTTGAGGAAAATGCAGCTGCGAATTTGCAGACATATACATACGTCAAAAACGCAGTATTATCATTATTGCTCAAGCCGTTTTTGAGTAAATAGTAGATAAACCTGAAACATAAAAAGAAATCACGAAAGTTAAGTTCCCCCTCCGTTGTTTCGTTCTTGATTAAATTGCAGCTGTGAATTCGCAGGCATATACATACGTCAAACAGGCAGTATTATCATTATCGTTCAAGCCGTTTCTGAGTACAAAAGTGGATACACCTAAAACATAAAATAATTTTACGAAAATTAAGTTCCCCCTCCGTTGTTCCGTTCTTGTTGAAATTGCAGCTGTGAATTCGCAGACATATACATACGTCAAACACGCAGCATAATCATTATCGTTCAAGCCGTTACTAAGTAAATAGTGGATACACCTAAAACATAAAAAAAGTTTACGAAAATTAAGTTCCCCCTCTGTTGTTCCGCTCTTGATTAATATGCAGCTCTGAATTCGCAGACATATACATACGTCAAAAACGCAGTATTATCATTATCGTTCAAGCCATTACTGACTAAATAGTGGATACACCTAAAACATAAAAAAAATTACGAAAGTTAAGTTCTCCCTCCGTTCTTCCGTTCTTGATGAAATTGCAGCTGTAAATTCGCAGATATATACATACGTCAACGACGCAGTATTATCATTTTTGTTTAAGCCGTTTCTGAGTACAAAAGTGGATACACGTAAAACATAAAAAAAATTTACGAAAGTCAAGTTTCATATCCGTTGTTCCGTTCTTGATGAAATTGCAGCTATCAATTCGCAGATAAATAAATTATAAATACATCAAACACGCAGTATTATCATTATCGATCAAGCCGTTTCTGAGTAAATGGTGGATACACCTAAAACATAAACATAATTTACGAAAGTTAAGTCTCCCCTCCGTTGTTCCGTTCTTGATGAAATTGCAGCTGTGAATTCCCAGACATATAAATACGTCACACACGCAGTATTATCATTATCGATCAAGCCGTTTCTGAGTACAAAGGTGGATACACCTAAAACATAAAAAAAATTTACGAAAATTAAGTTCCCACTCCGTAGTTCCGTTCTTGAGGAAAATGCAGCTGTGAATTTGCAGACATATACATAAGTCAATCACGCAGTATTATCATTATCTTTCCAGCCGTTTCTGAGTAAATAGTGGATATACGTAAAACATAAAAAAAATTTACGAAAGTTAAGTTCCCCCACCGTTGTTCCGTTCTTGATGAAATTGCAGCTGTGAATTCGGAGACATATACATATGTTAAAGACGCAGAATTATCATTATCGTTCAAGCCGTTTCTGAGTAAATAGTGGATATACCTAAAACATAAATAAAAATTTACGAAAGTTAAGTTCCCCCTCCGTTGTTCCGTTCTTGATGAAATTGCAGCTGTGAATTCGCAGACATATACATACGTGAACACGCCGTATAATCATTATCGTTCAAGCCGTTTCTGAGTACAAAAGTGGATACACCTAAAACATAAAATAATTTTACGAAAATTAAGTTCCCCCTCCGTTGTTCCGTTTTTGTTGAAATCGCAGCTGTGAATTCACAGACATATACATACGTCAAACACGCAGTATAATCATTATCGTTCAAGCCGTTACTAAGTAAATAGTGGATACACCTAAAACATAAAAAAAGTTTACGAAAATTAAGTTCCCCCTCTGTTGTTCCGTTCTTGATTAATTTGCAGCTGTGAATTCGCAGACATATACATACGTCAAAACGCAGTATTATCATTATCGTTCAAGCCATTACTGACTAAATAGTGGATACACCTAAAACATAAAAAAAAATTACGAAAGTTAAGTTCTCCCTCAGTTCTTCCGTTCTTGATGAAATTGCTGTAAATTCGCAGATATATACATACGTCAACGACGCAGTATTATCATTTTTGTTTAAGCCGTTTCTGAGTACAAAAGTGGATACACGTAAAACATAAAAAAAATTTACGAAAGTCAAGTTCCATATCCGTTGTTCCGTTCTTGATGAAATTGCAGCTATAAATTCGCAGATAAATAAATTATAAATACATCAAACACGCAGTATTATCATTATCGATCAAGCCGTTTCTGAGTAAATGGTGGATACACCTAAAAAATAAACATAATTTACGAAAGTTAAGTCTCCCCTCCGTTGTTCCGTTCTTGATGAAATTGCAGCTGTGAATTCCCAGACATATAAATACGTCAAACACGCAGTATTATCGTTATCGATCAAGGTTTGAGTACAAATGTGGATACACCTAAAACATAAAAAAAAATTACGAAAGTTAATTTCCCCCTCCGTTGTTCCGTTCTTGGTTAAATTGCAGCTGTGAATTCGCAGACATATACATAAGTCAAACACGCAGTATTATCATTATCGATCAAGCCGTTTCTGAGTACAAAGGTGGATACACCTAAAACATAAAAAAAATTTACGAAAATTAAGTTCCCACTCCGTAGTTCCGTTCTTGAGGAAAATGCAGCTGTGAATTTGCAGACATATACATAAGTCAAACACGCAGTATTATCATTATCTTTCCAGCCGTTTCTGAGTAAATAGTGGATATACGTAAAACATAAAAAAAATTTACGAAAGTTAAGTTCCCCCTCCGTTGATCTTTTCTTGATGAAATTGACGCTGTGAATTCGCAACACATATACATACGTCAAAGACGCAGTGTTATCATTATCGTTCAAGCCGGTTTTAAGTAAATAGTAGATAAACCTAAAACATAAAAAAAATTAACGAAAGGAAAGTTCCCCCTCCGTTGTTCCGTTCTTGATGAAATTGCAGCTGTGAATTCGCAGACATATACATACGTTAAACACGCAGTATTATCATTATCGTTCAAGCCGTTTCTGAGTAAATAGTGGATACACCTAAAACTTAATAAAAAATTACGAAAGTTAAGTTCCCCACCCGCTCTTCCGCTCTTGATGAAATTGCAGCTGTAAATTCGCAGATAAATAAATTATAAATACATCAAACACGCAGTATTATCATTATCGATCAAGCCGTTTCTGAGTAAATGGTGGATATGCCTAAAACATAAACAAAATTTACGAAAGTTAAGTTCCCCCTCCGTTGTTCCGTTCTTGATGATATTGCAGCTGTAAATTCGCAGACATATACATACGTGAACACGCCGTATAATCATTATCGTTCAAGCCGTTACTGAGTAAATAGTGGATACACCTAAAACATAAAAAAAATTTACGAAAATTAAGTTCCCACTCCGTAGTTCCGTTCTTGAGGAAAATGCAGCTGTGAATTTGCAGACATATACATACGTCAAAAACGCAGTATTATCATTATTGCTCATGCCGTTTTTGAGTAAATAGTAGATAAACCTGAAACAAAAAAAGAAATCACGAAAGTTAAGTTCCCCCTCCGTTGTTTCGTTCTTGATTAAATTGCAGCTGTGAATTCGCAGGCATATACATACGTCAAACAGGCAGTATTATCATTATCGTTCAAGCCGTTTCTGAGTACAAAAGTGGATACACCTAAAACATAAAATAATTTTACGAAAATTAAGTTCCCCCTCCGTTGTTCCGTTCTTGTTGAAATTGCAGCTGTGAATTCGCAGACATATACATACGTCAAACACGCAGTATAATCATTATCGTTCAAGCCGTTACTAAGTAAATAGTGGATACACCTAAAACATAAAAAAAGTTTACGAAAATTAAGTTCCCCCTCTGTTGTTCCGCTCTTGATTAATATGCAGCTCTGAATTCGCAGACATATACATACGTCAAAAACGCAGTATTATCATTATCGTTCAAGCCATTACTGACTAAATAGTGGATACACCTAAAACATAAAAAAAAATTACGAAAGTTAAGTTCTCCCTCCGTTCTTCCGTTCTTGATGAAATTGCAGCTGTAAATTCGCAGATATATACATACGTCAACGACGCAGTATTATCATTTTTGTTTAAGCCGTTTCTGAGTACAAAAGTGGATACACGTAAAACATAAAAAAAATTTACGAAAGTCAAGTTCCATATCCGTTGTTCCGTTCTTGATGAAATTGCAGCTATAAATTCGCAGATAAATAAATTATAAATACATCAAACACGCAGTATTATCATTATCGATCAAGCCGTTTCTGAGTAAATGGTGGATACACCTAAAACATAAACATAATTTACGAAAGTTAAGTCTCCCCTCCGTTGTTCCGTTCTTGATGAAATTGCAGCTGTGAATTCCCAGACATATAAATACGTCAAACACGCAGTATTATCGTTATCGATCAAGGTTTGAGTACAAATGTGGATACACCTAAAACATAAAAAAAAATTACGAAAGTTAATTTCCCCCTCCGTTGTTCCGTTCTTGGTTAAATTGCAGCTGTGAATTCGCAGACATATACATAAGTCAAACACGCAGTATTATCATTATCGATCAAGCCGTTTCTGAGTACAAAGGTGGATACACCTAAAACATAAAAAAAATTTACGAAAATTAAGTTCCCACTCCGTAGTTCCGTTCTTGAGGAAAATGCAGCTGTGAATTTGCAGACATATACATAAGTCAAACACGCAGTATTATCATTATCTTTCCAGCCGTTTCTGAGTAAATAGTGGATATACGTAAAACATAAAAAAAATTTACGAAAGTTAAGTTCCCCCACCGTTGTTCCGTTCTTGATGAAATTGCAGCTGTGAATTCGGAGACATATACATATGTTAAAGACGCAGAATTATCATTATCGTTCAAGCCGTTTCTGAGTAAATAGTGGATATACCTAAAACATAAATAAAAATTTACGAAAGTTAAGTTCCCCCTCCGTTGTTCCGTTCTTGATGAAATTGCAGCTGTGAATTCGCAGACGTATACATATGTCAAAGACGCAGTATTATCATTATCGTTTAAGCCGTTTCTGAGTAAATAGTGGATATACCTAAAACATAAAAAAAATTTACGAAACTTAAGTTCCCCCTCCGATGTTCCGTTCTTAATGAAATTGCAGCTGTGAATTCGCAACACATATACATACGTCAAAAACGCAGTATTATCATTATTATTCAAGCCGTTTTTGAGTAAATAGTAGATAAACCTAAAAGATAAAAAAAATTTACGAAAGTAAAGTTCCCCCTCCGTTGTTTCGTTTTTGATAAAATTGCAGCTGTGAATTCGCAGATATATACATACGTTAAACTCGCAGTATTATCATTATCGTTCAAGCCGTTTCTGAGTAAATAGTGGATACACATAAAACTTAAAAAAAAATTACGAAAGTTAAGTTCCCCCTCCGTTCTTCCGCTCTTGATGAAATTGCAGCTGTAAATTCGCAGATAAATAAATTATTAATACATCAAACACGCAGTATTATCATTATCGATCAAGCCGTTTCTGAGTAAATGGTGGATATGCCTAAAACATTAACAAAATTTACGAAAGTTAAGTTCCCCCTCCGTTGTTCCGTTCTTGATGATATTGCAGCTGTAAATTCGCAGACATATACATACGTGAACACGCCGTATAATCATTATCGTTCAAGCCGTTACTGAGTAAATAGTGGATACACCTAAAACATAAAAAAAATTTACGAAAATTAAGTTCCCACTCCGTAGTTCCGTTCTTGAGGAAAATGCAGCTGTGAATTTGCAGACATATACATAAGTCAAACACGCAGTATTATCATTATCTTTCCAGCCGTTTCTGAGTAAATAGTGGATATACGTAAAACATAAAAAAAATTTACGAAAGTTAAGTTCCCCCACCGTTGTTCCGTTCTTGATGAAATTGCAGCTGTGAATTCGGAGACATATACATATGTTAAAGACGCAGAATTATCATTATCGTTCAAGCCGTTTCTGAGTAAATAGTGGATATACCTAAAACATAAATAAAAATTTACGAAAGTTAAGTTCCCCCTCCGTTGTTCCGTTCTTGATGAAATTGCAGCTGTGAATTCGCAGACGTATACATATGTCAAAGACGCAGTATTATCATTATCGTTTAAGCCGTTTCTGAGTAAATAGTGGATATACCTAAAACATAAAAAAAAATTTACGAAACTTAAGTTCCCCCTCCGATGTTCCGTTCTTAATGAAATTGCAGCTGTGAATTCGCAACACATATACATACGTCAAAAACGCAGTATTATCATTATTATTCAAGCCGTTTTTGAGTAAATAGTAGATAAACCTAAAAGATAAAAAAAATTTACGAAAGTTAAGTTCCCCCTCTGTTGTTCCGTTCTTGATGAAATTGCAGCTGTGAATTCGCAACACATATACATACGTCAAAAACGCAGTATTATCATTATTGCTCAAGCCGTTTTTGAGTAAATAGTAGATAAACCTAAAACATAAAAAAAATTTACGAAAGTAAAGTTCCCCCTCCGTTGTTCCGTTTTTGATAAAATTGCAGCTGTGAATTCGCAGACATATACATACGTCAAACACGCAGTATTATCATTATCGATCAAGCCGTTTCTGAGTAAATAGTGGATACACCAAAAACATAAAAAAAAATTACGAAAGGTAAGTTCCCCCTCCGTTGTTCCGTTCTTGATGAAATTGCAGCTGTGAATTCGCAGACATATACATACGTCAAACACGCAGTATTATCATTATCGATCAAGGCGTTTCTGAGTACAAATGTGGATACACCTGAAACATAAAAAGAAATTACGAAAGTTAAGTCCCCCCTCCGTTGTTCCGCTCTTGATTAAATTGCAGCTGTGAATTCGCAGACATATACATACGTCAAAGAGGCAGTATTATCATTATCGTTCAAGCCGTTTCTGAGTACAAATGTGGATACACCTGAAACATAAAAAAAAATTACGAAAGTTAAGTTCCCCCTCCGTTGTTCCGTTCTTGATTGAATCGCAGCTGTGAATTCGCAGACATATACATACGTCAAACAGGCAGTATTATCATTATCGTTCAAGCCGTTTCTGAGTAAATGGTGGATATACCTAAAACATAAACAAAATTTACGAAAGTTAAGTTCCCCCACCGTTGTTCCGTTCTTGATGATATTGCAGCTGTTAATTCGGAGACATATACATATGTTAAAGACGCAGAATTATCATTATCGTTCAAGCCGTTTCTGAGTAAATAGTGGATATACCTAAAACATAAATAAAAATTTACGAAAGTTAAGTTCCCCCTCCGTTGTTCCGTTCTTGATGAAATTGCAGCTGTGAATTCGCAGACGTATACATATGTCAAAGACGCAGTATTATCATTATCGTTTAAGCCGTTTCTGAGTAAATAGTGGATATACCTAAAACATAAAAAAAATTTACGAAACTTAAGTTCCCCCTCCGATGTTCCGTTCTTAATGAAATTGCAGCTGTGAATTCGCAACACATATACATACGTCAAAAACGCAGTATTATCATTATTATTCAAGCCGTTTTTGAGTAAATAGTAGATAAACCTAAAAGATAAAAAAAATTTACGAAAGTAAAGTTCCCCCTCCGTTGTTTCGTTTTTGATAAAATTGCAGCTGTGAATTCGCAGATATATACATACGTTAAACTCGCAGTATTATCATTATCGTTCAAGCCGTTTCTGAGTAAATAGTGGATACACATAAAACTTAAAAAAAAATTACGAAAGTTAAGTTCCCCCTCCGTTCTTCCGCTCTTGATGAAATTGCAGCTGTAAATTCGCAGATAAATAAATTATTAATACATCAAACACGCAGTATTATCATTATCGATCAAGCCGTTTCTGAGTAAATGGTGGATATGCCTAAAACATTAACAAAATTTACGAAAGTTAAGTTCCCCCTCCGTTGTTCCGTTCTTGATGATATTGCAGCTGTAAATTCGCAGACATATACATACGTGAACACGCCGTATAATCATTATCGTTCAAGCCGTTACTGAGTAAATAGTGGATACACCTAAAACATAAAAAAAATTTACGAAAATTAAGTTCCCACTCCGTAGTTCCGTTCTTGAGGAAAATGCAGCTGTGAATTTGCAGACATATACATAAGTCAAACACGCAGTATTATCATTATCTTTCCAGCCGTTTCTGAGTAAATAGTGGATATACGTAAAACATAAAAAAAATTTACGAAAGTTAAGTTCCCCCACCGTTGTTCCGTTCTTGATGAAATTGCAGCTGTGAATTCGGAGACATATACATATGTTAAAGACGCAGAATTATCATTATCGTTCAAGCCGTTTCTGAGTAAATAGTGGATATACCTAAAACATAAATAAAAATTTACGAAAGTTAAGTTCCCCCTCCGTTGTTCCGTTCTTGATGAAATTGCAGCTGTGAATTCGCAGACGTATACATATGTCAAAGACGCAGTATTATCATTATCGTTTAAGCCGTTTCTGAGTAAATAGTGGATATACCTAAAACATAAAAAAAAATTTACGAAACTTAAGTTCCCCCTCCGATGTTCCGTTCTTAATGAAATTGCAGCTGTTAATTCGCAACACATATACATACGTCAAAAACGCAGTATTATCATTATTATTCAAGCCGTTTTTGAGTAAATAGTAGATAAACCTAAAAGATAAAAAAAATTTACGAAAGTTAAGTTCCCCCTCTGTTGTTCCGTTCTTGATGAAATTGCAGCTGTGAATTCGCAACACATATACATACGTCAAAAACGCAGTATTATCATTATTGCTCAAGCCGTTTTTGAGTAAATAGTAGATAAACCTAAAACATAAAAAAAATTTACGAAAGTAAAGTTCCCCCTGCGTTGTTCCGTTTTTGATAAAATTGCAGCTGTGAATTCGCAGACATATACATACGTCAAACACGCAGTATTATCATTATCGATCAAGCCGTTTCTGAGTAAATAGTGGATACACCAAAAACATAAAAAAAAATTACGAAAGGTAAGTTCCCCCTCCGTTGTTCCGTTCTTGATTGAATTGCAGCTGTGAATTCGCAGACATATACATACGTCAAACACGCAGTATTATCATTATCGATCAAGGCGTTTCTGAGTACAAATGTGGATACACCTGAAACATAAAAAGAAATTACGAAAGTTAAGTCCCCCCTCCGTTGTTCCGCTCTTGATTAAATTGCAGCTGTGAATTCGCAGACATATACATACGTCAAAGAGGCAGTATTATCATTATCGTTCAAGCCGTTTCTGAGTACAAATGTGGATACACCTGAAACATAAAAAAAAATTACGAAAGTTAAGTTCCCCCTCCGTTGTTCCGTTCTTGATTGAATCGCAGCTGTGAATTCGCAGACATATACATACGTCAAACAGGCAGTATTATCATTATCGTTCAAGCCGTTTCTGAGTAAATGGTGGATATACCTAAAACATAAACAAAATTTACGAAAGTTAAGTTCCCCCACCGTTGTTCCGTTCTTGATGATATTGCAGCTGTTAATTCGGAGACATATACATATGTCAAAGACGTAGTATTATTATTATCGTTCAACCAGTTTCTGAGTAAATAGTGCATACACTTAAAACTTAAAAAAAAATTTCCGAAAGTTAAGTACCCCCTCCGTTGTTGCGTTCTTAATGAAATTGCAGCTGTAAATTCGCAGATATATACATACGTCAACGACGCAGTATTATCATTATCGTTCAAGCCGTTTCTGAGTAAATAGTGGATATACCTAAAACATAAAAAAAAATTTACGAAAGTTAAGTTCCCCCTCTGTTGTTCCGTTCTTGATGAAATTGCAGCTGTGAATCCGCAACACATATACATACGTAAAAAACGCAGTATTATCATTATTGTTCAAGCCGTTTTTGAGTAAATAGTAGATAAACCTAAAACATAAAAAACATTTACGAAAGTAAAGTTCCCCCTCCGTTGTTCCGTTTTTGATAAAATTGCAGCTGTGAATTCGCAGACATATACATACGTCAAACACGCAGTATTATCATTATCGTTCAAGCCGTTTCTGAGTAAATGGTGGATATACCTAAAACATAAACAAAATTTACGTAAGTTAAGTTCCCCCTCCGTTGTTCCGTTCTTGATATAATTGCAGCTGTAATTCGCAGACATATACATATGTCAAAGACGCAGTATTATCATTATCGTTCAAGCCGTTTCTGAGTAAATAGTGTATATACCTAAAAATTAAAAAAAATTTACGAAAATTAAGTTTCCCCTCCTTAGTTCCGTTCTTGATGAAATTGCAGCTGTGAATTTGCAGACGTATACATATGTCAAAGACGCAGTATTATCATTATCGTTCAAGCCGTTTCTGAGTAAATAGTGGATATACCTAAAACATAAAAAAAAATTTACGAAACTTAAGTTCCCCCTCCGATGTTCCGTTCTTAATGAAATTGCAGCTGTGAATTCGCAACACATATACATACGTCAAAAACGCAGTATTATCATTATTATTCAAGCCGTTTTTGAGTAAATAGTAGATAAACCTAAAAGATAAAAAAAATTTACGAAAGTAAAGTTTCCCCTCCGTTGTTTCGTTTTTGATAAAATTGCAGCTGTGAATTCGCAGATATATACATACGTTAAACTCGCAGTATTATCATTATCGTTCAAGCCGTTTCTGAGTAAATAGTGGATACACCTAAAACTTAAAAAAAAATTACGAAAGTTAAGTTCCCCCTCCGTTCTTCCGCTCTTGATGAAATTGCAGCTGTAAATTCGCAGATAAATAAATTATAAATACATTAAACACGCAGTATTATCATTATCGATCAAGCCGTTTCTGAGTAAATGGTGGATATGCCTAAAACATAAACAAAATTTACGAAAGTTAAGTTCCCCCTCCGTTGTTCCGTTCTTGATGATATTGCAGCTGTAAATTCGCAGACATATACATACGTGAACACGCCGTATAATCATTATCGTTCAAGCCGTTACTGAGTAAATAGTGGATACACCTAAAACATAAAAAAAATTTACGAAAATTAAGTTCCCACTCCGTAGTTCCGTTCTTGAGGAAAATGCAGCTGTGAATTTGCAGACATATACATAAGTCAAACACGCAGTATTATCATTATCTTTCCAGCCGTTTCTGAGTAAATAGTGGATATACGTAAAACATAAAAAAAATTTACGAAAGTTAAGTTCCCCCTCTGTTGTTCCGTTCTTGATGAAATTGCAGCTGTGAATTCGCAACACATATACATACGTCAAAAACGCAGTATTATCATTATTGCTCAAGCCGTTTCTGAGTAAATAGTAGATAAACCTAAAACATAAAAAAAATTTACGAAAGTAAAGTTCCCCCTGCGTTGTTCCGTTTTTGATAAAATTGCAGCTGTGAATTCGCAGATAAATAAATTATAAATACATCAAACACGCAGTATTATCATTATCGATCAAGCCGTTTTTGAGTAAATAGTGGATACACCAAAAACATAAAAAAAATTACGAAAGGTAAGTTCCCCCTACGTTGTTCCGTTCTTGATGAAATTGCAGCTGTAAATTCCCAGACATATAAATACGTCAAACACGCAGTATTATCGTTATAGATCAAGGAGTTTCTGAGTACAAATGTGGATACACCTGAAACATAAAAAAAAATTACGAAAGTTAAGTTCCCCCTTCGTTGTTCCGTTCTTGATTGAATCGCAGCTGTGAATTCGCAGACATATACATACGTCAAACAGGCAGTATTATCATTATCGTTCAAGCCGTTTCTGAGTAAATGGTGGATATACCTAAAACATAAACAAAATTTACGAAAGTTAAGTTCCCCCACCGTTGTTCTGTTCTTGATGATATTGCAGCTGTTAATTCAGAGACATATACATATGTCAAAGACGTAGTATTATTATTATCGTTCATCCAGTTTCTGAGTAAATAGTGCATACACTTAAAACTTAAAAAAAAATTTCCGAAAGTTAAGTACCCCCTCCGTTGTTGCGTTCTTAATGAAATTGCAGCTGTAAATTCGCAGATATATACATACGTCAACGACGCAGTATTATCATTATCGTTCAAGCCGTTTCTTAGTAAATAGTGGATATACCTAAAACATAAAAAAAAATTTACGAAAGTTAAGTTCCCCCTCTGTTGTTCCGTTCTTGATGAAATTGCAGCTGTGAATCCGCAACACATATACATACGTAAAAAACGCAGTATTATCATTATTGTTCAAGCCGTTTTTGAGTAAATAGTAGATAAACCTAAAACATAAAAAACATTTACGAAAGTAAAGTTCCCCCTCCGTTGTTCCGTTTTTGATAAAATTGCAGCTGTGAATTCGCAGACATATACATACGTCAAACAGGCAGTATTATCATTATCGTTCAAGCCGTTTCTGAGTAAATGGTGGATATACCTAAAACATAAACAAAATTTACGTAAGTTAAGTTCCCCCTCCGTTGTTCCGTTCTTGATATAATTGCAGCTGTAATTTGCAGACATATACATAAGTCAAACACGCAGTATTATCATTATCTTTCCAGCCGTTTCTGAGTAAATAGTGGATATACGTAAAACATAAAAAAAATTTACGAAAGTTAAGTTCCCCCTCTGTTGTTCCGTTCTTGATGAAATTGCAGCTGTGAATTCGCAACACATATACATACGTCAAAAACGCAGTATTATCATTATTGCTCAAGCCGTTTCTGAGTAAATAGTAGATAAACCTAAAACATAAAAAAAATTTACGAAAGTAAAGTTCCCCCTGCGTTGTTCCGTTTTTGATAAAATTGCAGCTGTGAATTCGCAGATAAATAAATTATAAATACATCAAACACGCAGTATTATCATTATCGATCAAGCCGTTTTTGAGTAAATAGTGGATACACCAAAAACATAAAAAAAATTACGAAAGGTAAGTTCCCCCTACGTTGTTCCGTTCTTGATGAAATTGCAGCTGTAAATTCCCAGACATATAAATACGTCAAACACGCAGTATTATCGTTATAGATCAAGGAGTTTCTGAGTACAAATGTGGATACACCTGAAACATAAAAAAAAATTACGAAAGTTAAGTTCCCCCTTCGTTGTTCCGTTCTTGATTGAATCGCAGCTGTGAATTCGCAGACATATACATACGTCAAACAGGCAGTATTATCATTATCGTTCAAGCCGTTTCTGAGTAAATGGTGGATATACCTAAAACATAAACAAAATTTACGAAAGTTAAGTTCCCCCACCGTTGTTCTGTTCTTGATGATATTGCAGCTGTTAATTCAGAGACATATACATATGTCAAAGACGTAGTATTATTATTATCGTTCATCCAGTTTCTGAGTAAATAGTGCATACACTTAAAACTTAAAAAAAAATTTCCGAAAGTTAAGTACCCCCTCCGTTGTTGCGTTCTTAATGAAATTGCAGCTGTAAATTCGCAGATATATACATACGTCAACGACGCAGTATTATCATTATCGTTCAAGCCGTTTCTTAGTAAATAGTGGATATACCTAAAACATAAAAAAAAATTTACGAAAGTTAAGTTCCCCCTCTGTTGTTCCGTTCTTGATGAAATTGCAGCTGTGAATCCGCAACACATATACATACGTAAAAAACGCAGTATTATCATTATTGTTCAAGCCGTTTTTGAGTAAATAGTAGATAAACCTAAAACATAAAAAACATTTACGAAAGTAAAGTTCCCCCTCCGTTGTTCCGTTTTTGATAAAATTGCAGCTGTGAATTCGCAGACATATACATACGTCAAACAGGCAGTATTATCATTATCGTTCAAACCGTTTCTGAGTAAATGGTGGATATACCTAAAACATAAACAAAATTTACGTAAGTTAAGTTCCCCCTCCGTTGTTCCGTTCTTGATATAATTGCAGCTGTAATTCGCAGACATATACATATGTCAAAGACGCAGTATTATCATTATCGTTCAAGCCGTTTCTGAGTAAATAGTGTATATACCTAAAAATTAAAAAAAATTTACGAAAATTAAGTTTCCCCTCCGTAGTTCCGTTCTTGATGAAATTGCAGCTGTGAATTTGCAGACGTATACATATGTCAAAGACGCAGTATTATCATTATCGTTCAAGCCGTTTCTGAGTAAATAGTGGATATACCTAAAACATAAAAAAAAATTTACGAAACTTAAGTTCCCCCTCCGATGTTCCGTTCTTAATGAAATTGCAGCTGTGAATTCGCAACACATATACATACGTAAAAAACGCAGTATTATCATTATTATTCAAGCCGTTTTTGAGTAAATAGTAGATAAACCTAAAAGATAAAAAAAATTTACGAAAGTAAAGTTTCCCCTCCGTTGTTTCGTTTTTGATAAAATTGCAGCTGTGAATTCGCAGATATATACATACGTTAAACTCGCAGTATTATCATTATCGTTCAAGCCGTTTCTGAGTAAATAGTGGATACACCTAAAACTTAAAAAAAAATTACGAAAGTTAAGTTCCCCCTCCGTTCTTCCGCTCTTGATGAAATTGCAGCTGTAAATTCGCAGATAAATAAATTATAAATACATTAAACACGCAGTATTATCATTATCGATCAAGCCGTTTCTGAGTAAATGGTGGATATGCCTAAAACATAAACAAAATTTACCAAAGTTAAGTTCCCCCTCCGTTGTTCCGTTCTTGATGATATTGCAGCTGTAAATTCGCAGACATATACATACGTGAACACGCCGTATAATCATTATCGTTCAAGCCGTTACTGAGTAAATAGTGGATACACCTAAAACATAAAAAAAATTTACGAAAATTAAGTTCCCACTCCGTAGTTCCGTTCTTGAGGAAAATGCAGCTGTGAATTTGCAGACATATACATAAGTCAAACACGCAGTATTATCATTATCTTTCCAGCCGTTTCTGAGTAAATAGTGGATATACGTAAAACATAAAAAAAATTTACGAAAGTTAAGTTCCCCCTCTGTTGTTCCGTTCTTGATGAAATTGCAGCTGTGAATTCGCAACACATATACATACGTCAAAAACGCAGTATTATCATTATTGCTCAAGCCGTTTCTGAGTAAATAGTAGATAAACCTAAAACATAAAAAAAATTTACGAAAGTAAAGTTCCCCCTGCGTTGTTCCGTTTTTGATAAAATTGCAGCTGTGAATTCGCAGACATATACATACGTCAAACACGCAGTATTATCATTATCGATCAAGCCGTTTTTGAGTAAATAGTGGATACACCAAAAACATAAAAAAAATTGCGAAAGGTAAGTTCCCCCTACGTTGTTCCGTTCTTGATGAAATTGCAGCTGTAAATTCCCAGACATATAAATACGTCAAACACGCAGTATTATCGTTATAGATCAAGGAGTTTCTGAGTACAAATGTGGATACACCTGAAACATAAAAAAAAATTACGAAAGTTAAGTTCCCCCTTCGTTGTTCCGTTCTTGATTGAATCGCAGCTGTGAATTCGCAGACATATACATACGTCAAACAGGCAGTATTATCATTATCGTTCAAGCCGTTTCTGAGTAAATGGTGGATATACCTAAAACATAAACAAAATTTACGAAAGTTAAGTTCCCCCACCGTTGTTCCGTTCTTGATGATATTGCAGCTGTTAATTCAGAGACATATACATATGTCAAAGACGTAGTATTATTATTATCGTTCACCCAGTTTCTGAGTAAATAGTGCATACACTTAAAACTTAAAAAAAAATTTCCGAAAGTTAAGTACCCCCTCCGTTGTTGCGTTCTTAATGAAATTGCAGCTGTAAATTCGCAGATATATACATACGTCAACGACGCAGTATTATCATTATCGTTCAAGCCGTTTCTTAGTAAATAGTGGATATACCTAAAACATAAAAAAAAATTTACGAAAGTTAAGTTCCCCCTCTGTTGTTCCGTTCTTGATGAAATTGCAGCTGTGAATCCGCAACACATTTACATACGTAAAAAACGCAGTATTATCATTATTGTTCAAGCCGTTTTTGAGTAAATAGTAGATAAACCTAAAACATAAAAAACATTTACGAAAGTAAAGTTCCCCCTCCGTTGTTCCGTTTTTGATAAAATTGCAGCTGTGAATTCGCAGACATATACATACGTCAAACAGGCAGTATTATCATTATCGTTCAAGCCGTTTCTTAGTAAATGGTGGATATACCTAAAACATAAACAAAATTTACGTAAGTTAAGTTCCCCCACCGTTGTTCCGTTCTTGATGATATTGCAGCTGTTAATTCGCAGACATATACATATGTCAAAGACGTAGTATTATTATTATCGTTCAACCAGTTTCTGAGTAAATAGTGCATACACTTAAAACTTAAAAAAAAATTTCCGAAAGTTAAGTACCCCCTCCGTTGTTTCGTTCTTAATGAAATTGCAGCTGTAAATTCGCAGATATATACATACAACAACGACGCAGTATTATCATTATCGTTCCAGCCGTATCTGAGTAAATAGTGGATATACCTAAAACATAAAAAAAATTTACGAAAGTAAGGTCCCCCCTCCGTTGTTTCGTTTTTGATAAAATTGCTACTGTGAATTCGCAGACATATACATACGTCAAACACGCAGTATTATCATTATCGATTAAGCCGTTTCTGAGTAAATAGTGGATACACCAAAAACATAAAAAAAAATTACGAAAGGGAAGTTCCCCCTACGTTGTTCCGTCCTTGATGAAATAGCAGCTGTAAATTCCCAGCCATATAAATACGTCAAACACGCAGTATTATCGTTATCGATCAAGGCGTTTCTGAGTACAAATGTGGATACACCTGAAACATAAAAAGAAATTACGAAAGTTAAGTCCCCCCTCCGTTGTTCCGCTCTTGATTAAATTGCAGCTGTGAATTCGCAGACATATACATACGTCAAAGAGGCAGTATTATCATTATCGTTCAAGCCGTTTCTGAGTACAAAAGTGGATACACCTAAAACATAAAATAATTTTACGAAAATTAAGTTCCCCCTCCGTTGTTCCGTTCTTGTTGAAATTGCAGCTGTAAATTCGCAGACATATACATACCTCAAACACGCAGTATAATCATTATCGTTCAAGCCTTTACTGAGTAAATAGTGGATACACCTAAAACATAAAAAAAGTTTACGAAAATTAAGTTCCCCCTCTGTTGTTCCGTTCTTGATTAAGTTGCAGCTGTGAATTCGCAGACATATACATACGTCAAAAACGCAGTATTATCATTATCGTTCAAGCCATTTCTGACTAAATAGTGGATACACCTAAAACATAAAAAAAAATTACGAAAGTTAAGTTCTCCCTCCGTTCTTCCGTTCTTGATGAAATTGCAGCTGTAAATTCGCAGATATATACATCCGTCAACGACGCAGTATTATCATTTTTGTTTAAGCCGTTTCTGAGTAAATAGTTGATATACCTAAAACATAAAAAAAATTTACGAAAGTTAAGTTCCCCCTCTGTTGTTCCGTTCTTGATGAAATTGCAGCTGTGAATCCGCAACACATATACATACGTCAAAAACGCAGTATTATCATTATTGTTCAAGCCGTTTTTGAGTAAATAGTAGATAAACCTAAAACATAAAAAAAATTTACGTAAGTAAAGTTCCCCATCCGTTGTTCCGTTTTTGATAAAATTGCAGCTGTGAATTCGCAGACATTTACATACGTCAAACACGCAGTATTATCATTATCGATCAAGCCGTTTCTGAGTAAATAGTGGATACACCAAAAACATAAAAAAAAATTACGAAAGGTAAGTTCCCCCTACGTTGTTCCGTTCTTGATGAAATTGCAGCTGTAAATTCCTAGACATATAAATACGTCAAACACGCAGTATTATCGTTATCGATCAAGGCGTTTCTGAGTACAAATGTGGATACACCTGAAACATGAAAAACAAATTACGAAAGTTAAGTTTCCCCTCCGTTGTACCGTTCTTGATTAAATTGCAGCTGTGAATTCGCAGACATATACATACGTCAAACAGGCAGTATTATCATTATCGTTCAAGCCGTTTCTGAGTACAAAAGTGGATACACCTAAAACATAAAATAATTTTACGAAAATTAAGTTCCCCCTCCGTTGTTCCGTTCTTGTTGAAATTGCAGCTGTGAATTCGCAGACATATACATACGTCAAACACGCAGTATAATCATTATCGTTCAAGCCGTTACTGAGTAAATAGTGGATACACCTAAAACATAAAATAAGTTTACGAAAGTTAAGTTCCCCCTCCGTTGTTCCGTTCTTGATGAAATTGCAGCTGTGGATTCGCAGACATATGCATACGTCAAACACGCAGTGTTATCATTATCGTTCAAGCCGTTTTTGAGTAAATAGTAGATAAACCTAAAACATAAAAAAAATTTACGAAAGTAAGGTCTCCCCTCCGTTTTCCGTTTTTGATAAAATTGCTGCTGTGAATTCGCAGACATATACATACGTCAAACACGCAGTATTATCATTATCGATTAAGCCGTTTCTGAGTAAATAGTGGGTACGCCAAAAACATAAAATAAATTACGAAAGGTAAGTTCCCCCTACGTTGTTCCGTTCTTGATTAAGTTGCAGCTGTGAATTCGCAGACATATACATACGTCAAAAACGCAGTATTATCATTATCGTTCAAGCCATTTCTGACTAAATAGTGGATACACCTAAAACATAAAAAAAAAATTAGGAAAGTTAAGTTCCTCCTCCGTTGTCCCGTTCTTGATGAAATTGCAGCTGTCAATTCGCAGACATATACATATGTCAAAGACGTAGTATTATTATTATCGTTCCACCAGTTTCTGAGTAAATAGTGCATATACTTAAAACTTAAAAAAAAATTTCCGAAAGTTAAGTTTCCCCTCCGTTGTTCCGTTCTTAATGAAATTGCAGCTGTAAATTCGCAGATATATACATACGTCAACGACGCAGTGTTATCATTATCGTTCAAGCCGTTTTTGAGTAAATAGTAGATAAACCTAAAACATAAAAAAAATTTACGAAAGTTAAGTTCTCCCTCCGTTCTTCCGTTCTTGATGAAATTGCAGCTGTAAATTCGCAGATATATACATCCGTTAACGACGCAGTATTATCATTTTCGTTTAAGGCGTTTCTGAGTACAAAAGTGGATACACGTAAAACATAAAAAAAATTTACGAAAGTTAAGTTCCCCCACCGTTGTTCCGTTCTTGATGATATTGCAGCTGTTAATTCGCAGACATATACATATGTCAAAGACGTAGTATTATTATTATCGTTCAACCAGTTTCTGAGTAAATAGTGGATATACATAAAACATAAAAAAAAAAATAGGAAAGTTAAGTTCCTCCTCCGTTGTCCCGTTCTTGATGAAATTGCAGCTGTCAATTCGCAGACATATACATATGTCAAAGACGTAGTATTATCATTATCGATCAAGCCGTTTCTGAGTAAATAGTGGATACACCAAAAACATAAAAAAAAATTACGAAAGGTAAGTTCCCCCTACGTTGTTCCGTTCTTGATGAAATTGCAGCTGTAAATTCGCAGATATATACATACGTCAACGACGCAGTGTTATCATTATCGTTCAAGCCGTTTTTGAGTAAATAGTAGATAAACCTAAAACATAAAAAAAATTACGAAAGTTAAGTTCTCCCTCCGTTGTTCCGTTATTGATGAAATTGCAGCTGTGAATTCGCAACACATATACATACGTCAAACACGCAGTATTATCATTATCGTTTAAGCCGTTTCTGAGTAAATTGTGGATATACCTAAAAGATAAAAAAAAATTTACAAAAGTTAAGTTCCCCCTCCGTTGTTCCGTTCTTGATGAAATTGCAGCTATGAATTCGCAGACATATACATACGTTAAACACGCAGTATTATCATTATCGTTCAAGCCGTTTCTGAGTAAATAGTAGATACACCTAAAACTTAAAAAAAAATTACGAAAGTTAAGTTCCCCATCCGTTCTTCCGCTCTTGATGAAATTGTAGCTGTAAATTCGCAGATAAATAAATTATAAATACATCAAACACGCAGTATTATCATTATCGATCAAGCCGTTTCTGAGTAAATGGTGGATATGCCTAAAACATAAACAAAATTTACGAAAGTTAAGTTCCCCCTCCGTTGTTCGGTTCTTGATGATATTGCAGCTGTGAATTCGCAGACATATACATATGTCAAAGACGCATTATTATCATTATCGTTCAAGCCGTTTCTGAGTAAATAGTGGATATACCTAAAACAAAAAAAAATTACGAAAGTTAAGTTCCCCCTCCGTTGTTCCGTTCTTCATGAAATTGCAGCTGTCAATTTGCAGACATATACGTATGTCAAAGACGCAGTATTATCATTATCGTTCAAGCGGTTTCTGAGTAAATAGTGGATATACCTAAAAATTAAAAAAAATTTACGAAAATTAAGTTCCCCCTCCGTAGTTCCGTTCTTGATGAAATTGCAGCTGTGAATTCGCAGACATATACATATGTCAAAGACGCATTATTATCATTATCGTTCAAGCCGTTTCTGAGTAAATAGTGGATATACCTAAAACAAAAAAAAATTTACGAAAGTTAAGTTCCCCCTTCGTTGTTCCGTTCTTGATGAAATTGCAGCTGTGAATTCGCAACACATATACATACGTCAAACACGCAGTATTATCATTATCGTTTAAGCCGTTTCTGAGTAAATTGTGGATATACCTAAAAGATAAAAAAAAAATTACAAAAGTTAAGTACCCCCTCCGTTGTTCCGTTCTTGATGAAATTGTAGCTGTGAATTCGCAGACATATACATACGTTAAACACGCAGTATTATCATTATCGTTCAAGCCGTTTCTGAGTAAATAGTAGATACACCTAAAACTTAAAAAAAAATTACGAAAGTTAAGTTCCCCATCCGTTCTTCCGCTCTTGATGAAATTGTAGCTGTAAATTCGCAGATAAATAAATTATAAATACATCAAACACGCAGTATTATCATTATCGATCAAGCCGTTTCTGAGTAAATGGTAAATAATCCTAAAACATAAACAAAATTTACGAAAGTTAAGTTCCCCTTCCGTTGTTCCGTTCTTGATGATATTGCATCTGTAAATTCGAAGACATATACATACGTGAACACGCCGTATAATCATTATCGTTTAAGCCGTTACTGAGTTAATAGTGGATACACCTAAAACATAAAAAAAATTTACGAAAATTAAGTTCCCTCTCCGTAGTTCCGTTCTTGAGGAAAATGCAGCTGTGAATTTGCAGACATATACATATGTCAAAGACGCAGTATTATCATTATCGTTCAAGCGGTTTCTGAGTAAATAGTGGATATACCTAAAAATTAAAAAAAATTTACGAATGTTAAGTTTCCCCTCCGTTGTTCCGTTATTGATGAAATTGCAGCTGTGAATTCGCAACACATATACATACGTCAAACACGCAGTATTATCATTATCGTTCAAGCCGTTTCTGAGTAAATTGTGGATATACCTAAAAGATAAAAAAAAATTTACAAAAGTTAAGTTCCCCCTCCGTTGTTCCGTTCTTGATGAAATTGCAGCTATGAATTCGCAGACATATACATACGTTAAACACGCAGTATTATCATTATCGTTCAAGCCGTTTCTGAGTAAATAGTAGATACACCTAAAACTTAAAAAAAAATTACGAAAGTTAAGTTCCCCATCCGTTCTTCCGCTCTTGATGAAATTGTAGCTGTAAATTCGCAGATAAATAAATTATAAATACATCAAACACGCAGTATTATCATTATCGATCAAGCTGTTTCTGAGTAAATGGTGGATATGCCTAAAACATAAACAAAATTTACGAAAGTTAAGTTCCCCCACCGTTGTTCGGTTCTTGATGATATTGCAGCTGTAAATTCGCAGACATATACATACGTGAACACGCCGTATAATCATTATCGTTCAAGCCGTTACTGAGTAAATAGTGGATACACCTAAAACATAAAAAAAATTTACGAAAATTAAGTTCCCACTCCGTAGTTCCGTTCTTGATGAAATTGCAGCATTAATTCGCAGACATATAAATATGTCAAAGACGCAGTATTATCATTATCGTTCAAGCGGTTTCTGAGTAAATAGTGGATATACCAAAAAATTAAAAAAAATTTACGAAAATTAAGTTCCCCCTCCGTAGTTCCGTTCTTGATGAAATTGCAGCTGTGAATTCGCAGACATATACATATGTCAAAGACGCATTATTATCATTATCGTTCAAGCCGTTTCTGAGTAAATAGTGGATATACCTAAAACAAAAAAAAATTTACGAAAGTTAAGTTCCCCCTCCGTTGTTCCGTTCTTGATGAAATTGCAGCTGTGAATTCGCAACACATATACATACGTCAAACACGCAGTATTATCATTATCGTTCAAGCCGTTTCTGAGTAAATAAAGTATATACCTAAAAAAAAAAAAAAATTTAGGAAAGTTAAGTGCCCCCTCCGTTGATCTTTTCTTGATGAAATTGACGCTGAGAATTCGCAACACATATACATACGTCAAAGACGCAGTGTTATCATTATCGTTCAAGCCGTTTTTAAGTAAATAGTAGATAAACCTAAAACATAAAAAAAATTAACGAAAGGAAAGTTCCCCCTCCGTTGTTCCGTTCTTCATGAAATTGCAGCTGTCAATTCGCAGACATATACGTATGTCAAAGACGCAGTATTATCATTATCGTTCAAGCCGTTTCTGAGTAAATAGTGGATATACCTAAAAAAAAAAAAAAATTTAGGAAAGTTAAGTGCCCCCTCCGTTGATCTTTTCTTGATGAAATTGACGCTGAGAATTCGCAACACATATACATACGTCAAAGACGCAGTGTTATCATTATCGTTCAAGCCGTTTTTAAGTAAATAGTAGATAAACCTAAAACATAAAAAAAATTAACGAAAGGAAAGTTCCCCCTCCGTTGTTCCGTTCTTCATGAAATTGCAGCTGTCAATTCGCAGACATATACGTATGTCAAAGACGCAGTATTATCATTATCGTTCAAGCGGTTTCTGAGTAAATAGTGGATATACCTAAAAATTAAAAAAAATTTACGAAAATTAAGTTCCCCCTCCGTAGTTCCGTTCTTGATGAAATTGCAGCTGTGAATTCGCAGACATATACATATGTCAAAGACGCATTATTATCATTATCGTTCAAGCCGTTTCTGAGTAAATAGTGGATATACCTAAAACAAAAAAAAATTTACGAAAGTTAAGTTCCCCCTCCGTTGTTCCGTTCTTGATGAAATTGCAGCTGTGAATTCGCAACACATATACATACGTCAAACACGCAGTATTATCATTATCGTTTAAGCCGTTTCTGAGTAAATTGTGGATATACCTAAAAGATAAAAAAAAATTTACAAAAGTTAAGTTCCCCCTCCGTTGTTCCGTTCTTGATGAAATTGCAGCTATGAATTCGCAGACATATACATACGTTAAACACGCAGTATTATCATTATCGTTCAAGCCGTTTCTGAGTAAATGGTGGATATGCCTAAAACATAAACAAAATTTACGAAAGTTAAGTTCCCCCTCCGTTGTTCGGTTCTTGATGATATTGCAGCTGTGAATTCGCAGACATATACATATGTCAAAGACGCATTATTATCATTATCGTTCAAGCCGTTTCTGAGTAAATAGTGGATATACCTAAAACAAAAAAAAATTACGAAAGTTAAGTTCCCCCTCCGTTGTTCCGTTCTTCATGAAATTGCAGCTGTCAATTTGCAGACATATACGTATGTCAAAGACGCAGTATTATCATTATCGTTCAAGCGGTTTCTGAGTAAATAGTGGATATACCTAAAAATTAAAAAAAATTTACGAAAATTAAGTTCCCCCTCCGTAGTTCCGTTCTTGATGAAATTGCAGCATTAATTCGCAGACATATAAATATGTCAAAGACGCAGTATTATCATTATCGTTCAAGCGGTTTCTGATTAAATAGTGGATATACCTAAAAATTAAAAAAAATTTACGAAAATTAAGTTCCCCCTCCGTAGTTCCGTTCTTGATGAAATTGCAGCTGTGAATTCGCAGACATATACATATGTCAAAGACGCATTATTATCATTATCGTTCAAGCCGTTTCTAAGTAAATAGTGGATATACCTAAAACAAAAAAAAATTTACGAAAGTTAAGTTCCCCCTCCGTTGTTCCGTTCTTGATGAAATTGCAGCTGTGAATTCGCAACACATATACATACGTCAAACACGCAGTATTATCATTATCGTTTAAGCCGTTTCTGAGTAAATTGTGGATATACCTAAAAGATAAAAAAAAATTTACCAAAGTTATGTTCCCCCTCCGTTGTTCCGTTCTTGATGAAATTGCAGCTATGAATTCGCAAACATATACATACGTTAAACACGCAGTATTATCATTATCGTTCAAGCCGTTCCTGAGTAAATAGTAGATACACCTAAAACTTAAAAAAAAATTACGAAAGTTAAGTTCCCCATCCGTTCTTCCGCTCTTGATGAAATTGTAGCTGTAAATTCGCAGATAAATAAATTATAAATACATCAAACACGCAGTCTTATCATTATCGATCAAGCCGTTTCTGAGTAAATGGTGGATATGCCTAAAACATAAACAAAATTTACGAAAGTTAAGTTCCCCCTCCGTTGTTCGGTTCTTGATGATATTGCAGCTATGAATTCGCAGACATATACATATGTCAAAGACGCATTATTATCATTATCGTTCAAGCCGTTTCTGAGTAAATAGTGGATATACCTAAAACAAAAAAAAATTACGAAAGTTAAGTTCCCCCTCCGTTGTTCCGTTCTTCATGAAATTGCAGCTGTCAATTTGCAGACATATACGTATGTCAAAGACACAGTATTATCATTATCGTTCAAGCGGTTTCTGAGTAAATAGTGGATATACCTAAAAATTAAAAAAAAATTACGAAAATTAAGTTCCCCCTCCGTAGTTCCGTTCTTGATGAAATTGCAGCTGTGAATTCGCAGACATATACATATGTCAAAGACGCATTATTATCATTATCGTTCAAGCCGTTTCTGAGTAAATAGTGGATATACCTAAAACAAAAAAAAATTTACGAAAGTTAAGTTCCCCCTCCGTTGTTCCGTTCTTGATGAAATTGCAGCTGTGAATTCGCAACACCTATACATACGTCAAACACGCAGTATTATCATTATCGTTTAAGCCGTTTCTGAGTAAATAGTAGATACACCTAAAACTTAAAAAAAAATTACGAAAGTTAAGTTTCCCATCCGTTCTTCCGCTCTTGATGAAATTGTAGCTGTAAATTCGCAGATAAATAAATTATAAATACATCAAACACGCAGTATTATCATTATCGATCAAGCCGTTTCTGAGTAAATGGTGGATATGCCTAAAACATAAACAAAATTTACGAAAGTTAAGTTCCCCCTCCGTTGTTCGGTTCTTGATGATATTGCAGCTGTAAATTCGCAGACATATACATACGTGAACACGCCGTATAATCATTATCGTTTAAGCCGTTACTGAGTAAATAGTGGATACACCTAAAACATAAAAAAAATTTACGAAAATTAAGTTCCCACTCCGTAGTTCCGTTCTTGAGGAAAATGCAGCTGTGAATTTGCAGACATATACATACGTCAAAAACGCAGTATTATCATTATTGCTCAAGCCGTTTTTGAGTAAATAGTAGATAAACCTGAAACATAAAAACAAATTACGAAAGTTAAGTTCCCCCTCCGTTGTTTCGTTCTTGATTAAATTGCAGCTGTGAATTCGCAGGCATATACATACGTCAAACAGGCAGTATTATCATTATCGTTCAAGCCGTTTCTGAGTACAAAAGTGGATACACCTAAAACATAAAATAATTTTACGAAAATTAAGTTCCCCCTCCGTTGTTCCGTTCTTGTTGAAATTGCAGCTGTGAATTCGCAGACATGAACATACGTCAAACACGCAGTATAATCATTATCGTTCAAGCCGTTACTAAGTAAATAGTGGATACACCTAAAACATAAAAAAGTTTACGAAAATTAAGTTCCCCCTCTGTTGTTCCGTTCTTGATTAATTTGCAGCTGTGAATTCGCAGACATATACATACGTCAATAACGCAGTATTATCATTACCGTTCAAGCCATTACTGACTAAATAGTGGATACACCTAAAACATAAAAAAAAATTACGAAAGTTAAGTTCTCCCTCCGTTCTTCCGTTCTTGATGAAATTGCAGCTGTAAATTCGCAGATATATACATCCGTCAACGACGCAGTATTATCATTTTTGTTTAAGCCGTTTCTGAGTACAAAAGTGGATACACGTAAAACATAAAAAAAATTTACGAAAGTTAAGTTCCCCCTCCGATGTTCCGTTCTTGATGAAAGGCAGTTGTGAATTCGCAGACATATACATACGTCAAACACGCAGTATTATCATTATCGTTCAAGCCGTTTCTGAGTAAATAGTGGATATACCTAAAACATTAACGAAATCTACGAAAGTCAAGTTCCTTATCCGTTGTTCCGTTCTTGATGAAATTGCAGCTGTAAGTTCGAAGATATATGCATTAGTCAACGACGCAGTATTATCGTTATCGATCAAGGTTTGAGTACAAATGTGCATACACCTGAAACATAAAAAAAAATTACGAAAATTAATTTCCCCCTCCGTTGTTCCGTTCTTGATTAAATTGCAGCTGTGAATTCGCAGATATATACATAAGTCAAACACGCAGTATTATCATTATCGATCAAGCTGTTTCTGAGTACAAAGGTGGATACACCTGAAACATAAAAAAAAATTACGAAAGTTAAGTTCCCCCACCGTTGTTCCGTTATTGATGATATTGCAGCTGTTAATTCGCAGACATATACATATGTCAAAGACGTAGTATTATTATTATCGTTCAAGCCGTTTCTGAGTAAATAGTGGATATACCTAAAACATAAATAAAAATTTACGAAAGTTAAGTTCCCCCTCCGTTGTTCCGTTCTTGATTAAATTGCAGCTGTGAATTCGCAGACATATACATACGTCAAACACGCAGTATAATCATTATCGTTCAAGCCGTTACTAAGTAAATAGTGGATACACCTAAAACATAAAAAAGTTTACGAAAATTAAGTTCCCCCTCTGTTGTTCCGTTCTTGATTAATTTGCAGCTGTGAATTCGCAGACATATACATACGTCAAACACGCAGTATTATCATTATCGTTCAAGCCGTTTCTGAGTAAATAGTGGATATACCTAAAACATTAACGAAATCTACGAAAGTCAAGTTCCTTATCCGTTGTTCCGTTCTTGATGAAATTGCAGCTGTAAGTTCGAAGATATATACATTAGTCAACGACGCAGTATTATCGTTATCGATCAAGGTTTGAGTACAAATGTGGATACACCTGAAACATAAAAAAAAATTACGAAAATTAATTTCCCCCTCCGTTGTTCCGTTCTTGATTAAATTGCAGCTGTGAATTCGCAGATATATACATAAGTCAAACACGCAGTATTATCATTATCGATCAAGCTGTTTCTGAGTACAAAGGTGGATACACCTGAAACATAAAAAAAAATTACGAAAGTTAAGTTCCCCCACCGTTGTTCCGTTATTGATGATATTGCAGCTGTTAATTCGCAGACATATACATATGTCAAAGACGTAGTATTATTATTATCGTTCAAGCCGTTTCTGAGTAAATAGTGGATATACCTAAAACATAAATAAAAATTTACGAAAGTTAAGTTCCCCCTCCGTTGTTCCGTTCTTGATTAAATTGCAGCTGTGAATTCGCAGACATATACATACGTCAAACAGGCAGTATTATCATTATCGTTCAAGCCGTTTTTAGGTAAATAGTAGATAAACCTAAAACATAAAAAAAATTAACGAAAGGAAAGTTCCCCCTCCGTTGTTCCGTTCTTGATGAAATTGCAGCTGTGAATTCGCAGACATATACATACGTCAAACACGCAGTATTATCATTATCGTTCAAGCCGTTTCTGAGTAAATAGTGGATATACCTAAAACATTAACGAAATCTACGAAAGTCAAGTTCCTTATCCGTTGTTCCGTTCTTGATGAAATTGCAGCTGTAAGTTCGAAGATATATACATTAGTCAACGACGCAGTATTATCGTTATCGATCAAGGTTTGAGTACAAATGTGGATACACCTGAAACATAAAAAAAAAATTACGAAAATTAATTTCCCCCTCCGTTGTTCCGTTCTTGATTAAATTGCAGCTGTGAATTCGCAGATATATACATAAGTCAAACACGCAGTATTATCATTATCGATCAAGCTGTTTCTGAGTACAAAGGTGGATACACCTGAAACATAAAAAAAAATTACGAAAGTTAAGTTCCCCCACCGTTGTTCCGTTATTGATGATATTGCAGCTGTTAATTCGCAGACATATACATATGTCAAAGACGTAGTATTATTATTATCGTTCAAGCCGTTTCTGAGTAAATAGTGGATATACCTAAAACATAAATAAAAATTTACGAAAGTTAAGTTCCCCCTCCGTTGTTCCGTTCTTGATTAAATTGCAGCTGTGAATTCGCAGACATATACATACGTCAAACAGGCAGTATTATCATTATCGTTCAAGCCGTTTTTAGGTAAATAGTAGATAAACCTAAAACATAAAAAAAATTAACGAAAGGAAAGTTCCCCCTCCGTTGTTCCGTTCTTGATGAAATTGCAGCTGCGAATTTGCAGACATATACATACGTCAAAAACGCAGTATTATCATTATTGCTCAAGCCGTTTTTGAGTAAATAGTAGATAAACCTGAAACATAAAAAGAAATCACGAAAGTTAAGTTCCCCCTCCGTTGTTCCGTTCTTGATTAAATTGCAGCTGTGAATTCGCAGACATATACATACGTCAAACAGGCAGTATTATCATTATCGTTCAAGCCGTTTTTAGGTAAATAGTAGATAAACCTAAAACATAAAAAAAATTAACGAAAGGAAAGTTCCCCCTCCGTTGTTCCGTTCTTGATGAAATTGCAGCTGTGAATTCGCAGACATATACATACGTCAAACACGCAGTATTATCATTATCGTTCAAGCCGTTTCTGAGTAAATAGTGGATATACCTAAAACATTAACGAAATCTACGAAAGTCAAGTTCCTTATCCGTTGTTCCGTTCTTGATGAAATTGCAGCTGTAAGTTCGAAGATATATACATTAGTCAACGACGCAGTATTATCGTTATCGATCAAGGTTTGAGTACAAATGTGGATACACCTGAAACATAAAAAAAAAATTACGAAAATTAATTTCCCCCTCCGTTGTTCCGTTCTTGATTAAATTGCAGCTGTGAATTCGCAGATATATACATAAGTCAAACACGCAGTATTATCATTATCGATCAAGCTGTTTCTGAGTACAAAGGTGGATACACCTGAAACATAAAAAAAAATTACGAAAGTTAAGTTCCCCCACCGTTGTTCCGTTATTGATGATATTGCAGCTGTTAATTCGCAGACATATACATATGTCAAAGACGTAGTATTATTATTATCGTTCAAGCCGTTTCTGAGTAAATAGTGGATATACCTAAAACATAAATAAAAATTTACGAAAGTTAAGTTCCCCCTCCGTTGTTCCGTTCTTGATTAAATTGCAGCTGTGAATTCGCAGACATATACATACGTTAAACACGCAGTATTATCATTATCGTTCAAGCCGTTTCTGAGTAAATAGTGGATACACCTAAAACTTAATAAAAAATTACGAAAGTTAAGTTCCCCACCCGTTCTTCCGCTCTTGATGAAATTGCAGCTGTAAATTCGCAGATAAATAAATTATAAATACATCAAACACGAAGTATTATCATTATTGATCAAGCCGTTTCTGAGTAAATGGTGGATATGCCTAAAACATAAACAAAATTTACGATAGTTAAGTTCCCCCTCCGTTGTTCCGTTCTTGATGATATTGCAGCTGTAAATTCGCAGACATATACATACGTGAACACGCCGTATAATCATTATCGTTCAAGCCGTTACTGAGTAAATAGTGGATACACCTAAAACATAAAAAAAATTTACGAAAATTAAGTTCCCACTCCGTAGTTCCGTTCTTGAGGAAAATGCAGCTGTGAATTTGCAGACATATACATAAGTCAAACACGCAGTATTATCATTATCTTTCCAGCCGTTTCTGAGTAAATAGTGGATATACGTAAAACATAAAAAAAATTTACGAAAGTTAAGTTCCCCCTCTGTTGTTCCGTTCTTGATGAAATTGCAGCTGTAATTCGCAGACATATACATATGTCAAAGACGCAGTATTATCATTATCGTTCAAGCCGTTTATGAGTAAATAGTGGATACACCTGAAACATAAAAAAAAATTACGAAAGTTAAGTTCCCCCTCCGTTGTTCCGTTCTTGATTAAATTGCAGCTGTGTATTCGCAGACATATACATACATCAAACACGCAGTATTATCATTATCGATCAAGCCGTTTCTGAGTAAATGGTGGATATGCCTAAAACATAAACAAAATTTACGAAAGTTAAGTTCCCCCTCCGTTGTTTGGTTCTTGATGATATTGCAGCTGTAAATTCGCAGACATATACATACGTGAACACGCCGTATAATCATTATCGTTCAAGCCGTTACTGAGTAAATAGTGGATACACCTAAAACATAAAAAAAATTTACGAAAATTAAGTTCCCACTCCGTAGTTCCGTTCTTGAGGAAAATGCAGCTGTGAATTTGCAGACATATACATACGTCAAAAACGCAGTATTATCATTATTGCTCAAGCCGTTTTTGAGTAAATAGTAGATAAACCTGAAACATAAAAACAAATTACGAAAGTTAAGTTCCCCCTCCGTTGTTTCGTTTTTGATTAAATTGCAGCTGTGAATTCGCAGGCATATACATACGTCAAACAGGCAGTATTATCATTATCGTTCAAGCCGTTTCTGAGTACAAAAGTGGATACACCTAAAACATAAAATAATTTTACGAAAATTAAGTTCCCCCTCCGTTGTTCCGTTCTTGTTGAAATTGCAGCTGTGAATTCGCAGACATAAACATACGTCAAACACGCAGTATAATCATTATCGTTCAAGCCGTTACTAAGTAAATAGTGGATACACCTAAAACATAAAAAAGTTTACGAAAATTAAGTTCCCCCTCTGTTGTTCCGTTCTTGATTAATTTGCAGCTGTGAATTCGCAGACATATACATACATCAATAACGCAGTATTATCATTATCGTTCAAGCCATTACTGACTAAATAGTGGATACACCTAAAACATAAAAAAAAATTACGAAAGTTAAGTTCTCCCTCCGTTCTTCCGTTCTTGATGAAATTGCAGCTGTAAATTCGCAGATATATACATCCGTCAACGACGCAGTATTATCATTTTTGTTTAAGCCGTTTCTGAGTACAAAAGTGGATACACGTAAAACATAAAAAAAATTTACGAAAGTTAAGTTCCCCCTCCGATGTTCCGTTCTTGATGAATTGCAGTTGTGAATTCGCAGACATATACATACGTCAAACACGCAGTATTATCGTTATCGTTCAAGCCGTTTCTGAGTAAATAGTGGATATACCTAAAACATTAACGAAATCTACGAAAGTCAAGTTCCTTATCCGTTGTTCCGTTCTTGATGAAATTGCAGCTGTGAATTCGCAGACATATACATACGTTAAACACGCAGTATTATCATTATCGTTCAAGCCGTTTCTGAGTAAATAGTGGATACACCTAAAACTTAATAAAAAATTACGAAAGTTAAGTTCCCCACCCGTTCTTCCGCTCTTGATGAAATTGCAGCTGTAAATTCGCAGATAAATAAATTATAAATACATCAAACACGCAGTATTATCATTATCGATCAAGCCGTTTCTGAGTAAATGGTGGATATGCCTAAAACGTAACAAAATTTACGATAGTTAAGTTCCCCCTCCGTAGTTCCGTTTTTGATGATATTGCAGCTGTAAATTCGCAGACATATACATACGTGAACACGCTGTATAATCATTATCGTTCAAGCCGTTACTGAGTAAATAGTGGATACACCTAAAACATAAAAAAAATTTACGAAAATTAAGTTCCCACTCCGTAGTTCCGTTCTTGAGGAAAATGCAGCTGTGAATTTGCAGACATATACATAAGTCAAACACGCAGTATTATCATTATCTTTCCAGCCGTTTCTGAGTAAATAGTGGATATACGTAAAACATAAAAAAAATTTACGAAAGTTAAGTTCCCCCTCTGTTGTTCCGTTCTTGATGAAATTGCAGCTGTAATTCGCAGACATATACATATGTCAAAGACGCAGTATTATCATTATCGTTCAAGCCGTTTCTGAGTAAATAGTGGATACACCTGAAACATAAAAAAAAATTACGAAAGTTAAGTTCCCCCTCCGTTGTTCCGTTCTTGATTAAATTGCAGCTGTGTATTCGCAGACATATACATACGTCAAACACGCAGTATTATCATTATCGTTCAAGCCGTTTCGGAGTAAATAAAGTATATACCTAAAAAAAAAAAAAAATTTAGGAAAGTTAAGTTCCCCCTCCGTTGATCTTTTCTTGATGAAATTGACGCTGTGAATTCGCAACACATATACATACGTCAAAGACGCAGTGTTATCATTATCGTTCAAGCCGTTTTTAAGTAAATAGTAGATAAACCTAAAACATAAAAAAAATTAACGAAAGGAATGTTCCCCCTCCGTTGTTCCGTTCTTGATGAAATTGCAGCTGTGAATTCGCAGACATATACATACGTTAAACACGCAGTATTATCATTATCGTTCAAGCCGTTTCTGAGTAAATAGTGGATACACCTAAAACTTAATAAAAAATTACGAAAGTTAAGTTCCCCACCCGTTCTTCCGCTCTTGATGAAATTGCAGCTGTAAATTCGCAGATAAATAAATTATAAATACATCAAACACGCAGTATTATCATTATCGATCAAGCCGTTTCTGAGTACAAATGTGGATACACCAAAAACATAAAAAAAAAATACGAAAGGTAAGTTCCCCCTCCGTTCTTGATTGAATTGCAGCTGTGAATTCGCAGACATATACATACGTCAAACACGCAGTATTATCATTATCGATCAAGGCGTTTCTGAGTACAAAAGTGGATACACGTAAAACATAAAAAAAATTTACGAAAGTTAAGTTCCCCCTCCGATGTTCCGTTCTTGATGAATTGCAGTTGTGAATTCGCAGACATATACATACGTCAAACACGCAGTATTATCATTATCGTTCAAGCCGTTTCTGAGTAAATAGTGGATATACCTAAAACATTAACGAAATCTACGAAAGTCAAGTTCCTTATCCGTTGTTCCGTTCTTGATGAAATTGCAGCTGTAAGTTCGAAGATATATACATTAGTCAACGACGCAGTATTATCGTTATCGATCAAGGTTTGAGTACAAAGGTGGATACACCTGAAACATAAAAAAAAAAATACGAAAGTTAAGTTCCCCCACCGTTGTTCCGTTATTGATGATATTGCAGCTGTTAATTCGCAGACATATACATATGTCAAAGACGTAGTATTATTATTATCGTTCAAGCCGTTTCTGAGTAAATAGTGGATATACCTAAAACATAAATAAAAATTTACGAAAGTTAAGTTCCCCCTCTGTTGTTCCGTTCTTGATGAAATTGCAGCTGTAATTCGCAGACATATACATATGTCAAAGACGCAGTATTATCATTATCGTTCAAGCCGTTTCTGAGTAAATAGTGGATACACCTGAAACATAAAAAAAAATTACGAATGTTAAGTTCCCCCTCCGTTGTTCCGTTCTTGATTAAATTGCAGCTGTGAATTCGCAGACATATACATACGTCAAACAGGCAGTATTATCATTATCGTTCAAGCCGTTTTTAAGTAAATAGTAGATAAACCTAAAACATAAAAAAAATTAACGAAAGGAAAGTTCCCCCTCCGTTGTTCTGTTCTTGATGAAATTGCAGCTGTGAATTCGCAGACATATACATACGTTAAACACGCAGTATTATCATTATCGTTCAAGCCGTTTCTGAGTAAATAGTGGATACACCTAAAACTTAATAAAAAATTACGAAAGTTAAGTTCCCCACCCGTTCTTCCGCTCTTGATGAAATTGCAGCTGTAAATTCGCAGATAAATAAATTATAAATACATCAAACACGCAGTATTATCATTATCGATCAAGCCGTTTCTGAGTAAATGGTGGATATGCCTAAAACATAAACAAAATTTACGAAAGTTAAGTTCCCCCTCCGTTGTTCCGTTCTTGATGAAATTGCAGCTGTAATTCGCAGACATATACATATGTCAAAGACGCAGTATTATCATTATCGTTTAAGCCGTTTCTGAGTAAATAGTGGATACACCTGAAACATAAAAAAAAATTACGAATGTTAAGTTCCCCCTCCGTTGTTCCGTTCTTGATTAAATTGCAGCTGTGAATTCGCAGACATATACATACGTCAAACAGGCAGTATTATCATTATCGTTCAAGCCGTTTTTAAGTAAATAGTAGATAAACCTAAAACATAAAAAAAATTAACGAAAGTAAAGTTCCCCCTCCGTTGTTCCGTTCTTGATGAAATTGCAGCTGTGAATTCGCAGACATATATATACGTTAAACACGCAGTATTATCATTATCGTTCAAGCCGTTTCTGAGTAAATAGTGGATACACCTAAAACTTAATAAAAAATTACGAAAGTTAAGTTCCCCACCCGTTCTTCCGCTCTTGATGAAATTGCAGCTGTAAATTCGCAGATAAATAAATTATAAATACATCAAACACGCAGTATTATCATTATCGATCAAGCCGTTTCTAAATAAATGGTGGATATGCCTAAAACATAAACAAAATTTACGAAAGTTAAGTTCCCCCTCCGTTGTTCCGTTCTTGATGATATTGCAGCTGTAAATTCGCAGACATATACATACGTGAACACGCCGTATAATCATTATCGTTCAAGCCGTTACTGAGTAAATAGTGGATACACCTAAAACATAAAAAAAATTTACGAAAATTAAGTTCCCACTCCGTAGTTCCGTTCTTGAGGAAAATGCAGCTGTGAATTTGCAGACATATACATAAGTCAAACACGCAGTATTATCATTATCTTTCCAGCCGTTTCTGAGTAAATAGTGGATATACGTAAAACATAAAAAAAATTTACGAAAGTTAAGTTCCCCCTCTGTTGTTCCGTTCTTGATGAAATTGCAGCTGTAATTCGCAGACATATACATATGTCAAAGACGCAGTATTATCATTATCGTTCAAGCCGTTTCTGAGTAAATAGTGGATACACCTGAAACATAAAAAAAAATTACGAAAGTTAAGTTCCCCCTCCGTTGTTCCGTTCTTGATTAAATTGCAGCTGTGTATTCGCAGACATATACATACGTCAAACACGCAGTATTATCATTATCGTTCAAGCCGTTTCGGAGTAAATAAAGTATATACCTAAAAAAAAAAAAAAATTTAGGAAAGTTAAGTTCCCCCTCCGTTGATCTTTTCTTAATGAAATTGACGCTGTGAATTCGCAACACATATACATACGTCAAAGACGCAGTGTTATTATTATCGTTCAAGCCGTTTTTAAGTAAATAGTAGATAAACCTAAAACATAAAAAAAATTAACGAAAGGAATGTTCCCCCTCCGTTGTTCCGTTCTTGATGAAATTGCAGCTGTGAATTCGCAGACATATACATACGTTAAACACGCAGTATTATCATTATCGTTCAAGCCGTTTCTGAGTAAATAGTGGATACACCTAAAACTTAATAAAAAATTACGAAAGTTAAGTTCCCCACCCGTTCTTCCGCTCTTGATGAAATTGCAGCTGTAAATTCGCAGATAAATAAATTATAAATACATCAAACACGCAGTATTATCATTATCGATCAAGCCGTTTCTGAGTACAAATGTGGATACACCAAAAACATAAAAAAAAATTACGAAAGGTAAGTTCCCCCTCCGTTCTTGATTGAATTGCAGCTGTGAATTCGCAGACATATACATACGTCAAACACGCAGTATTATCATTATCGATCAAGGCGTTTCTGAGTACAAAAGTGGATACACGTAAAACATAAAAAAAAATTACGAAAGTTAAGTTCCCCCTCCGATGTTCCGTTCTTGATGAATTGCAGTTGTGAATTCGCAGACATATACATACGTCAAACACGCAGTATTATCATTATCGTTCAAGCCGTTTCTGAGTAAATAGTGGATATACCTAAAACATTAACGAAATCTACGAAAGTCAAGTTCCTTATCCGTTGTTCCGTTCTTGATGAAATTGCAGCTGTAAGTTCGAAGATATATACATTAGTCAACGACGCAGTATTATCGTTATCGATCAAGGTTTGAGTACAAAGGTGGATACACCTGAAACATAAAAAAAAAATACGAAAGTTAAGTTCCCCCACCGTTGTTCCGTTATTGATGATATTGCAGCTGTTAATTCGCAGACATATACATATGTCAAAGACGTAGTATTATTATTATCGTTCAAGCCGTTTCTGAGTAAATAGTGGATATACCTAAAACATAAATAAAAATTTACGAAAGTTAAGTTCCCCCTCTGTTGTTCCGTTCTTGATGAAATTGCAGCTGTAATTCGCAGACATATACATATGTCAAAGACGCCGTATAATCATTATCGTTCAAGCCGTTACTGAGTAAATAGTGGATACACCTAAAACATAAAAAAAATTTACGAAAATTAAGTTCCCACTCCGTAGTTCCGTTCTTGATTAAATTGCAGCTGTGAATTCGCAGACATATACATACGTCAAACAGGCAGTATTATCATTATCGTTCAAGCCGTTTTTAAGTAAATAGTAGATAAACCTAAAACATAAAAAAAATTAACGAAAGGAAAGTTCCCCCTCCGTTGTTCTGTTCTTGATGAAATTGCAGCTGTGAATTCGCAGACATATACATACGTTAAACACGCAGTATTATCATTATCGTTCAAGCCGTTTCTGAGTAAATAGTGGATACACCTAAAACTTAATAAAAAATTACGAAAGTTAAGTTCCCCACCCGTTCTTCCGCTCTTGATGAAATTGCAGCTGTAAATTCGCAGATAAATAAATTATAAATACATCAAACACGCAGTATTATCATTATCGATCAAGCCGTTTCTGAGTAAATGGTGAATATGCCTAAAACATAAACAAAATTTACGAAAGTTAAGTTCCCCCTCCGTTGTTCCGTTCTTGATGAAATTGCAGCTGTAATTCGCAGACATATACATATGTCAAAGACGCAGTATTATCATTATCGTTCAAGCCGTTTCTGAGTAAATAGTGGATACACCTGAAACATAAAAAAAAATTACGAATGTTAAGTTCCCCCTCCGTTGTTCCGTTCTTGATTAAATTGCAGCTGTGAATTCGCAGACATATACATACGTCAAACAGGCAGTATTATCATTATCGTTCAAGCCGTTTTTAAGTAAATAGTAGATAAACCTAAAACATAAAAAAAATTAACGAAAGGAAAGTTCCCCCTCCGTTGTTCCGTTCTTGATGAAATTGCAGCTGTGAATTCGCAGACATATATATACGTTAAACACGCAGTATTATCATTATCGTTCAAGCCGTTTCTGAGTAAATAGTGGATACACCTAAAACTTAATAAATAATTACGAAAGTTAAGTTCCCCACCCGTTCTTCCGCTCTTGATGAAATTGCAGCTGTAAATTCGCAGATAAATAAATTATAAATACATCAAACACGCAGTATTATCATTATCGATCAAGCCGTTTCTAAATAAATGGTGGATATGCCTAAAACATAAACAAAATTTACGAAAGTTAAGTTCCCCCTCTGTTGTTCCGTTCTTGATGATATTGCAGCTGTAAATTCGCAGACATATACATACGTGAACACGCCGTATAATCATTATCGTTCAAGCCGTTACTGAGTAAATAGTGGATACACCTAAAACATAAAAAAAATTTACGAAAATTAAGTTCCCACTCCGTAGTTCCGTTCTTGAGGAAAATGCAGCTGTGAATTTGCAGACATATACATAAGTCAAACACGCAGTATTATCATTATCTTTCCAGCCGTTTCTGAGTAAATAGTGGATATACGTAAAACATAAAAAAAATTTACGAAAGTTAAGTTCCCCCTCTGTTGTTCCGTTCTTGATGAAATTGCAGCTGTAATTCGCAGACATATACATATGTCAAAGACGCAGTATTATCATTATCGTTCAAGCCGTTTCTGAGTAAATAGTGGATACACCTGAAACATAAAAAAAAATTACGAAAGTTAAGTTCCCCCTCCGTTGTTCCGTTCTTGATTAAATTGCAGCTGTGTATTCGCAGACATATACATACGTCAAACAGGCTGTATTATCAATATCGTTCAAGCCGTTTCTGAGTAAATAAAGTATATACCTAAAAAAAAAAAAAATTTAGGAAAGTTAAGTTCCCCCTCCGTTGATCTTTTCTTGATGAAATTGACGCTGTGAATTCGAAACACATATACATACGTCAAAGACGCAGTGTTATCATTATCGTTCAAGCCGTTTTTAAGTAAATAGTAGATAAACCTAAAACACAAAAAAAATTAACGAAAGGAATGTTCCCCCTCCGTTGTTCCGTTCTTGATGAAATTGCAGCTGTGAATTCGCAGACATATACATACGTTAAACACGCAGTATTATCATTATCGTTCAAGCCGTTTCTGAGTAAATAGTGGATACACCTAAAACTTAATAAAAAATTACGAAAGTTAAGTTCCCCACCCGTTCTTCCGCTCTTGATGAAATTGCAGCTGTAAATTCGCAGATAAATAAATTATAAATACATAATTATAAATACATCAAACACGCAGTATTATCATTATCGATCAAGCCGTTTCTGAGTAAATGGTGGATATGCCTAAAACATAAACAACATTTACGAAAGTTAAGTTCCCCCTCCGTTGTTCCGTTCTTGATGATATTGCAGCTGTAAATTCGCAGACATATACATACGTGAACACGCCATATAATCATTATCGCTCAAGCCGTTACTGAGTAAATAGTGGATACACCTAAAACATAAAAAAAATTTACGAAAATTAAGTTCCCACTCCGTAGTTCCGTTTTTGAGGAAAATGCAGCTGTGAATTTGCAGACATATACATAAGTCAAACACGCAGTATTATCATTATCGATCAAGCCGTTTCTGAATAAATGGTGGATATGCCTAAAACATAAACAAAATTTACGAAAGTTAAGTTCCCCCTCCGTTGTTCCGTTCTTGATGATATTGCAGCTGTAAATTCGCAGACATATACATACGTGAACACGCCGTATAATCATTATCGTTCAAGCCGTTACTGAGTAAATAGTGGATACACCTAAAACATAAAAAAAATTTACGAAAATTAAGTTCCCACTCCGTAGTTCCGTTCTTGAGGAAAATGCAGCTGTGAATTTGCAGACATATACATACGTCAAAAAAACAGTATTATCATTATTGCTCAAGCCGTTTTTGAGTAAATAGTAGATAAACCTGAAACAAAAAAAGAAATCACGAAAGTTAAGTTCCCCCTCCGTTGTTTCGTTCTTGATTAAATTGCAGCTGTGAATTCGCAGGCATATACATACGTCAAACAGGCAGTATTATCATTATCGTTCAAGCCGTTTCTGAGTACAAAAGTGGATACACCTAAAACATAAAATAATTTTACGAAAATTAAGTTCCCCCTCCGTTGTTCCGTTCTTGTTGAAATTGCAGCTGTGAATTCGCAGACATATACATACGTCAAACACGCAGTATAATCATTATCGTTCAAGCCGTTACTAAGTAAATAGTGGATACACCTAAAACATAAAAAAAGTTTACGAAAATTAAGTTCCCCCTCTGTTGTTCCGCTCTTGATTAATATGCAGCTCTGAATTCGCAGACATATACATACGTCAAAAACGCAGTATTATCATTATCGTTCAAGCCATTACTGACTAAATAGTGGATACACCTAAAACATAAAAAAAAATTACGAAAGTTAAGTTCTCCCTCCGTTCTTCCGTTCTTGATGAAATTGCAGCTGTAAATTCGCAGATATATACATACGTCAACGACGCAGTATTATCATTTTTGTTTAAGCCGTTTCTGAGTACAAAAGTGGATACACTTAAAACATAAAAAAAATTTACGAAAGTCAAGTTCCATATCCGTTGTTCCGTTCTTGATGAAATTGCAGCTATAAATTCGCAGATAAATAAATTATAAATACATCAAACACGCAGTATTATCATTATCGATCAAGCCGTTTCTGAGTAAATGGTGGATACACCTAAAACATAAACATAATTTACGAAAGTTAAGTCTCCCCTCCGTTGTTCCGTTCTTGATGAAATTGCAGCTGTGAATTCCCAGACATATAAATACGTCAAACACGCAGTATTATCGTTATCGATCAAGGTTTGAGTACAAATGTGGATACACCTAAAACATAAAAAAAAATTACGAAAGTTAATTTCCCCCTCCGTTGTTCCGTTCTTGGTTAAATTGCAGCTGTGAATTCGCAGACATATACATAAGTCAAACACGCAGTATTATCATTATCGATCAAGCCGTTTCTGAGTACAAAGGTGGATACACCTAAAACATAAAAAAAATTTACGAAAATTAAGTTCCCACTCCGTAGTTCCGTTCTTGAGGAAAATGCAGCTGTGAATTTGCAGACATATACATAAGTCAAACACGCAGTATTATCATTATCTTTCCAGCCGTTTCTGAGTAAATAGTGGATATACGTAAAACATAAAAAAAATTTACGAAAGTTAAGTTCCCCCACCGATGTTCCGTTCTTGATGAAATTGCAGCTGTGAATTCGGAGACATATACATATGTTAAAGACGCAGAATTATCATTATCGTTCAAGCCGTTTTTGAGTAAATAAAGTATATACCTAAAAAAAAAATAAAATTTAGGAATGTTAAGTTCCCCCTCCGTTGATCTTTTCTTGATGAAATTGACGCTGTAAATTCGGAGATAAATAAATTATAAATACATCAAACACGCAGTATTATCATTATCGATCAAGCTGTTTCTGAGTAAATGGTGGATATGCCTAAAACATAAACAAAATTTACGAAAGTTAAGTTCCCCCTCCGTTGTTCCGTTCTTGATGATATTGCAGCTGTAAATTCGCAGACATATACATACGTGAACACGCCGTATAATCATTATCGTTCAAGCCGTTACTGAGTAAATAGTGGATACACCTAAAACATAAAAAAAATTTACGAAAATTAAGTTCCCACTCCGTAGTTCCGTTCTTGAGGAAAATGCAGCTGCGAATTTGCAGACATATACATACGTCAAAAACGCAGTATTATCATTATTGCTCAAGCCGTTTTTGAGTAAATAGTAGATAAACCTGAAACATAAAAAGAAATCACGAAAGTTAAGTTCCCCCTCCGTTGTTTCGTTCTTGATTAAATTGCAGCTGTGAATTCGCAGGCATATACATACGTCAAACAGGCAGTATTATCATTATCGTTCAAGCCGTTTCTGAGTACAAAAGTGGATACACCTAAAACATAAAATAATTTTACGAAAATTAAGTTCCCCCTCCGTTGTTCCGTTCTTGTTGAAATTGCAGCTGTGAATTCGCAGACATATACATACGTCAAACACGCAGTATAATCATTATCGTTCAAGCCGTTACTAAGTAAATAGTGGATACACATAAACATAAAAAAAGTTTACGAAAATTAAGTTCCCCCTCTGTTGTTCCGCTCTTGATTAATATGCAGCTCTGAATTCGCAGACATATACATACGTCAAAAACGCAGTATTATCATTATCGTTCAAGCCATTACTGACTAAATAGTGGATACACCTAAAACATAAAAAAAATTACGAAAGTTAAGTTCTCCCTCCGTTCTTCCGTTCTTGATGAAATTGCAGCTGTAAATTCGCAGATATATACATACGTCAACGACGCAGTATTATCATTTTTGTTTAAGCCGTTTCTGAGTACAAAAGTGGATACACGTAAAACATAAAAAAAATTTACGAAAGTCAAGTTTCATATCCGTTGTTCCGTTCTTGATGAAATTGCAGCTATCAATTCGCAGATAAATAAATTATAAATACATCAAACACGCAGTATTATCATTATCGATCAAGCCGTTTCTGAGTAAATGGTGGATACACCTAAAACATAAACATAATTTACGAAAGTTAAGTCTCCCCTCCGTTGTTCCGTTCTTGATGAAATTGCAGCTGTGAATTCCCAGACATATAAATACGTCAAACACGCAGTATTATCGTTATCGATCAAGGTTTGAGTACAAATGTGGATACACCTAAAACATAAAAAAAAATTACGAAAGTTAATTTCCCCCTCCGTTGTTCCGTTCTTGGTTAAATTGCAGCTGTGAATTCGCAGACATATACATAAGTCAAACACGCAGTATTATCATTATCGATCAAGCCGTTTCTGAGTACAAAGGTGGATACACCTAAAACATAAAAAAAATTTACGAAAATTAAGTTCCCACTCCGTAGTTCCGTTCTTGAGGAAAATGCAGCTGTGAATTTGCAGACATATACATAAGTCAAACACGCAGTATTATCATTATCTTTCCAGCCGTTTCTGAGTAAATAGTGGATATACGTAAAACATAAAAAAAATTTACGAAAGTTAAGTTCCCCCACCGTTGTTCCGTTCTTGATGAAATTGCAGCTGTGAATTCGGAGACATATACATATGTTAAAGACGCAGAATTATCATTATCGTTCAAGCCGTTTCTGAGTAAATAAAGTATATACCTAAAAAAAAAATAAAATTTAGGAATGTTAAGTTCCCCCTCCGTTGATCTTTTCTTGATGAAATTGACGCTGTAAATTCGGAGATAAATAAATTATAAATACATCAAACACGCAGTATTATCATTATCGATCAAGCCGTTTCTGAGTAAATGGTGGATATGCCTAAAACATAAACAAAATTTACGAAAGTTAAGTTCCCCCTCCGTTGTTCCGTTCTTGATGATATTGCAGCTGTAAATTCGCAGACATATACATACGTGAACACGCCGTATAATCATTATCGTTCAAGCCGTTACTGAGTAAATAGTGGATACACCTAAAACATAAAAAAAATTTACGAAAATTAAGTTCCCACTCCGTAGTTCCGTTCTTGAGGAAAATGCAGCTGCGAATTTGCAGACATATACATACGTCAAAAACGCAGTATTATCATTATTGCTCAAGCCGTTTTTGAGTAAATAGTAGATAAACCTGAAACATAAAAAGAAATCACGAAAGTTAAGTTCCCCCTCCGTTGTTTCGTTCTTGATTAAATTGCAGCTGTGAATTCGCAGGCATATACATACGTCAAACAGGCAGTATTATCATTATCGTTCAAGCCGTTTCTGAGTACAAAAGTGGATACACCTAAAACATAAAATAATTTTACGAAAATTAAGTTCCCCCTCCGTTGTTCCGTTCTTGTTGAAATTGCAGCTGTGAATTCGCAGACATATACATACGTCAAACACGCAGTATAATCATTATCGTTCAAGCCGTTACTAAGTAAATAGTGGATACACCTAAAACATAAAAAAAGTTTACGAAAATTAAGTTCCCCCTCTGTTGTTCCGCTCTTGATTAATATGCAGCTCTGAATTCGCAGACATATACATACGTCAAAAACGCAGTATTATCATTTTTGTTTAAGCCGTTTCTGAGTACAAAAGTGGATACACGTAAAACATAAAAAAAATTTACGAAAGTCAAGTTTCATATCCGTTGTTCCGTTCTTGATGAAATTGCAGCTATCAATTCGCAGATAAATAAATTATAAATACATCAAACACGCAGTATTATCATTATCGATCAAGCCGTTTCTGAGTAAATGGTGGATACACCTAAAACATAAACATAATTTACGAAAGTTAAGTCTCCCCTCCGTTGTTCCATTCTTGATGAAATTGCAGCTGTGAATTCCCAGACATATAAATACGTCAAACACGCAGTATTATCGTTATCGATCAAGGTTTGAGTACAAATGTGGATACACCTAAAACATAAAAAAAAATTACGAAAGTTAATTTCCCCCTCCGTTGTTCCGTTCTTGGTTAAATTGCAGCTGTGAATTCGCAGACATATACATAAGTCAAACACGCAGTATTATCATTATCGATCAAGCCGTTTCTGAGTACAAAGGTGGATACACCTAAAACATAAAAAAAATTTACGAAAATTAAGTTCCCACTCCGTAGTTCCGTTCTTGAGGAAAATGCAGCTGTGAATTTGCAGACATATACATAAGTCAAACACGCAGTATTATCATTATCTTTCCAGCCGTTTCTGAGTAAATAGTGGATATACGTAAAACATAAAAAAAATTTACGAAAGTTAAGTTCCCCCACCGTTGTTCCGTTCTTGATGAAATTGCAGCTGTGAATTCGGAGACATATACATATGTTAAAGACGCAGAATTATCATTATCGTTCAAGCCGTTTCTGAGTAAATAGTGGATATACCTAAAACATAAATAAAAATTTACGAAAGTTAAGTTCCCCCTCCGTTGTTCCGTTCTTGATGAAATTGCAGCTGTGAATTCGCAGACATATACATACGTGAACACGCCGTATAATCATTATCGTTCAAGCCGTTTCTGAGTACAAAAGTGGATACACCTAAAACATAAAATAATTTTACGAAAATTAAGTTCCCCCTCCGTTGTTCCGTTTTTGTTGAAATCGCAGCTGTGAATTCACAGACATATACATACGTCAAACACGCAGTATAATCATTATCGTTCAAGCCGTTACTAAGTAAATAGTGGATACACCTAAAACATAAAAAAAGTTTACGAAAATTAAGTTCCCCCTCTGTTGTTCCGTTCTTGATTAATTTGCAGCTGTGAATTCGCAGACATATACATACGTCAAAACGCAGTATTATCATTATCGTTCAAGCCATTACTGACTAAATAGTGGATACACCTAAAACATAAAAAAAAATTACGAAAGTTAAGTTCTCCCTCAGTTCTTCCGTTCTTGATGAAATTGCTGTAAATTCGCAGATATATACATACGTTAACGACGCAGTATTATCATTTTTGTTTAAGCCGTTTCTGAGTACAAAAGTGGATACACGTAAAACATAAAAAAAATTTACGAATGTCAAGTTCCTTATCCGTTGTTCCGTTCTTGATGAAATTGCAGCTGTAAATTCGCAGATAAAAAAATTATAAATACATCAAACACGCAGTATTATCATTATCGATCAAGCCGTTTCTGAGTAAATGGTGGATACACCTAAAACATAAACATAATTTACGAAAGTTAAGTCTCCCCTCCGTTGTTCCGTTCTTGATGAAATTGCAGCTGTGAATTCCCAGACATATAAATACGTCAAACACGCAGTATTATCGTTATCGATCAAGGTTTGAGTACAAATGTGGATACACCTGAAACATAAAAAAAAATTACGAAAGTTAATTTCCCCCTCCGTTGTTCCGTTCTTGATGAAATTGCAGCTGTGAATTCGCAGATATATACATACGTTAAACTCGCAGTATTATCATTATCGTTCAAGCCGTTTCTGAGTAAATAGTGGATACACCTAAAACATAAAAAAAAATTACGAAAGTTAAGTTCCCCCTCCGTTGTTCCGTTCTTGATTAAATTGCAGCTGTGAATTCGCAGACATATACATACGTTAAACACGCAGTATTATCATTATCGTTCAAGCCGTTTCTGAGTAAATAGTGGATACACCTAAAACTTAATAAAAAATTACGAAAGTTAAGTTCCCCCACCGTTGTTCCGTTCTTGATGAAATTGCAGCTGTGAATTCGGAGACATATACATATGTTAAAGACGCAGAATTATCATTATCGTTCAAGCCGTTTCTGAGTAAATAGTGGATATACCTAAAACATAAATAAAAATTTACGAAAGTTAAGTTCCCCCTCCGTTGTTCCGTTCTTCATGAAATTGCAGCTGTCAATTTGCAGACATATACGTATGTCAAAGACGCAGTATTATCATTATCGTTCAAGCGGTTTCTGAGTAAAGAGTGGATATACATAAAAATTTACGAAAATTAAGTTCCCCCTCCGTAGTTCCGTTTTTGATGAAATTGCAGCTGTGAATTCGCAGACGTATACATATGTCAAAGACGCAGTATTATCATTATCGTTTAAGCCGTTTCTGAGTAAATAGTGGATATACCTAAAACATAAAAAAAAATTTACGAAACTTAAGTTCCCCCTCCGATGTTCCGTTCTTAATGAAATTGCAGCTGTGAATTCGCAACACATATACATACGTCAAAAACGCAGTATTATCATTATTATTCAAGCCGTTTTTGAGTAAATAGTAGATAAACCTAAAAGATAAAAAAAATTTACGAAAGTAAAGTTCCCCCTCCGTTGTTTCGTTTTTGATAAAATTGCAGCTGTGAATTCGCAGATATATACATACGTTAAACTCGCAGTATTATCATTATCGTTCAAGCCGTTTCTGACTAAATAGTGGATACACCTAAAACTTAAAAAAAAATTACGAAAGTTAAGTTCCCCCTCCGTTCTTCCGCTCTTGATGAAATTGCAACTGTAAATTCGCAGATAAATAAATTATTAATACATCAAACACGCAGTATTATCATTATCGATCAAGCCGTTTCTGAGTAAATGGTGGATATGCCTAAAACATTAACAAAATTTACGAAAGTTAAGTTCCCCCTCCGTTGTTCCGTTCTTGATGATATTGCAGCTGTAAATTCGCAGACATATACATACGTGAACACGCCGTATAATCATTATCGTTCAAGCCGTTACTGAGTAAATAGTGGATACACCTAAAAGATAAAAAAAATTTACGAAAATTAAGTTCCCACTCCGTAGTTCCGTTCTTGAGGAAAATGCAGCTGTGAATTTGCAGACATATACATAAGTCAAACACGCAGTATTATCATTATCTTTCCAGCCGTTTCTGAGTAAATAGTGGATATACGTAAAACATAAAAAAAATTTACGAAAGTTAAGTTCCCCCACCGTTGTTCCGTTCTTGATGAAATTGCAGCTGTGAATTCGGAGACATATACATATGTTAAAGACGCAGAATTATCATTATCGTTCAAGCCGTTTCTGAGTAAATAGTGGATATACCTAAAACATAAATAAAAATTTACGAAAGTTAAGTTCCCCCTCCGTTGTTCCGTTCTTGATGAAATTGCAGCTGTGAATTCGCAGACGTATACATATGTCAAAGACGCAGTATTATCATCATCGTTTAAGCCGTTTCTGAGTAAATAGTGGATATATCTAAAACATAAAAAAAAATTTACGAAACTTAAGTTCCCCCTCCGATGTTCCGTTCTTAATGAAATTGCAGCTGTGAATTCGCAACACATATACATACGTCAAAAACGCAGTATTATCATTATTATTCAAGCCGTTTTTGAGTAAATAGTAGATAAACCTAAAAGATAAAAAAAATTTACGAAAGTTAAGTTCCCCCTCTGTTGTTCCGTTCTTGATGAAATTGCAGCTGTGAATTCGCAACACATATACATACGTCAAAAACGCAGTATTATCATTATTGCTCAAGCCGTTTTTGAGTAAATAGTAGATAAACCTAAAACATAAAAAAAATTTACGAAAGTAAAGTTCCCCCTGCGTTGTTCCGTTTTTGATAAAATTGCAGCTGTGAATTCGCAGACATATACATACGTCAAACACGCAGTATTATCATTATCGATCAAGCCGTTTCTGAGTAAATAGTGGATACACCAAAAACATAAAAAAAAATTACGAAAGGTAAGTTCCCCCTCCGTTGTTCCGTTCTTGATTGAATTGCAGCTGTGAATTCGCAGACATATACATACGTCAAACACGCAGTATTATCATTATCGATCAAGGCGTTTCTGAGTACAAATGTGGATACACCTGAAACATAAAAAGAAATTACGAAAGTTAAGTCCCCCCTCCGTTGTTCCGCTCTTGATTAAATTGCAGCTGTGAATTCGCAGACATATACATACGTCAAAGAGGCAGTATTATCGTTATCGATCAAGGTTTGAGTACAAATGTGGATACACCTAAAACATAAAAAAAAATTTACGAAACTTAAGTTCCCCCTCCGATGTTCCGTTCTTAATGAAATTGCAGCTGTGAATTCGCAACACATATACATACGTCAAAAACGCAGTATTATCATTATTATTCAAGCCGTTTTTGAGTAAATAGTAGATAAACCTAAAAGATAAAAAAAATTTACGAAAGTAAAGTTCCCCCTCCGTTGTTTCGTTTTTGATAAAATTGCAGCTGTGAATTCGCAGATATATACATACGTTAAACTCGCAGTATTATCATTATCGTTCAAGCCGTTTCTGAGTAAATAGTGGATACACCTAAAACTTAAAAAAAAATTACGAAAGTTAAGTTCCCCCTCCGTAGTTCCGTTCTTGATGAAATTGCAGCTGTAATTCGCAGACATATACATATGTCAAAGACGCAGTATTATCATTATCGTTCAAGCCGTTTCTGAGTAAATAGTGGATATACCTAAAAATTAAAAAAAATTTACGAAAATTAAGTTTCCCCTCCGTAGTTCCGTTCTTGATGAAATTGCAGCTGTGAATTCGCAGACGTATACATATGTCAAAGCCGCAGTATTATCATTATCGTTCAAGCCGTTTCTGAGTAAATAGTGGATATACCTAAAACATAAAAAAAAATTTACGAAACTTAAGTTCCCCCTCCGATGTTCCGTTCTTAATGAAATTGCAGCTGTGAATTCGCAACACATATACATACGTCAAAAACGCAGTATTATCATTATTATTCAAGCCGTTTTTGAGTAAATAGTAGATAAACCTAAAAGATAAAAAAAATTTACGAAAGTAAAGTTCCCCCTCCGATGTTTCGTTTTTGATAAAATTGCAGCTGTGAATTCGCAGATGTATACATACGTTAAACTCGCAGTATTATCATTATCGTTCAAGCCGTTTCTGAGTAAATAGTGGATACACCTAAAACTTAAAAAAAAATTACAAAAGTTAAGTTCCCCCTCCGTTCTTCCGCTCTTGATGAAATTGCAGCTGTAAATTCGCAGATAAATAAATTATAAATACATTAAACACGCAGTATTATCATTATCGATCAAGCCGTTTCTGAGTAAATGGTGGATATGCCTAAAACATTAACAAAATTTACGAAAGTTAAGTTCCCCCTCCGTTGTTCCGTTCTTGATGATATTGCAGCTGTAAATTCGCAGACATATACATACGTGAACACGCCGTATAATCATTATCGTTCAAGCCGTTACTGAGTAAAAAGTGGATACACCTAAAACATAAAAAAAAATTACGAAAATTAAGTTCCCACTCCGTAGTTCCGTTCTTGAGGAAAATGCAGCTGTGAATTGGCAGACATATACATAAGTCAAACACGCAGTATTATCATTATCTTTCCAGCCGTTTCTGAGTAAATAGTGGATATACGTAAAACATAAAAAAAATTTACGAAAGTTAAGTTCCCCCTCTGTTGTTCCGTTCTTGATGAAATTGCAGCTGTGAATTCGCAACACATATACATACGTCAAAAACGCAGTATTATCATTATTGCTCAAGCCGTTTCTGAGTAAATAGTAGATAAACCTAAAACATAAAAAAAATTTACGAAAGTAAAGTTCCCCCTGCGTTGTTCCGTTTTTGATAAAATTGCAGCTGTGAATTCGCAGACATATACATACGTCAAACACGCAGTATTATCATTATCGATCAAGCCGTTTTTGAGTAAATAGTGGATACACCAAAAACATAAAAAAAAATTACGAAAGGTAAGTTCCCCCTACGTTGTTCCGTTCTTGATGAAATTGCAGCTGTAAATTCCCAGACATATAAATACGTCAAACACGCAGTATTATCGTTATAGATCAAGGAGTTTCTGAGTACAAATGTGGATACACCTGAAACATAAAAAAAAATTACGAAAGTTAAGTTCCCCCTCCATTGTTCCGTTCTTGATTGAATCGCAGCTGTGAATTCGCAGACATATACATACGTCAAACAGGCAGTATTATCATTATCGTTCAAGCCGTTTCTGAGTAAATGGTGGATATACCTAAAACATAAACAAAATTTACGAAAGTTAAGTTCCCCCACCGTTGTTCCGTTCTTGATGATATTGCAGCTGTTAATTCGGAGACATATACATATGTCAAAGACGTAGTATTATTATTATCGTTCAACCAGTTTCTGAGTAAATAGTGCATACACTTAAAACTTAAAAAAAAATTTCCGAAAGTTAAGTACCCCCTCCGTTGTTGCGTTCTTAATGAAATTGCAGCTGTAAATTCGCAGATATATACATACGTCAACGACGCAGTATTATCATTATCGTTCAAGCCGTTTCTGAGTAAATAGTGGATATACCTAAAACATAAAAAAAAATTTACGAAAGTTAAGTTCCCCCTCTGTTGTTCCGTTCTTGATGAAATTGCAGCTGTGAATCCGCAACACATATACATACGTAAAAAACGCAGTATTATCATTATTGTTCAAGCCGTTTTTGAGTAAATAGTAGATAAACCTAAAACATAAAAAACATTTACGAAAGTAAAGTTCCCCCTCCGTTGTTCCGTTTTTGATAAAATTGCAGCTGTGAATTCGCAGACATATACATACGTCAAACAGGCAGTATTATCATTATCGTTCAAGCCGTTTCTGAGTAAATGGTGGATATACCTAAAACATAAACAAAATTTACGTAAGTTAAGTTCCCCCTCCGTTGTTCCGTTCTTGATATAATTGCAGCTGTAATTCGCAGACATATACATATGTCAAAGACGCAGTATTATCATTATCGTTCAAGCCGTTTCTGAGTAAATAGTGTATATACCTAAAAATTAAAAAAAATTTACGAAAATTAAGTTTCCCCTCCGTAGTTCCGTTCTTGATGAAATTGCAGCTGTGAATTTGCAGACGTATACATATGTCAAAGACGCAGTATTATCATTATCGTTCAAGCCGTTTCTGAGTAAATAGTGGATATACCTAAAACATAAAAAAAAATTTACGAAACTTAAGTTCCCCCTCCGATGTTCCGTTCTTAATGAAATTGCAGCTGTGAATTCGCAACACATATACATACGTCAAAAACGCAGTATTATCATTATTATTCAAGCCGTTTTTGAGTAAATAGTAGATAAACCTAAAAGATAAAAAAAATTTACGAAAGTAAAGTTTCCCCTCCGTTGTTTCGTTTTTGATAAAATTGCAGCTGTGAATTCGCAGATATATACATACGTTAAACTCGCAGTATTATCATTATCGTTCAAGCCGTTTCTGAGTAAATAGTGGATACACCTAAAACTTAAAAAAAAATTACGAAAGTTAAGTTCCCCCTCCGTTCTTCCGCTCTTGATGAAATTGCAGCTGTAAATTCGCAGATAAATAAATTATAAATACATTAAACACGCAGTATTAATTTATCGATCAAGCCGTTTCTGAGTAAATGGTAGATATGCCTAAAACATAAACAAAATTTACGAAAGTTAAGTTCCCCCTCCGTTGTTCCGTTCTTGATGATATTGCAGCTGTAAATTCGCAGACATATACATACGTGAACACGCCGTATAATCATTATCGTTCAAGCCGTTACTGAGTAAATAGTGGATACACCTAAAACATAAAAAAAATTTACGAAAATTAAGTTCCCACTCCGTAGTTCCGTTCTTGAGGAAAATGCAGCTGTGAATTTGCAGACATATACATAAGTCAAACACGCAGTATTATCATTATCTTTCCAGCCGTTTCTGAGTAAATAGTGGATATACGTAAAACATAAAAAAAATTTACGAAAGTTAAGTTCCCCCTCTGTTGTTCCGTTCTTGATGAAATTGCAGCTGTGAATTCGCAACACATATACATACGTCAAAAACGCAGTATTATCATTATCGTTCAAGCCGTTTCTGAGTAAATAGTGGATATACCTAAAACATAAAAAAAAATTTACGAAACTTAAGTTCCCCCTCCGATGTTCCGTTCTTAATGAAATTGCAGCTGTGAATTCGCAACACATATACATACGTCAAAAACGCAGTATTATCATTATTATTCAAGCCGTTTTTGAGTAAATAGTAGATAAACCTAAAAGATAAAAAAAATTTACGAAAGTAAAGTTTCCCCTCCGTTGTTTCGTTTTTGATAAAATTGCAGCTGTGAATTCGCAGATATATACATACGTTAAACTCGCAGTATTATCATTATCGTTCAAGCCGTTTCTGAGTAAATAGTGGATACACCTAAAACTTAAAAAAAAATTACGAAAGTTAAGTTCCCCCTCCGTTCTTCCGCTCTTGATGAAATTGCAGCTGTAAATTCGCAGATAAATAAATTATAAATACATTAAACACGCAGTATTAATTTATCGATCAAGCCGTTTCTGAGTAAATGGTAGATATGCCTAAAACATAAACAAAATTTACGAAAGTTAAGTTCCCCCTCCGTTGTTCCGTTCTTGATGATATTGCAGCTGTAAATTCGCAGACATATACATACGTGAACACGCCGTATAATCATTATCGTTCAAGCCGTTACTGAGTAAATAGTGGATACACCTAAAACATAAAAAAAATTTACGAAAGTTAAGTTCCCCCTCCGTTGTTCCGTTCTTGATTAAATTGCAGCTGTGAATTCGCAGACATATACATACGTTAAACACGCAGTATTATCATTATCGTTCAAGCCGTTTCTGAGTAAATAGTGGATACACCTAAAACTTAATAAAAAATTACGAAAGTTAAGTTCCCCCACCGTTGTTCCGTTCTTGATGAAATTGCAGCTGTGAATTCGGAGACATATACATATGTTAAAGACGCAGAATTATCATTATCGTTCAAGCCGTTTCTGAGTACAAAAGTGGATACACGTAAAACATAAAAAAAATTTACGAATGTCAAGTTCCTTATCCGTTGTTCCGTTCTTGATGAAATTGCAGCTGTAAATTCGCAGATAAAAAAATTATAAATACATCAAACACGCAGTATTATCATTATCGATCAAGCCGTTTCTGAGTAAATGGTGGATACACCTAAAACATAAACATAATTTACGAAAGTTAAGTCTCCCCTCCGTTGTTCCGTTCTTGATGAAATTGCAGCTGTGAATTCCCAGACATATAAATACGTCAAACACGCAGTATTATCGTTATCGATCAAGGTTTGAGTACAAATGTGGATACACCTGAAACATAAAAAAAAATTACGAAAGTTAATTTCCCCCTCCGTTGTTCCGTTCTTGATGAAATTGCAGCTGTGAATTCGCAGATATATACATACGTTAAACTCGCAGTATTATCATTATCGTTCAAGCCGTTTCTGAGTAAATAGTGGATACACCTAAAACATAAAAAAAAATTACGAAAGTTAAGTTCCCCCTCCGTTGTTCCGTTCTTGATTAAATTGCAGCTGTGAATTCGCAGACATATACATACGTTAAACACGCAGTATTATCATTATCGTTCAAGCCGTTTCTGAGTAAATAGTGGATACACCTAAAACTTAATAAAAAATTACGAAAGTTAAGTTCCCCCACCGTTGTTCCGTTCTTGATGAAATTGCAGCTGTGAATTCGGAGACATATACATATGTTAAAGACGCAGAATTATCATTATCGTTCAAGCCGTTTCTGAGTAAATAGTGGATATACCTAAAACATAAATAAAAATTTACGAAAGTAAAGTTCCCCCTGCGTTGTTCCGTTTTTGATAAAATTGCAGCTGTGAATTCGCAGACATATACATACGTCAAGCACGCAGTATTATCATTATCGATCAAGCCGTTTTTGAGTAAATAGTGGATACACCAAAAACATAAAAAAAATTACGAAAGGTAAGTTCCCCCTACGTTGTTCCGTTCTTGATGAAATTGCAGCTGTAAATTCCCAGACATATAAATACGTCAAACACGCAGTATTATCGTTATAGATCAAGGAGTTTCTGAGTACAAATGTGGATACACCTGAAACATAAAAAAAAATTACGAAAGTTAAGTTCCCCCTTCGTTGTTCCGTTCTTGATTGAATCGCAGCTGTGAATTCGCAGACATATACATACGTCAAACAGGCAGTATTATCATTATCGTTCAAGCCGTTTCTGAGTAAATGGTGGATATACCTAAAACATAAACAAAATTTACGAAAGTTAAGTTCCCCCACCGTTGTTCCGTTCTTGATGATATTGCAGCTGTTAATTCAGAGACATATACATATGTCAAAGACGTAGTATTATTATTATCGTTCATCCAGTTTCTGAGTAAATAGTGCATACACTTAAAACTTAAAAAAAAATTTCCGAAAGTTAAGTACCCCCTCCGTTGTTGCGTTCTTAATGAAATTGCAGCTGTAAATTCGCAGATATATACATACGTCAACGACGCAGTATTATCATTATCGTTCAAGCCGTTTCTTAGTAAATAGTGGATATACCTAAAACATAAAAAAAAATTTACGAAAGTTAAGTTCCCCCTCTGTTGTTCCGTTCTTGATGAAATTGCAGCTGTGAATCCGCAGCACATATACATACGTAAAAAACGCAGTATTATCATTATTGTTCAAGCCGTTTTTGAGTAAATAGTAGATAAACCTAAAACATAAAAAACATTTACGAAAGTAAAGTTCCTCCTCCGTTGTTCCGTTTTTGATAAAATTGCAGCTGTGAATTCGCAGACATATACATACGTCAAACAGGCAGTATTATCATTATCGTTCAAGCCGTTTCTTAGTAAATGGTGGATATACCTAAAACATAAACAAAATTTACGTAAGTTAAGTTCCCCCACCGTTGTTCCGTTCTTGATGATATTGCAGCTGTTAATTCGCAGACATATACATATGTCAAAGACGTAGTATTATTATTATCGTTCAACCAGTTTCTGAGTAAATAGTGCATACACTTAAAACTTAAAAAAAAATTTCCGAAAGTTAAGTACCCCCTCCGTTGTTTCGTTCTTAATGAAATTGCAGCTGTAAATTCGCAGATATATACATACAACAACGACGCAGTATTATCATTATCGTTCCAGCCGTATCTGAGTAAATAGTGGATATACCTAAAACATAAAAAAAATTTACGAAAGTAAGGTCCCCCCTCCGTTGTTTCGTTTTTGATAAAATTGCTACTGTGAATTCGCAGACATATACATACGTCAAACACGCAGTATTATCATTATCGATTAAGCCGTTTCTGAGTAAATAGTGGATACACCAAAAACATAAAAAAAAATTACGAAAGGGAAGTTCCCCCTACGTTGTTCCGTTCGTGATGAAATAGCAGCTGTAAATTCCCAGCCATATAAATACGTCAAACACGCAGTATTATCGTTATCGATCAAGGCGTTTCTGAGTACAAATGTGGATACACCTGAAACATAAAAAGAAATTACGAAAGTTAAGTCCCCCCTCCGTTGTTCCGCTCTTGATTAAATTGCAGCTGTGAATTCGCAGACATATACATACGTCAAAGAGGCAGTATTATCATTATCGTTCAAGCCGTTTCTGAGTACAAAAGTGGATACACCTAAAACATAAAATAATTTTACGAAAATTAAGTTCCCCCTCCGTTGTTCCGTTCTTGTTGAAATTGCAGCTGTAAATTCGCAGACATATACATACCTCAAACACGCAGTATAATCATTATCGTTCAAGCCTTTACTGAGTAAATAGTGGATACACCTAAAACATAAAAAAAGTTTACGAAAATTAAGTTCCCCCTCTGTTGTTCCGTTCTTGATTAAGTTGCAGCTGTGAATTCGCAGACATATACATACGTCAAAAACGCAGTATTATCATTATCGTTCAAGCCATTTCTGACTAAATAGTGGATACACCTAAAACATAAAAAAAAATTACGAAAGTTAAGTTCTCCCTCCGTTCTTCCGTTCTTGATGAAATTGCAGCTGTAAATTCGCAGATATATACATCCGTCAACGACGCAGTATTATCATTTTTGTTTAAGCCGTTTCTGAGTAAATAGTTGATATACCTAAAACATAAAAAAAATTTACGAAAGTTAAGTTCCCCCTCTGTTGTTCCGTTCTTGATGAAATTGCAGCTGTGAATCCGCAACACATATACATACGTCAAAAACGCAGTATTATCATTATTGTTCAAGCCGTTTTTGAGTAAATAGTAGATAAACCTAAAACATAAAAAAAATTTACGTAAGTAAAGTTCCCCATCCGTTGTTCCGTTTTTGATAAAATTGCAGCTGTGAATTCGCAGACATTTACATATGTCAAACACGCAGTATTATCATTATCGATCAAGCCGTTTCTGAGTAAATAGTGGATACACCAAAAACATAAAAAAAAATTACAAAAGGTAAGTTCCCCCTACGTTGTTCCGTTCTTGATGAAATTGCAGCTGTAAATTCCCAGACATATAAATACGTCAAACACGCAGTATTATCGTTATCGATCAAGGCGTTTCTGAGTACAAATGTGGATACACCTGAAACATGAAAAACAAATTACGAAAGTTAAGTTTCCCCTCCGTTGTACCGTTCTTGATTAAATTGCAGCTGTGAATTCGCAGACATATACATACGTCAAACAGGCAGTATTATCATTATCGTTCAAGCCGTTTCTGAGTACAAAAGTGGATACACCTAAAACATAAAATAATTTTACGAAAATTAAGTTCCCCCTCCGTTGTTCCGTTCTTGTTGAAATTGCAGCTGTGAATTCGCAGACATATACATACGTCAAACACGCAGTATAATCATTATCGTTCAAGCCGTTACTGAGTAAATAGTGGATACACCTAAAACATAAAATAAGTTTACGAAAGTTAAGTTCCCCCTCCGTTGTTCCGTTCTTGATGAAATTGCAGCTGTGGATTCGCAGACATATGCATACGTCAAACACGCAGTGTTATCATTATCGTTCAAGCCGTTTTTGAGTAAATAGTAGATAAACCTAAAACATAAAAAAAATTTACGAAAGTAAGGTCTCCCCTCCGTTTTCCGTTTTTGATAAAATTGCTGCTGTGAATTCGCAGACATATACATACGTCAAACACGCAGTATTATCATTATCGATTAAGCCGTTTCTGAGTAAATAGTGGGTACGCCAAAAACATAAAATAAATTACGAAAGGTAAGTTCCCCCTACGTTGTTCCGTTCTTGATTAAGTTGCAGCTGTGAATTCGCAGACATATACATACGTCAAAAACGCAGTATTATCATTATCGTTCAAGCCATTTCTGACTAAATAGTGGATACACCTAAAACATAAAAAAAAAATTAGGAAAGTTAAGTTCCTCCTCCGTTGTCCCGTTCTTGATGAAATTGCAGCTGTCAATTCGCAGACATATACATATGTCAAAGACGTAGTATTATTATTATCGTTCCACCAGTTTCTGAGTAAATAGTGCATATACTTAAAACTTAAAAAAAAATTTCCGAAAGTTAAGTTTCCCCTCCGTTGTTCCGTTCTTGATGAAATTGCAGCTGTAAATTCGCAGATATATACATACGTCAACGACGCAGTGTTATCATTATCGTTCAAGCCGTTTTTGAGTAAATAGTAGATAAACCTAAAACATAAAAAAAATTTACGAAAGTTAAGTTCTCCCTCCGTTCTTCCGTTCTTGATGAAATTGCAGCTGTAAATTCGCAGATATATACATCCGTTAACGACGCAGTATTATCATTTTCGTTTAAGGCGTTTCTGAGTACAAAAGTGGATACACGTAAAACATAAAAAAAATTTACGAAAGTTAAGTTCCCCCACCGTTGTTCCGTTCTTGATGATATTGCAGCTGTTAATTCGCAGACATATACATATGTCAAAGACGTAGTATTATTATTATCGTTCAACCAGTTTCTGAGTAAATAGTGGATATACATAAAACATAAAAAAAAAATTAGGAAAGTTAAGTTCCTCCTCCGTTGTCCCGTTCTTGATGAAATTGCAGCTGTCAATTCGCAGACATATACATATGTCAAAGACGTAGTATTATCATTATCGATCAAGCCGTTTCTGAGTAAATAGTGGATACACCAAAAACATAAAAAAAAATTACGAAAGGTAAGTTCCCCCTACGTTGTTCCGTTCTTGATGAAATTGCAGCTGTAAATTCGCAGATATATACATACGTCAACGACGCAGTGTTATCATTATCGTTCAAGCCGTTTTTGAGTAAATAGTAGATAAACCTAAAACATAAAAAAAATTACGAAAGTTAAGTTCTCCCTCCGTTCTTCCGTTCTTGATTAAATTGCAGCTGTAAATTCGCAGATATATACATCCGTCAACGACGAAGTATTATCATTATCGTTCAAGCCGTTTCTGAGTACAAAAGTGGATACACCTAAAACATAAAATAATTTTACGAAAATTAAGTTCCCCCTCCGTTGTTCCGTTCTTGTTGAAATTGCAGCTGTGAATTCGCAGACATATACATACGTCAAACACGCAGTATTATCATTATCGTTCAAGCCGTTTCTGAGTACAAAAGTGGATACACCTAAAACATAAAAAACATTTACGAAAGTAAAGTTTCCCCTCCGTTGTTCCGTTTTTGATAAAATTGCAGCTGTGAATTCGCAGACATATACATACGTCAAACAGGCAGTATTATCATTATCGTTCAAGCCGTTTCTTAGTAAATGGTGGATATACCTAAAACATAAAAAAAAATTTACGAAAGTTAAGTTCCCCCTCCGTTGATCCGTTCTTGATGAAATTGCAGCTGTGAATTTGCAGACATATACATACGTCAAACACGCAGTATAATCATTATCGTTCAAGCCGTTACTGAGTAAATAGTGGATACACCTAAAACATAAAAAAAGTTTACGAAAGTTAAGTTCCCCCTCCGTTGTTCCGTTCTTGATGAAATTGCAGCTGTGAATTCGCAGACATATGCATACGTCAAACACGCAGTGTTATCATTATCGTTCAAGCCGTTTTTGAGTAAATAGTAGATAAACCTAAAACATAAAAAAAATTTACGAAAGTAAGGTCCCCCCTCCGTTGTTCCGTTTTTGATAAAATTGCAGCTGTGAATTCGCAGACATATACATACGTCAAACACGCAGTATTATCATTATCGATTAAGCCGTTTCTGAGTAAATAGTGGGTACGCCAAAAACATAAAATAAATTACGAAAGGTAAGTTCCCCCTACGTTGTTCCGTTCTTAGTGAAATTGCAGCTGTAAATTCCCAGACATATAAATACGTCAAACACGCAGTATTATTGTTAGCGATCAAGGCGTTTCTGAGTACAAATGTGGATACACCTGAAACATAAACAAAATTTACGAAAGTTAAGTTCCCCCACCGTTTTCCGTTCTTGATGATATTGCAGCTGTTAGTTCGCAGACATATACATATGTCAAAGACGTAGTATTATTATTATCGATCAAGCCGTTTCTGAGTAAATAGTGGATACACCAAAAACATAAAAAAAAATCTGGTGCGTGCGCGCAACACACAACTTTCACTTACCAACTAACTTAGATAAGAAATTGAAGTGTTTTGTTAGATATCATTTCCCAAAATCACACATTTTTCTACATTCGTATCTTATTTTTTTTAATCGTTAAAGCCGTTTATGAGTAAATAAAAAACCCTGTGAAAATGATACAAAATTTATTAAGTAAAGTCCCCCCTTCGGTTGATCAATTTTGATGAAATGTTGGCTATCACATATTTGGCATATACATACATCAAATACCCAGTTTGGTCACAATCGTAAAAGCCGTTTTTGAGTAAATAAAAAAAGCACGTAAAAATGGTACAAAATTTATTAAGTAAAGTGCCCCCTGCGGTTGATCAATTTTGATTAAATTTTTATAGACATATCTCGGGCATATAAGTAGATCAAATACTAAGTTTAATCAAAATCGTTAGAGCCGTTTTTGAGAAAATCAAAAAAACACGTGAAAATGTTACAAAATTTATTAAGTAAAGTCCCCCCTCCGGTTAATCAATTTTGATGAAATTTTTACAGTCATATCTCGGGCATATAAATACATCAAATACCCAGTTTGATCAAAATCGTTAAAGCCGATTTAGAGTAAATAAAAAAAAAACGTGAAAATGTTACAAAATTTATTAAGTAAAGTCCCCCCTCCGGTTAATCAATTTTGATGAAATTTTTACAGTCATATCTCGGGCATATAAATAGATGAAATACTCAGTTTAATCAAAATCGTTAGAGCCGTTTTTGAGAAAATCGAAAAAAACCTAAAAAGTTAATAAATAAAGTACCCCCTCCCTTTGAGAAATTTTGATAAAATTTTTGCTGTCACATCGCGGACATATACCTACACTAAATACCCAATTTCAGGATCGCACGGTTTATAGTTCTTGAGCTAGTCTGTTCACATACACACACACACACACACACACACACAGACACACACACACACAGACCATTTCGCGGGACTTGGTCATTTCGACTCAGGGGACCCCAAAACGTGTATTTCCGTTGAAAACCGGAAGTCGAAATTTTTCACGATCGCAATACTTCCACTTACTATATATTACATATATAGGTAAGTGAAAGTAAAAATTACGAAAGGTAAGTTCCCCCTACGTTGTTCCGTTCTTGATGAAATTGCAGCTGTAAATTCCCAGACATATAAATACGTCAAACACGCAGTATTATCGTTATCGATCAAGGCGTTTCTGAGTACAAATGTGGATACACCTGAAACATGAAAAAAAATTACGAAAGTTAAGTACCCCCTCCGTTGTTCCGTTCTTAATGAAATTGCAGCTGTAAATTCGCAGATATATACATACGTCAACGACGTAGTATTATCATTATCGTTCAAGCCGTTTCTGAGTAAATAGTGGATATACCTAAAACATAAAAAAAAATTTACGAAAGTTAAGTTCTCCCTCTGTTGTTCCGTTCTTGATGAAATTGCAGCTGTGAATCCGCAACACATATACATACGTCAAAAACGCAGTATTATCATTATTTTTCAAGCCGTTTTTGAGTAAATAGTAGATAAACCTAAAACATAAAAAAAATTTACGAAAGTAAAGTTCCCCCTCCGTTGTTCCGTTTTTGATAAAATTGCAGCTGTGTATTCGCAGACATTTACATACGTCAAACACGCAGTATTATCATTATCGATCAAGCCGTTTCTGAGTAAATAGTGGATACACCAAAAACATAAAAAAAAATTACGAAAGGTAAGTTCCCCCTACGTTGTTCCGTTCTTGATGAAATTGCAGCTGTAAATTCCCAGACATATAAATACGTCAAACACGCAGTATTATCGTTATCGATCAAGGCGTTTCTGAGTACAAATGTGGATACACCTGAAACATGAAAAAAAAACTACGAAAGTTAAGTACTCCCTCCGTTGTTCCGTTCTTAATGAAATTGCAGCTGTAAATTCGCAGACATTTACATACGTCAAACACGCAGTATTATCATTATCGATCAAGCCGTTTCTGAGTAAATAGTGAATACACCAAAAACATAAAAAAAAATTACGAAAGGTAAGTTCCCCCTACGTTGTTCCGTTCTTGATGAAATTGCAGCTGTAAATTCCCAGACATATAAATACGTCAAACACGCAGTATTATCGTTATCGATCAAGGCGTTTCTGAGTACAAATGTGGATACACCTGAAACATGAAAAAAAATTACGAAAGTTAAGTTCCCCCTCCGTTGTTCCGTTCTTGATTAAATTGCAGCTGTGAATTCGCAGACATATACATACGTCAAACAGGCAGTATTATCATTATCGTTCAAGCCGTTTCTGAGTACAAAAGTGGATACACCTAAAACATAAAATAATTTTACAAAAATTAAGTTCCCCCTCCGTTGTTCCGTTCTTGTTGAAATTGCAGCTGTGAATTCGCAGACATATACATACGTCAAACACGCAGTATAATCATTATCGTTCAAGCCGTTACTGAGTAAATAGTGGATACATCTATAACATAAAAAAAGTTTACGAAAGTTAAGTTCCCCCTCCGTTGTTCCGTTCTTGATGAAATTGCAGCTGTGAATTCGCAGACATATGCATACGTCAAACACGCAGTGTTATCATTATCGTTCAAGCCGTTTTTGAGTAAATAGTAGATAAACCTAAAACCTAAAAAAATGTACGAAAGTAAGGTCCCCCCTCCGTTGTTCCGTTTTTGATAAAATTGCTGCTGTGAATTCGCAGACATATACATACGTAAAACACGCAGTATTATCATTATCGATTAAGCCGTTTCTGAGTAAATAGTGGGTACGCCAAAAACATAAAATAAATTACGAAAGGTAAGTTCCCCCTACGTTGTTCCGTTCTTGATGAAATTGCAGCTGTAAGTTCGAAGATATATACATTAGTCAACAACGCAGTATTATCATTTTCGTTCATGCTGTTTCTGAGTAAATAGTGGATACACCTAAAACATAAACAAAATTTACGAAAGTTAAGTCTCCCCTCCGTTCTTCCGTTCTTGATGAAATTGCAGCTGTAAATTCGCAGACATATACATCCGTCAACGACGCAGTATTATCATTTTTGTTTAAGCCGTTTCTGAGTACAAAAGTGGATACACGTAAAACATAAAAGAAATTTACGAAAGTTAAGTTCCCACTCCGATGTTCCGTTCTTGATGAAATTGCAGCTGTGAATTCGCAGACATATGCATACGTCAAACACGCAGTGATATCATTATCGTTCAAGCCATTTCTGAGTAAATAGTGGATATACCTAAAATATAAAAAAAATTTACGAGGGTTAAGTTCCCCCTCCGATGTTCCGTTCTTGATGAATTGCAATTGTGAATTCGCAGACATATACATACGTCAAAGACGCAGTATTATCATTATCGTTCAAGCCGTTTCTGAGTAAATAGTGGATATACCTAAAACATTAACGAAATCTACGAAAGTCAAGTTCCTTATCCGTTGTTCCGTTCTTGATGAAATTGCAACTGTAAGTTCGAAGATATATACATTAGTCAACGACGCAGTATTATCATTTTCGTTCAAGCTGTTTCCGAGTAAATAGTGGATACACCTAAAACATAAACAAAATTTACGAAAGTTAAGTCTCCCCTCCGTTCTTCCGTTCTTGATTAAGTTGCAGCTGTGAATTCGCAGACATATACATACGTCAAAAACGCAGTATTATCATTATCGTTCAAGCCATTTCTGACTAAATAGTGGATACACCTAAAACATAAAAAAAAATTACGAAAGGTAAGTTCCCCCTACGTTCTTCCGTTCTTGATGAAATTGCAGTTGTGAATTCGCAGACATATACATACGTTAAAAACGCAGTATTATCATTATCGTTCAAGCCGTTTCTGAGTAAATAGTGGATATACCTAAAACATTAACGAAATCTACGAAAGTCAAGTTCCTTATCCGTTGTTCCGTTCTTGATGAAATTGCAACTGTAAGTTCGAAGATATATACATTAGTCAACGACGCAGTATTATCATTTTCGTTCAAGCTGTTTCTGAGTAAATAGTGGATACACCTAAAACATAAACAAAATTTACGAAAGTTAAGTCTCCCCTCCGTTGTTCCGTTCTTGATGAAATTGCAGCTGTATATTCGCAGACATATACATACGTCAAACACGCAGTATAATCATTATCGTTCAAGCCGTTTCTGAGTAAATGGTGGATATACCTAAAACATAAACAAAATTTACGAAAGTTAAGTTCCCCCTCCGTTGTTCCGTTCTTGATGATATTGCAGCTGTAAATTCACAGATATATACATACGTCAACGACGCAGTATTATCATTTTCGTTTAAGCCGTTTCTGAGTAAATAGTGGATACACCTAAAACATAAACAAAATTTAGGAAAGTTAAGTCTCCCCTCCGTTGTTCCGTTCTTGATGAAATTGCAGCTGTGAATTCGCAGATATATACATACGTCAACGACGCAGTATTATCATTTTCGTTTAAGCCGTTTCTAAGTAAATAGTGGATACACCTAAAACATAAACATAATTTACGAAAGTTAAGTCTCCCATCCGTTGTTCCGTTCTTGATGAAATTGCAGCTGTGAATTCGCAGACATATACATACGTCAAACACGCAGTATAATCATTATCGTTCAAGCCGTTTCTGAGTAAATGGTGGATATACCTAAAACATAAACAAAATTTACGAAAGTTAAGTTCCCCCTCCGTTGTTCCGTTCTTGATGATATTGCAGCTGTAAATTCACAGATATATACATACGTCAACGACGCAGTATTATCATTTTCGTTTAAGCCGTTTCTGAGTAAATAGTGGATACACCTAAAACATAAACAAAATTTAGGAAAGTTAAGTCTCCCCTCCGTTGTTCCGTTCTTGATGAAATTGCAGCTGTGAATTCGCAGATATATACATACGTCAACGACGCAGTATTATCATTTTCGTTTAAGCCGTTTCTAAGTAAATAGTGGATACACCTAAAACATAAACATAATTTACGAAAGTTAAGTCTCCCATCCGTTGTTCCGTTCTTGATGAAATTGCAGCTGTGAATTCCCAGACATATAAATACGTCAAACACGCAGTATTATCGTTATCGATCAAGGCGTTTCTGAGTACATATGTGGATACACCTAAAACATAAACATAATTTACGAAAGTTAAGTCTCCCATCCGTTGTTCCGTTCTTGATGAAATTGCAGCTGTGAATTCCCAGACATATACATACGTCAAACAGGCAGTATTATCATTATCGTTCAAGCCGTTTCTGAGTACAAAAGTGGATACACCTAAAACATAAAATAATTTTACGAAAATTAAGTACCCCCTCCGTTGTTCCGTACTTGTTGAAATTGGAGCTGTGAATTCGCAGACATATACATACGTCAAACGGGCAGTATTATCATTATCGTTCAAGCCGTTTCTGAGTACAAAAGTGGATACACCTAAAACATAAACAAAATTTACGAAAGTTAAGTCTCACCTCCGTTGTTCAGTTCTTGATGAAATTGCAGCTGTGAATTCGCAGACATATACATACGTCAAACACGCAGTATAATCATTATCGTTCAAGCCGTTTATGAGTAAATGGTGAATATACCTAAAATATAAAAAAAATTTACGAAAGTTAAGTTCCCCCTCCGATGTTCCGTTCTTGATGAATTGCAGTTGTGAATTCGCAGACATATACATACGTCAAACACGCAGTATTATCATTATCGTTCAAGCCGTTTCTGAGTAAATAGTGGATATACCTAAAACATAAATAAAATTTACGAAAGTAAAGTTCCCCCTCCGTTGTTCCGTTCTTGATGATATTGCAGCTGTAAATTCGCAGATATATACATACGTCAACGACGCAGTATTATCATTTTCGTTCAAGCCGTTTCTGAGTAAATACTGGATACACCTAAAACATAAACAGAATTTAGGAAAGTTAAGTCTCCCCTCCGTTGTTCCGTTCTTGATGAAATTGCAGCTGTGAATTTGCAGACATATACATACGTCAAACACGCAGAATAATCATTATCGTTCAAGCCGTTTCTGAGTAAATGATGAATATACCTAAAACATAAACAAAATTTACGAAAGTTATGTTCCCCCACCGTTGTTCCGTTCTTGATGATATTGCAGCTGTTAATTCGCAGATATATACATACGTCAACGACGCAGTATTATCATTTTCGTTCAAGCCGTTTCTGAGTAAATAGTGAATATACCTAAAACATAAACAATATTTACGAAAGTCAAGTTCCCTATCCGTTGTTCCGTTCTTGATTAAATTGCAGCTGCGAATTCGCAGATATATACATACGTCAACGACGCAGTATTATCATTTTCGTTCAAGCCGTTTCTGAGTAAATAGTGGATACACCTAAAACATAAACATAATTTACGAAAGTTAAGTCTCCCATCCGTTGTTCCGTTCTTGATGAAATTGCAGCTGTGAAATCCCAGACATATACATACGTCAACGACGCAGTATTATCATTTTCGTTCAAGCCGTTTCTGAGTAAATACTGGATACACCTAAAACATAAACAGAATTTAGGAAAGTTAAGTCTCCCCTCCGTTGTTCCGTTCTTGATGAAATTGCAGCTGTGAATTTGCAGACATATACATACGTCAAACACGCAGTATAATCATTATCGTTCAAGCCGTTTCTGAGTAAATGATGAATATACCTAAAACATAAACAAAATTTACGAAAGTTATGTTCCCCCACCGTTGTTCCGTTCTTGATGATATTGCAGCTGTTAATTCGCAGATATATACATACGTCAACGACGCAGTATTATCATTTTCGTTCAAGCCGTTTCTGAGTAAATAGTGAATATACCTAAAACATAAACAATATTTACGAAAGTCAAGTTCCCTATCCGTTGTTCCGTTCTTGATTAAATTGCAGCTGCGAATTCGCAGATATATACATACGTCAACGACGCAGTATTATCATTTTCGTTCAAGCCGTTTCTGAGTAAATAGTGGATACACCTAAAACATAAACATAATTTACGAAAGTTAAGTCTCCCATCCGTTGTTCCGTTCTTGATGAAATTGCAGCTGTGAAATCCCAGACATATACATACGTCAAACAGGCAGTATTATCATTATCGTTCAAGCCGTTTCTGAGTACAAAAGTGGATACACCTAAAACATAAACAAAATTTACGATAGTTAAGTTCCCCCTCCGTTGTTCCGTTCTTGATGATATTGCAGCTGTAAATTCACAGATATATACATACGTCAACGACGCAGTATTATCATTTTCGTTCAAGCCGTTTCTGAGTAAATAGTGGATACACCTAAAACATAAACAAAATTTAGGAAAGTTAAGTCTCCCCTCCGTTGTTCCGTTCTTGATGAAATTGCAGCTGTGAATTCGCAGACATATACATACGTCAAACACGCAGTATAATCATTATCGTTCAAGCCGTTTCTGAGTAAATGATGAATATACCTAAAACATAAACAAAATTTACGAAAGTTAAGTTCCCCCACCGTTGTTCCGTTCTTGATGATATTGCAGCTGTTAATTCGCAGATATATACATACGTCAACGACGCAGTATTATCATTTTCGTTCAAGCCGTTTCTGAGTAAATAGTGGATATACCTTAAACATAAACAATATTTACGAAAGTCAAGTTCCCTATCCGTTTTTCCGTTCTTGATGAAATTGGAGCTGTGAATTCGCAGATATATACATACGTCAACGACGCAGTATTATCATTTTCGTTCAAGCCGTTTCTGAGTAAATAGTGGATACACCTAAAACATAAACATAATTTACGAAAGTTAAGTCTCCCATCCGTTGTTCCGTTCTTGATGAAATTGCAGCTGTGAATTCCCAGACATATAAATACGTCAAACACGCAGTATTATCGTTATCGATCAAGGCGTTTCTGAGTACATATGTGGATACACCTGAAACATAAAAAAAAATTACGAAAGTTAAGTTCCCCCTCCGTTGTTCCGTTCTTGTTGAAATTGGAGCTGTGAATTCGCAGACATATACATACGTCAAACAGGCAGTATTATCATTATCGTTCAAGCCGTTTCTGAGTACAAAAGAGGATACACCTAAAACATAAACAAAATTTACGAAAGTTAAGTCTCCCCTCCGTTGTTCAATTCTTGATGAAATTGCAGCTGTGAATTTGCAGACATATACATACGTCAAACACGCAGTATAATCATTATCGTTCAAGCCGTTTCTGAGTAAATGGTGAATATACCTAAAATATAAAAAAAATTAACGAAAGTTAAGTTCCCCCTCCGATGTTCCGTTCTTGATGAATTGCAGTTGTGAATTCGCAGACATATACATACGTCAAACACGCAGTATTATCATTATCGTTCAAGCTGTTTCTGAGTAAATAGTGGATATACCTAAAACATTAACGAAATCTACGAAAGTCAAGTTCCTTATCCGTTGTTCCGTTCTTGATGAAATTGCAGCTGTAAGTTCGAAGATATATACATTAGTCAACGACGCAGTATTATCATTATCGTTCAGGCCGTTTCTGAGTAAATAGTGGATACACCTAAAACATAAACAAAATTTACGAAAGTTAAGTCTCCCCTCCGTTGTTCCGTTCTTGATGAAATTGCAGCTGTATATTCGCAGACATATACATACGTCAAACACGCAGTATAATCATTATCGTTCAAGCCGTTTCTGAGTAAATGGTGGATATACCTAAAACATAAACAAAATTTACGAAAGTTAAGTTCCCCCTCCGTTGTTCCGTTCTTGATGATATTGCAGCTGTAAATTCACAGATATATTCATACGTCAACGACGCAGTATTATCATTTTCGTTCATGCCGTTTCTGAGTAAATAGTGGATACACCTTAAACATAAACAAAATTTAGGAAAGTTAAGTCTCCCCTCCGTTGTTCCGTTCTTGATGAAATTGCAGCTGTGAATTCGCAGACATATACATACGTCAAACACGCAGTATAATCATTATCGTTCAAGCCGTTTCTGAGTAAATGGTGAATATACCTAAAACATAAACAAAATTTACGAAAGTTAAGTTCCCCCACCGTTGTTCCGTTCTTGTTGAAATTGGAGCTGTGAATTCGCAGATATATACATACGTCAACGACGCAGTATTATCATTTTCGTTCAAGCCGTTTCTGAGTAAATAGTGGATATACCTAAAACATAAACAATATTTACGAAAGTCAAGTTCCCTATCCGTTTTTCCGTTCTTGATGAAATTGGAGCTGTGAATTCGCAGATATATACATACGTCAACGACGCAGTATTATCATTTTCGTTCAAGCCGTTTCTGAGTAAATAGTGGATACACCTAAAACATAAACATAATTTACGAAAGTTAAGTCTCCCATCCGTTGTTCCGAACTTGATGAAATTGCAGCTGTGAATTCCCAGACATATAAATACGTCAAACACGCAGTATTATCGTTATCGATCAAGGCGTTTCTGAGTACATATGTGGATACACCTGAAACATAAAAAAAAATTACGAAAGTTAAGTTCCACCTCCGTTGTTCCGTTCTTGATTAAATTGCAGCTGTGAATTCGCAGACATATACATACGTCAAACAGGCAGTATTATCATTATCGTTCAAGCCGTTTCTGAGTACAAAAGTGGATACACCTAAAACATAAACAAAATTTACGAAAGTTAAGTCTCACCTCCGTTGTTCAGTTCTTGATGAAATTGCAGCTGTGAATTCGCAGACATATACATACGTCAAACACGCAGTATAATTATTATCGTTTAAGCCGTTTATGAGTAAATAGTGGATATACCTAAAACATTAACGAAATCTACGAAAGTCAAGTTCCTTATCCGTTGTTCCGTTTTTGATGAAATTGCAGCTGTAAGTTCGAAGATATATACATTAGTCAACGACGCAGTATTATCATTATCGTTCAAGCCGTTTCTGAGTAATTAGTGGATACACCTAAAACATAAACAAAATTTAGGAAAGTTAAGTCTCCCCTCCGTTGTTCCGTTCTTGATGATATTGCAGCTGTTAATTCGCAGATATATACATACGTCAACGACGCAGTATTATCATTTCCGTTCAAGCCGTTTCTGAGTAAATAGTGGATATACCTAAAACATAAAAAAAATTTACGAAAGTTAAGTTCCCCCTCCGTTGTTCCGTTCTTAATGAAATTGCAGCTGTAAATTCGCAGACATATACATACGTCAAACACGCAGTATTATCATTATCGTTCAAGACGTTTCTGAGTAAATAGTGGATATACCTAAAACATTAACGAAATCTACGAAAGTCAAGTTCCTTATCCGTTGTTCCGTTCTTGATGAAATTGCTGCTGTATGTTCGAAGATATATACATTAGTCAACGACGCAGTATTATCATTATCGTTCAAGCCGTTTCTGAGTAAATAGTGGATACACCTAAAACATAAACAAAATTTACGAAAATTAAGTCTCCCCTCCGTTGTTCCGTTCTTGATGAAATTGCAGCTGTATATTCGCAGACATATACATACGTCAAACACGCAGTATAATCATTATCGTTCAAGCCGTTTCTGAGTAAATGGTGGATATACCTAAAACATAAACAAAATTTACGAAAGTTAAGTTCCCCCTCCGTTTTTCCGTTCTTGATGATATTGCAGCTGTAAATTCGCAGATATATACATACGTCAACGACGCAGTATAATCATTATCGTTCAAGCCGTTTCTGAGTAAATGGTGGATATACCTAAAACATGAACAAAATTTACGAAAGTTAAGTTCCCCCTCCGTTGTTCCGTTCTTGATGATATTGCAGCTGTAAATTCGCAGATATATACATACGTCAACGACGCAGTATTATCATTTTCGTTCAAGCCGTTTCTGAGTAAATAGTGGATACACCTTAAACATAAACAAAATTTAGGAAAGTTAAGTCTCCCCTCCGTTGTTCCGTTCTTGATGAAATTGCAGCTGTGAATTCGCAGACATATACATACGTCAAACACGCAGTATAATCATTATCGTTCAAGCCGTTTCTGAGTAAATGATGAATATACCTAAAACATAAACAAAATTTACGAAAGTTAAGTTCCCCCACCGTTGTTCCGTTCTTGATGATATTGCAGCTGTTAATTCGCAGATATATACATACGTCAACGACGCAGTATTATCATTTTCGTTCAAGCCGTTTCTGAGTAAATAGTGGATATACCTAAAAATAAACAATATTTACGAAAGTCAAGTTCCCTATCCGTTGTTCCGTTCTTGATGAAATTGCAGCTGTGAATTCGCAGATATATACATACGTGAACGACGCAGTATTATCATTTTCGTTCAAGCCGTTTCTGAGTAAATAGTGGATACACCTAAAACATAAACATAATTTACGAAAGTTAAGTCTCCCATCCGTTGTTCCGTTCTTGATGAAATTGCAGCTGTGAATTCCCAGACATGTAAATACGTCAATCACGCAGTATTATCGTTATCGATCAAGGCGTTTCTGAGTACATATGTGGATACACCTGAAACATAAAAAAAAATTACGAAAGTTAAGTTCCCCCTCCGTTGTTCCGTTCTTGATTAAATTGCAGCTGTGAATTCGCAGACATATACATACGTCAAACAGGCAGTATTATTATTATCGTTCAAGCCGTTTCTGAGTACAAAAGTGGATACACCTAAAACATAAAATAATTTTACGAAAATTAAGTACCCCCTCCGTTGTTCCGTTCTTGTTGAAATTGGAGCTGTGAATTCGCAGACATATACACACGTCAAACAGGCAGTATTATCATTATCGTTCAAGCCGTTTCTGAGTACAAAAGTGGATACACCTAAAACATGAAAAAAATTTACGAAAGTTAAGTTCCCCCTCTGTTGTTCCGTTCTTGATGTATTTGCAGCTGTAAATTCGCAGATATATACATACGTCAACGACGCAGTATTATCATTTTCGTTCAAGCCGTTTCTGAGTAAATAGTGGATATACCTAAAACATAAAAAAAAATTACGATAGTTAAGTTCCCCCTCTGTTGTTCCGTTCTTGATTAAATTGCAGCTGTGAATTCGCAGTCGTATACATACGTCAAACAGGCAGTATTATCATTATCGTTCAAGCCGTTTCTGAGTACAAAAGTGGATACACCTAAAACATAAAATAATTTTACGAAAATTAAGTTCCCCCTCCGTTGTTCCGTTCTTGATGGAAATGCAGCTGTGAATTCGCAGACATATACATACGTCAAACACGCAGTGTTATCATATAAGTCTGATAAGTCTGATCACATAAGTCTGATCTTGATTAAAGGGAAAAATAATAATAGAAAAAGAAAATTTAATGCTTTTTTAAGAAAAAAGTTCTCAACCACTTAATGTCCCAGAGCTACATTTCCGAAAATAAGGCTTTTCAACAGGCAACCATTTTGAAATTTACCGATCATATATATATTTTTGATAAATATTACCATTAAACACTAAATATTTATATTATTTCTAGCCTTGCAAGAAATAAGATTTTTATTTTTTAAAATTTTCAAATGACAAGGCTGAAAATTCTTCATTTTCAAAATAAATTGTTAATTATTTTTTCTTTCTAATTATTTTAGGAAGCCCCGCTCTCCCAGCCAAAGTACAAGACCGCTGGGAATTCCTAAGGCACCAGATAAAAGTGTTCAGTATTCTGGGAGAAGGATGCTTCGGACAGGTTTGGAAGTGTGAAGCCACCAATATTTCAGGTAGGAGGGAACCCTTTTATTTTATTGTTGTTATTAATATTTATTAAATGTCCTTAAAATATACTACGTATCCTTTAGGACACGAAGGTCGTACGATAGTGGCTGTGAAGACCCTGAAGGTGAACGCCGGGGAGAGAGAGAGGACTGACCTGCTCCTGGAACTTCAAGTGATGAAGAGCTTAGAGCCACACCCCAACGTCGTGCGGCTCCTCGGCTGCTGTACGGAGAAGGGTAAGTTTTTTATTTTTATTTTTTTATAATAAAGTGATTATTTTTCATAGGTTACGATATAGTATTATATATAATGTTGATGTTTTCAAAAATTAAGATTATTTACGTGCAATCAGGGCTAGTTATTGCCTTTTAATGTATACCGAAACTGATTCTTCTGTTTCATTCTTCTAGAACCGTACTTCGTGATCATGGAGTACGTCTCCTTGGGCAAACTCCAGAGCTTCCTCCGCAGTTCCAGAGCCCAGAGGAGCTACGACAACCTCCACGGGAAGAGCGGCTCCCTCACCTCCAGGCAGCTCACCTCCTTCTGTTACCAAGTAGCCAGGGGGATGGAGTTCCTCTCCAGCAAAGGGGTGATTATATACATTACACTATACTTTATATAAACTTATGTACATAAATATCAGTTATTATAATTGATGTTATCAGTAATTATAATTGAAGTGATCGCAGCGCGACGAATAAAATGGTCATGTAAAATTCTGTACTCGGTTGTTGGTGTACCCCTAGAAGATTAATAAGCCGACTGGGAAAAGTCGGAGGGGTATGCCGAGAAGGAGGCACACCTACTTAACTATAAACACCTACTTGGTTAAATAAATAAAAATATATTACCAAGAGAGAGTAATTTAATGTAAAAGGCTGGGTAGGTTTTATAATTTGGTTGGAGTGTGTTTTTTTATTTCCTTTTGGCAAAATAAAAAACGAATTAATTTGAGCCCTCGTTGCCAAGAGCTTTTCAAACGTCTGGAATCAGCTCTCTTTGACTTCAACAGGGGAGCGGCAACACTTAGCTCACATGTTTTGTGTTATTAATGATAATGATGTGCTAACCAAAATAAAAAAAAATATTTATTTACATTAATATATATTTACTTATTTTTGCACAAGGAAACGTTGAAACTTACGTAATTAGCTGCTTTGATATGCAGACCCGGATTTGAAACTTAGAACTTAAGGAAAACGTTGCTTGTTTATTTATGTTGATTGGGGGTACAATTTTCCTCATTGCCCTTTAGTCCTTGAAGGATGTTTTGGGCCCTTATCGCTCGAATATAAATGATTGAACTGTTTCACTTTAAATTATATAAACATACCACTCTGGTATCTGAGAACTCTTGTTGCATTAATTGTAATTTTGTCAAACTTCTATTATCGATTGATCAATATCCTGTTCTGTTATCCTCAAATTCGCAATTACTAAAAGCTGATTCTTAAAATCGAGATCAGCGTTCGAGAAATAAGAAGGATTGGATTATTAAGGACATGAAACAAGCAAGAAAACATGGCGTGTCAACATTCTTTTGGATATTGATGTAAAATATAAATTTACAGTCTTTTCGGTTGATGAAATTTTAATACGCCGTCGAATTTACAGCTTAAAATATTGAATTTCTATGAGCTAAAACGTTTTTCATAAACATGATTTAATAGGATATTTGGGTGAAAGTCGATTTAAGGACTTTGAGTAGGGATATTATATTTTAATTTAAAATTGCTTCGGCTAGAGTTTTTCTAGGAGAAAATTAAGCTTAAACCACTCTCAACTACTCAGCCGTTCTGCTTTGCTAGCCATTTAGGGATTATGGGCCCGTCGTAATGAGTTTTGAGGCTCCTGCTCTAGAAAAGCCACAAAGATTTAGATCTTATAGACTGAAAGAACTCTTTTCATAGACAACAAATGTGAAAATCTACCACCTCAGTTCGATTGTGATCAAATTTTACAGGCAAACGAAATCGAAATTATTCGAACATTTTTGCTCATAACTCGAAAAACAAATTATCGCAGAGTATTCTACTTAAATAGAAGGGCGTAACATTTTGCTTCGAATCAGCTACTGGAAGTTAAAATCGATAAAATGGTTTCGCCCTAAGCGGTTATCTATTATTGGCAATATTTGCAATTTTAGCGGAAAAAAAAATCACGCTTATGTTCCAAAGCCTGCAATTTGAATGGGGTTTCCTCAAATAAAAATGTTGCACATATAAGTTGTAAAATATTAAGTTCTATGTAAAACAAGCTCCCTAATTTTAAAATTAGCCCACTCCCGGGAAGAATAAGGTGAACGTATTTAGCGCTTAGTGGCCTGAAATCCGTGAAATTTTTGGATGTTTTTGTCAGTTTCTCTTATATAAATCGCCAAAAAGTATTACTTTCTCTTTAATATAAAAGGATATACTATTTTAAATAGAATGATGTATTTGAAGTTAAAATATGTTTAGTGGTTAAGCCGAATTCGAAAATAAAAAATTGGTATTTTTTACGATTTTGATGGAAACAATATTTTATGGAATATGTTTTAGCTAAAGGTTGCAGAACTAGATCAATTAGACCAAATTTGCTATGAAATAAACTCCTTACATATTACAGTAGGAAATACAACTCAAAACGTGAAAGTATTCCCAGCGCTCACTTCCTGCTAAGACCATATGATTAGACAGATATGAAAAAATATCCGTAAAAATAATTACTTAGAGAGGATAGGTGTTAGCTGCTGGGGAAACTTTATTGTTAATTATAACACATGGAAGAAGGTGGATGATTAGTAGTTCGCAATTGTTTACACTTCACAAACAGAAGTCTTAGCAGGATATAGTACTTGCAACATAGCAGGAAGTGAGCACTACGATTAGTTTCACATTTCAATTAGTTTGTCTCCACGGAGTGGGCTGATTTTAAAATTAAAGAGCTCGTTTTAAACACAATTTTATATGCTAGAACTAACATAGGAAACACTTTTTATTCGAGAAAGCCCTCTTCAAATTGCAGGCTTTGGAACATGAGCGTAATTCATTTTCCCGATAAAATGGTGATAATTATAATAGGTTTTGTCGAAACGAATTAACCGATTTTAACTTTGAGTAACTTAGTCCCCGCGAAATTTTTACTTTTCTATTTTAAAGAGAACACAATTTTCTTTGTGAGATTGTATTTTCTTTGTATTGTGGTATATAAAATCCCACGGTGTGATAGTATAAAAAAGAATCTTTTAGCAGGTATGAATAATCGAATGTGTATAAAAATGCTATCTAATAAAGGCCCGTTTACGGAATAAAGTTTTCGAAAGGCTGTTGGAACAAAACGTTTCTTCCAAATCTGATGAACAGGGGCGATTACTCTGGAACAAATAGACTCGTTTTTTGATATATCTTTAGATGAAAATACTGCACTTCAATTTTTAATCGGTTTATGAGAAAACTGCAATATTTTTATCACAAGATTGTTCAGGGCGGTAACAGGCCTTAATTCATTTAGTGCATTTTGCATGCTCCTTTAATTTGCTTTTAATTTAATGGATATCAGAAAAGAAAAGAGACCTGAAGGACCTGAACCCGGGCCAATATAAATGTTATTTCCACGCGAGCTTTCACATGTTAGGAGTGTCACATTAGTTTAAAGTATAAACGCTGCTAAAGAAACTACTACAATGATTTACATGGCAGGAATTTTTTTATTTGCTTTTTTTATATCACAATATAATTTTGCAGGTGGATGGCCCCAGAGTCGCTGTACGACAACGTGCTCTCGGTGAAGTCTGACATCTGGAGCTTTGGAGTCGTGATGTGGGAAATCGTGACCCTGGGATCGACTCCTTACCCAGGCCTGCCTGCGCAGGAAGTCATGCGCCAAGTCAAAGAGGGTCAGTACGTTTCTGTCATTCAGCTCAATAGCCCCTTCTTAGAGTAGCTGAAAAATTGAACTCTCTGTAAATGCCTCCGCTCTGCTCCCTCTCAGTCTTCAACCCTTTTCAACATCTCCTTACTTTTAAGTAGACTATAAGCTTCTAACACTTCCAAAAAGAGTGATGTTGATACTTTTGATCAAGTTTTGGCACTCTTCAACCACAGGAATCAATTCTACTAACCATGGAAACAAATGATAATAAAAAGGTTCAATTTTTTTTTAATGTGCACTTCCTTACAACTTAAACTTATTAGGTATTGAAAACATGGCTTGTAACTCCAAAATGACACATAAATCATCTGTAAATCAGATAAGGAAAATAATAAAAAGGACCGCCACCAAAAAAATAAAATAACTTAAAGACATTTTAAATGTTTCAGGACTTTCTGTGAAAAATGTCGTAGCCCATTCGTAATGAGCATAAATAGACATTTTTATAATATAAACATACGATCTAAAAAAGGCCAATCAAAATATCGTCGTTGACACTGCAAAAAGTCGTATGTCAGAAATTTTCGATTTTGCTATATTATTTGATTTTTAATCAGAACCAGTAACTAAAAGACGAAATATGTCACCAGTAAATAGTAAAGAAGAATCATGCACAGTAAAAATAATAATCGAATTTCAAGATTCGTATGATCACTAATCCTGAGTGACACCAGCCTATAATTAAAAATTAAACTCTGACACAAAAATGTTTTACAAATGAATATAATAACAATTTTTATGTTTCTCTCGATAACAAAACACAAAAACTAAGATAGAAAAAATTCATCAAAATCGGTTAAGTAGTTTCTGATTTTACCTCCGACAAACATCGGGACACGTTATTTTTATATATAAAGATGTGATTGATATCAGAATAGAAAATAGACCTGAAGGGCCCGAACCCGGGCCAATATAAATGTTATTTACACGCTAGGGTTCACAAGTTAGTAGTGTCACATTAGAATTGACGCTGCTAAAGACGCAGCTTGAAACTACTACTATGATGTACATGGCAGGCATTTTTTTATTTACTTTTGTATATCACAATATAATTTTGCAGGTGGATGGCCCCAGAGTCGCTGTACGACAACGTGTTCTCGGTGAAGTCTGACATCTGGAGCTTTGGAGTCGTGATGTGGGAAATCGTGACCCTGGGATCGACTCCTTACCCTGGCCTGTCTGCGCAGGATGTCATGCGCCAAGTCAAAGAGGGTCAGTACATTCCTATCATCGAGTTCTTTATAGCCCCTTCTTACAGTACTTAATACTAAAAAAATTGAACTCTTCTTGTTTCTCGTAGAACTCCCTGTAACTCCCTCCTCTCAGCCCTCATTCGTTTTCCACCCTTTGCAACATTACTGTTAAGTAGGTTATAAGCTTCTAACAATTCCACAAAGAGTGGGGTAGATACTTTTGATCAAGTTTTGGCACGCATCACCCACAGAAAACAATGCCTACTAAATGCTATTAACCATGGCCACAAATGATAATAAAAAGGTTCAATTTTTTTTTAATGTGCAGTCGCTTACAACTTAAACTTTTTAGGGTTTGAAAACATGGCTTTGTATAAATGACGTATAAATCATCTGTAAATCAGATAAGGAAAATAATAAAAAGGACCGCCACCAAAAAAAAAATTAACTTAAAGACATTTTAAATGTTTCAGGACTTAATACAAAATAACGAAAACTTTCTCTAAAAAATGTCGTAGCCCGTTCGTAATGAGCATAAATAGACATTTTTATAATATAAACATACGATCTAAAAAAGGCCAATCAAAATATCGTCGTTGACACTGCAAAAAGTCGTATGTCAGAAATTTTCGATTTTGCTATTTTATTTGATTTTTAATCAGAACCAGTAACTAAAAGACGAAATATGTCACCAGTAACCTCACTCCCTACAATCTCACTCCCTACAAATAATGAAAAAAAATCATATTTTTATGGAGTGAGATGAGGTTTGGGGATTGAGGTAGACTAGTTCTGTGGGTTAATATGTCACAAGACCCTGTTATCAATAGCATGTAAACATCAGCTTGGTTAATGAACAAGATATTACATGTGTGGTGATCCACACATATGATTATAGGCCATTTATTATATAAATATAATGTATATTAATTGTTATTATATTATATTATATGAGGGCTATTATAGAAATATTGTGTATGTCGATATAAATGATAATGATTATAATTAGTTTAATTAGCTGCCCAAATAGATAATTGAATATATTTGAGTTTGTATAAATATGCTAAGTAATAACATAGGGCGAAACTTTGTACCTTAAAGCCTCCTTATCGCCTCTGAGAAGGCCCCACCCACACACACAGAGGAGAGTCTCTAGCAGAATTTCCTTCCAGTTAGACGTATTGCTGTCGGCTTCCCACTCCTTTGCCCAGGCTCGTATTTTAATAGTAATTAGATATATTTGTCTATATGTATATATGTATATATTATTCACCAATTATAATATTCTTCCACTGCGTAATTCTGTTTAATTTTTAATTAATGTCCCAATTATTAAAGATAATTAAGATCCACGGACCTAAACAGACCTAAACGGACCTCTTTACTAACCCATATTATAATTTAATTAAATCAGGGACACGGCACATGGATGAAGGAAATGTTGCCTCCAACCCTCCCTTCCTTCCGTGGCACTCTGAAGGTTCTTCAAGTGGTTTATAGGAAAGAAGACACCCACAGATTGGCCATGAGACGCTTGAGATATTTCAATTGTTTCGAGTGCGAAAAATATTTATTGGGATACCACGAATTCCTGTTTGATGATCAGAATAAATTCCAAAATATCTCCCAGAAAAAGAAGAAGGAAAAAGAAAATGGTACAAATTTATAGAAGATTAAAATAACGCGTTTGGAATAATGCATGGTTCTCAAACTTTTATTGAATTAGTAAATTGATCTCTTATTTCTTCTTTTCTTTTTTACTTTAATGCATAAGTACCTATGTTATTTTGTTTTGTTATTTTGTAAACTGAAATAAAAGTTATAAGTTTGATTTGACTTGTCATTTCTAACTCTCTAGAGACGATGGGTTTCTCAAAAGTTTCAAAAACCTATATTTCCCAAAATATCCACTAAAGTGTGTGCGTGCCTTTAGGGCTAGTTAAGAGACCGATATAGAGGCACATTATAAAAAAATCCTGGCGAAAATGAAAGATTTTTTTCTTGAAAAAAGTATAGATAAAAATAACCTATAATTTAAAAACGACCCATATACCATTTAATTAAAAGAGTTTTATTTTTATGTGGAATACTACTACTGTCAAATACCTAGACGTATTTGAAGCAGGTATATGAATCCGTTTGAGAATTAAAAAGTCCGGTTTAAAAGCTTTTACTGTGAGGGTAATCTGGGTGTTCCGGTCAGTATAGAACAACCAGAATCCTCTGCTTTATAAGGCATACGTTCCTATTTCTGTTCCTTTTTTAAAAAAATAATCTGGACTTCTGGAATTTTGTTTTCAGGGACTCGATTGGAGAAGCCAGAGCACTGCCGAAGGGAAGTGTACAACATCATGTTCTACTGCTGGGAGCCCGAGCCTGAGCAGCGGCCCGACTTCTCCCAGCTCGTACTTCTCCTGGAAGAGCTCCTCCTCACAGAGACGGACTACATCGAACTCCAGAGGTTTCCAGACCATTCCTACTACAACATCGTGTCCCTCTCCGGCGAGAAGGTATAGCAATCAGCCACCTTCTGGGCTCTGTAGCCTCTCGAATAGACGGCTTCTTCAGTCCGGAAGAAAGAAGAAGTTGAGGAATCGGTACGTTTGACCGTGTCATCGGATTCATGCTAAAATACAAAGGACTTACATCAAGAGTTAAACCAATAAAGCCTTGTTCAAAGAATGACATTGTGTACTGTCTAGACGTTTTTACAATAACAGTAAGTCAGGTTAAATGTTAATTATTGATCAGCTGATGTGCGAATAATTTAAGTTCTAAAACTAATTTAATATTAATTCCACTTCAACTAAATTAATTTATCAAAGATCGAATAACATGAATGTTGTATATGAACAATTTAAATTCTACAAGCAATGTAAATACAAGAGAAATGTTGATCTATACAATTCCAGTTAATTACGTCGAGTAACTTATTTATATGTCTAAATAATTTACAGTATTAATTTACCACAGTAAGTTATTACCGACAACTGATAATAGCTACCTTTTAGTGTGTCATTAAATTTTATAAGATTTCACTTTTTAGTTAGTGAGCCTTACTTAAGATCTTACTTAGCACGCCATTTTAAGGCTCACATTTAAAAAAAAAAACTCCATAATTGTTTCTCCACTTAAGAATTATTAAGGTTGATTACACACTTTACTAAATAAATAATTATATTAGTGAGTACTTTTAAAGAATTTATTTTAATAAACAAGCTAGCTTGTCATAATATGTAAATTGTTGAGGAAATTTCTTATCTTTATAATTTTTTTGTTTCAACCATACACTTTTTAAGGCTTCTAGAAAAATAAATTCACTGGCTCTGTCTACAAACTATTATTAACTGTAGACAAATAAATCTACCTTTTATTAAATTGAAATTATTCATAATAAGTTTAGAATGAATTATACATCTGTTGGAATAATTTAAACATTTATGGTCATGATATATAGTCAATATTGTGTTGTTAATTAATTTTATAAAGATGTCTTATTTGATGAATAATTGATTTAATTTTTACAAAATTTGTTTTGCAAATACATATATCTATAACTTATTGTAGTAATACATTGTTATGTTTTTGAAATGTACTACACCTATAAATATTGTTTGTTTTTCTATCAATGGTTAATGGTATTTCTGTTAATATGTATATATTATATAAATATTTTCTAGTTTTATTAATAAATTGTCTGTTTGTACCATTCAACTGTGTATTCTTTAACATACTGTAACATTAATATCGGCAATGAAATTGTTAAAATATCTTTTTAAAGCTGAATTAGAAGGATAGTACACTTGATTATTTCTTTACCATGATACCATATTTTGAACAGTACCTATCTACATAGGGAACATCTTTATATAAAGATGCTTTTTTTCCATGTAAAATCTCTTAGAATAGAATTAGTTTTTGCCATTCAAAAGAGCAATCAATTTTCATTGAAGTCAGTTGTCTAGGTTTTATAAAAAGTTATATATATTAAAAATATATTGGGTGTTCATTTCAGTTCCACGGAAAGACGGCTAAAAACAAAACGGAAAACAGGGGTAAGGTACAGTTTAAAAAAATATATTTTTCCAAATAATAAACCCGAAATTTAATTTTAAATTACTGGCGGTTCCTTATGTTCTGTATGGTTATGTTCTTTATTTTCTTACGTATGTTCCTTATGTAATTAGAAAACCTAAGCAAATTTCGTATAAGAAAAAATTACAGGTGAAATAAAAAAAAAAATTCCTGTTATGAGATAACATTATGGCTACAGATGACCCGCCCATAAATATGAGTAGGAAATTACAAAGCCGTTGGATGAGAGATCTTCTTTAACATACCAAAATAACAGAATCAAACCAGACAAGAGGCACTTCCCCAGCCTATTATATATCTTGTAGAAAGTCCAGCAAATTTCCTGATTGTGAAATCCTGTTGACAGGCGCGGATTCACAAATTGAGTAAAAAAAATATTCCCACCAAGTGGGCAAGGGGCTTGAGAAGTTGTGAACTATCATTACATGTCTAAAAATAAAGGAACGCTTGTTTGGGAGAAACTTGACATGAAATTGTCCTCTTTGAAGGACGCCTATAATGTTGCAGTATCGTCCTCATTGTCCTCTTTGAAGGACGCCTATAATGTTGCAGTATCGCCCTCATTGTCCTCTTTGAAGGACGCCTATAATGTTGCAGTATCGCCCTCATTTCCATTTCATTTCTAATAAATGATTATCATTGTTCATCCTATTCATTTTATCGAATTAAAATTAAATTTAAAATTGACTCGTTTTACGTTAGTTTTGACTCGATTCAGCTAATCAGCATGCTTGTGAAAGAAACTACAGGGTCGTTAGAGAAGGAACCAGGTATAAGGGCATTGAATGGGTAAATAACTGTTTCATAAAAACCTTTCTGAACACTTGATTAAATTGCCCATACATGATTGATCTGTGCAACACCAAGCACCAAACCATTCTAGTAAATTAAAAAAAAATAGCCTATTATAATTATGATATTTGAATAATATAAGACGCAACTATAAATATTTTGGGGTTCGAAAATGTTAGAAGTTATAATATTTTAAGTAAACCTATTTTACAGCACTCAAACTTTTTGCTTACGTTTTCTCAAGGATTTTTGCGCTTAGTTCCAGTGCCAATTCAGCTTCATCTTCAAAAGAAGAAATTAACAGAATATTGACTTACAAAAATTCACTAAAGTTTTAAAATAGCACTAAATGAGCAGTCCAAAAAAAATTAAAGAAACCAGCGTCACCAACAGAATACTCCCCAATGTAACTAGATATGTGACGACAATAATTTCAAATAAAGTAATCACAATGTGTTAAAATGGTGTCCTAAAATAGTATAAAACGAATGCCTAGTATAATATACTTCAGTAAGTATAACACACAAAACAACTTTGTAGAACGAAAAAAAAAATCAAACCTTGCGTTTTATCAGAGATACCGTCAATGTTTAATTTCATCAGTTCTAAAAAACTTAACTTAAGAAGCTGATAATTATGTCAACTTTCTGAATTTATGTGGATAGGAAAAAGTTGGGAAAGGCCTTCTTATTGTAATTAGGGGTGCGACATCGACAAAAAACATCGATGTTTAAGAATAGCGTTCTTTTTAAATATTTATTTCATAATCAACAAACCTTTAGCGCCCAAACGTATTTTAACCACAATTTTTTTAATCTGTATTTTCCATAAAACAAAGTTACCGCCTAAACCTATTTAATTAATAATGTCGCTTTCCCAGAATAGGAACAGGCTATTTTTAATCCTATTGTTCCAAGCTGCATTAACTAAATAAATATTATGAAATAGCGTTTTGCCTAAAACCCTCCAAAAAATTATTGAGAAAATAATTTTTATCATTTATATAAGTCTAAAGATGGACTTATAATGGACTAGGAAGTATAGTAGGGATAAGCAATAAATGTTAATTATTCCAATCCATCAATGATAAAAAAATCTTTTTTTTTCCTCTGAACTTCCGTTTTATAAAAAAAAACATTGGTTTTATTAAAACATTGATGTTGTAAGTAATTGATTGTTTGTTTTTTCATAACATTCACCGAAGTCTAACTTAAAACATAAATCCATTAGCACAAACACTTGAACACAAATCCACATATTCCATTCCGAAGACTGTTGTGGGAGCGTAGTGACTTATTGCAATAAAGAATGCCATTACTCAAATGTGTAGAGCATACATTGCAAAAAATTTCAGATGTCAAATCAAATAGTTCATTTTTTTTTCAATACTTCGATTTTAAAAAGAAATCTTATTTAAAACATCGATTGAAAAAAAAAAAAAAGTTTAAAAAGAAGGTTCATGTACACCAAGACTGCAAGTAATCTGATTGGTTGTTGCTTATCAGTTATCTCTGCCTTGTTCATTCCTTTCTGTTCATCCCTTACAAGCTTACTTATTGTTATACTGTATATATACTACATATATACTGTATAATGTATGTTGAAGTATACACTGTACATATAGTTCATTTTATATACTGAAGTGTACTTACTATACTGAGCGTAAAAAATACAAAGCTAATTTTGAATGTAACCTGTTATTTAATTCTGCTAACAGTTTAATGAAGCCTGTAAACAAGATGCTCTCTCTAAGACGTTGTCAAATCTAAACTGGACATTTAGAATACTTTTGATGACGCAATAAGAGAGGAATGGAGATATTGCGAGGTACATTAACAACGATAAAAGATTTGCTTGAATCTTAAAGGGCCGATAACTGCCCCCGTTGCATTTTACATGAACCCTTTGGTTGGAGTGATGTAAGCGGGATACTCCAGTAAATGGCCCAGATTATACACGTGATCTATTTACACAACCTGTGTCGCAATGGGGCGGTTTGGGTTCCGGGAAATAAGTTAAACATTGGCCCTTCCAGGAAATATTTCCTCTCAAGATTCCCAGGAGAAAGGACCTAAGTTAAAAAGCTCGTAATTATTAGGGAAAATGTTTATGTATGTACAGTACCGGTGAAAAGTTTAGACTCACTTGTGTTTAATTCATAATCTTCAAGTTAAAAAAAATAATTGTAACTCAAGAGATAACATTTCAAAAATTATATGATTGTTTCGAATACAATCTATATTAATAAAGATGAAATTCTGTTAGTTTGTTTTTTGGTTTGTTCTTTATAGAAATACATTCCGTTTGTCCTAAATTCTCCGAATTTCGGTTAGTGGTTCTTTCATACCAGGTGCGAACACCTGTCCATATTAAAATTGCATAACAGCCAATCTCTGGGTATATTATTTATTGTTATAAAAATCGTTATGATATCACTTTACATTAGATTTTTACGAAATCAACCGTTGGAGTAAAAAAAAATCTCATTTCTGTCCTAAAGAACTTTTCTGGACCCACAGCTTTTCTCATTATTTTCAAAATTCCGTGGGTGAAACCGGGATATTAAAGCTAGTTATAAATAAATTAAAAATAAAATTGTAGTTGTCACGTTGTCCAATAAATAAAATGTTACTTATTTATTTTACAAAATCTAAGGGTGAGTTTAAACTTTTGACTGGTACTGTATATATACACATTATATATGTATATATGAGAGAGAGAGAGAGAGAGAAAGGGAGAGAATGAATATCAATTTATTTAAAAATTTCACAGTTCCTTTGAAAATTTATGAATCTTAAATTTACAAATATAACTCGAAGAACGAACCTGCACCTTTCAAGTCATACAAATTATTATTTATTTTTTAAGCATTTATTGATATTTACAACTGCATAAAATAATACATCTAGTAAATACAAAGGTTAAAAAGAAACAATAATAATTTTAGATGCATGAATAAACTTGTAGAGAAACTACTCTCTAATAATAAGGTCCCGAGGCCATCTTCCTTTCAAGCACATCGGTTGGTTGTGAGGAATTGAGGAGGAAGCTAGGGTGTAAACAAGAGTGTTGGGAAGAGTAGGGAGTTTATTGTGAAAGCAACTGGATTTGGCAACATCTGCGATACAACAAATTATTTAAAAAAACTTTTTTTTCTTTTTAAATACATGAATAGGTATGCGGTTTTTTATAACTAAAAAACAATTGCCGATTTTTCTCCGCAATAAAGTGCTTTCAATTGTTAAAATAATCGATTGTTCAGAATAATAAAACATGGAATAGATGCGAGATATAGATAATCAATTTGCAACATAGACCCTTTCCCGATGGCGGACCCAGGGGGGGGGGTGTAGGGAGTCCAAGCCCTCCTCCTTCGGAAGATTTGTTGCCAATAAAAGATAGAATTTAACTTCACCAAAAGTAAGGAATTAAGGTAAAGAACCAAAAATATGTAGTACAAATAGAATTTTAGTTATGAAAAAAGACATAAAGGTAAAAAAGCTGATTGGCAGCCCCCTTTTACAACCGGCTGGACCCGACTATGTGCCAAACGACCGATTCTTGGCTTGATTTTTACTATTACATGACAAAAGGTTTTCTTGCTTCTCTCAGACAAAGCGCCAGTGATGGACTGTTAAAAAGCAATTTCTTAAATTGTCTACATAGTTTTTATATAGTTATAGGGTTCTAACATCGAAGTAGTGAAAACATTTAATTACCTGGGTGTACCGATATCTTCATCGGGGAAATTCAGGCAATCTTGCGATTCAGCTTTAGCTAAGCATGCGGCTGCAAATGGAGTGGTCACAGGTATTCTACAAGCGTGTAAATCAGACAGCTGGGATACTAAGTGTCAGCTATACGATTCGCTATCCGAAAGTGTATTGTTATACATGACTGAAATTTGGGGATGCCAGTATTCGGAAATTATTGAAAGAGGTCAATTAAAATTTATTAAATACTTATTAAAACTGCCTCGTAATACGCCTAATTTTTATATAAGAGTCGAAACCGGTAAAGTGCATGTATTACTAAAAATATTTAAAAGGATGTTGTGTTGGTGGTTAAAAATATTAGCTATGGAGAACCATCAACTTCCCAAAATTTGTTACGACCGACTTGCCGAGCTTAGTTTCCATCCGTCTATACCTCATAATTGGGCAACTGAACTAATTAAACTCCTCTCCATGATTGGGGCAACTAATTTGTGGGCTTCCCAAAATATAAATTTCATAAAAAATCACACGATCGAAATTCAAGAATCAATGAAAAATCACTTAATAAGTTTGGATTTTGATAAAGTGGCCCAATCAGAATTTAATTTGGTTTACAGGAATATTGTTATTTTCGGAAATCCCCAAGAGTATCTTAACTTTAATATTCATGTAAATAAGCAAATGATAGTAGCTCAATTGAGGATGGCGGGTAAGAAGTATACACGGGTTTCAATAAACAACATGCATAGAACTTTCAATAGTGATCAAGATTGTAAATATTGTGAAACCAGTTGTAGCGATGAAATCTCACATTTTTTATTAAATTGTGTTAAAAGATGAAATCCAAAGTAACCTCCTTTCAGCAATCCATGAAACATCATTTTCACTCGGTTTAATAAAGAAAATAAAACGGAAAAGTAATAATTTTTGCCACAAAATAAATAAACCCTGGTTCGATCAGGAGTGTATTAATACTAAAAAGCTTCTCAGAGCACAGTTAAAACATATGGTTAGGAATCATTATAATGAAAATGCTATTAGTGAATATTGTACCGCTAAGAAAAAATTTAAAAACTTAGTCAAATGGAAACGAAGTGAATTCGAGCGCAATATCGTCGATAGCCTGGGTAAAGTTAATGACTCAAAAACTTTTTGGGGAACGGTAAACAAGTTTAGAAACCGGAAACGGCAACCAGACGCAATTAATTGCGATCAGTGGTTCAACTACTTATCACACAGCTACCCCCCACGCGTTCTATGCGACGTAGAATATTACGGAGTCCTTCACCCTCTTCTGGATTCTGCAATAAGCCTTGAGGAGCTTCAAAGTTCGTTAATGAAATGTAAAAACGGTAAAAGCCCTGGTAGAGACGTTTTCAGTCATAAATTTTTTAAAAACCTACCGATTAATTGGCAATTATACTTACTACATTTGTATAATAAAGTATTCGAGACTGAGAATATACCAAATTCCTGGGTAAAAATAGAATACTCAATGCTGTTTAAAAAGGGTGACCCAAATCATCTAGAGAACTATCGCTCGATTGCCCTGGTCAACTGTATAATGAAGATATTTACCCAAATAATTCTCAGCAGTTTAACAATCCGGTGTGACGAGACGAAAACAGTTCCAGAAGCGCAGTCTGGGTTCCGTAAAGGCAGGAGCTGCCTCGATAATTTATTTTCATTAAATGCTGTTATTCAGTTGCAATTAGGACTACGTGGGAATCGGCTTTTTGCCCTCTTTGTCGATTTTAAGCGAGCATTCGACTCTATAAATCACAATTTACTCTGGAATTCGCTCTATAATCTAGGAATAAGTACCAAAATAATCAGAACAATAAAAAACATTAATCAAAACGCGTCGGGTAGAGTCAAAGGCGAGGATGGATTTTCATTGGAGATCGATATTACACTTGGCCTATTGCAGGGAGAAGTATTATCGCCATACTTATTCAGCCTCTACATAAGTGATTTAGAGAGATTTTTCAGAAACAAAAATGTCGGAGGAGTAAGGGTTGTTAGTTCCTGTGACATACTGTTGTTGTTATATGCCGACGACCTAATAATTCTTGCAGACAGCTACACCGATGCAAAAATGAAATTAAAAATTTTAAACGAGTACTGCAAGGAAAAAAAATTAGAGGTCAACACGCAAAAAACGAAATTAGTACACTTTCACAAAGGAGGTTGTAAAAAGTTAGGGAAATTATTTTATGGGGACTCAGTAATAGAAATAGTTCCTGAATATATTTATCTAGGGGTACCATTATCCAATTCAGGTTTATTTCATAAGGCCTCTAAATATTTTGAATCAAAAACTAGAGCAGCGATAGGTTCGGTTATCTCAATCTGCGCAAAATCTAAATTGCAATCTTGGGATAGCAAAATAAAAATTAATAATGCAATTGCAATGAGCGTATTACATTACAATGTACAATTATGGGGGTTAAGATATACTGATTATCTAGAAAGGGTAAATTTAAATTTTTTTCAAACGTTTATTCTCCTTAAACAAAAACATGCCCTTTTGGTTAATGCGATTAGAATTCAGTATCCCTCACTGCTCGGTGGCAATTTTGAAATTGGCTCTCAATTGGGTCCAAAAAATTTTAAAAATGATAACCAAAGACTTCCTAAAATTTGCTTTAAAGAGTTGAGGAAAATACATATAAAGGGCAAATCGGAACTAAAGTTTAATTGGGTGAGTCAGCTGTGCTCTTTGTTATCTTTAGTAAATAAACAAGGTATTCTGGAGTTAGAGGACGCAGGCGAATTCCTGTTAGAAATGAATGAAACGTTAAGCCTATTTAAAAGTTATACGGAAGAGCGCGATAAACAAAGATTGACTAGCCCTACAAGGTACAGTCCGCTATACCCCGATATGTACATAGGCAGGGATCAGGCCCAGCCGTATCTTGCTCTAGATGCCCCCTTCCATATGACCAAAACACTAGCACAATTAAGACTATCCGGTAATTACATTATAAAATTAACGTTTAATAATATTTATTATTACTTCAAGCCGAAGGAAACCTGCACTATTTGCAACTTAAGAGAGCTAGAAGATGTTTTTCATATTTTGGTCCGGTGCCCGATTTATTCTGCTTTCCGCCATCACTATCTGCCCTACTCAATCGGTTTAAACAGGTCGAATTGCTTAAAATCGAGAACATTCAATCCCTCAAAAATCTCTTTTGTTACATTAGGCAATGTTGTAGACTGAAATCATTCATTGTTAATGAATAACCGCTAATTAAGATCGAACATCTATTTTTAATTTTATAAGTTATTAATTGTTAATATTTATATTTGTTAATGTTATAAAAAATTAAATTAATTATAGATACTTTGATTTATATTTAGGAAAAAGGTTTTTAGGTCTATAATATTTATATAGTTATCTATTGTTTATATTAAGTCTATATTTAATGCTTTTTTGTCAAGTATTTATTTTAATAGTGTATTTAATGAGTAATGATGTTTTTAAATTGCTATGTGGAGATGATGTTGCCACATCTTGTTATGTTCTATATTATCTATTATACTTAAATATTATTGTTGTTAAATATTGTTGTTGGCTCTAATACTTGCTTGGCCAACTCTATTTGTATGGGGTATTCCCCAAAAACAAATAAAGGAAATATCATCATATATCAATATCAATATCACATTTTTTATTAAATTGTTCAGCCTTTCATGATATGAGACAAAAAGGGCCGGGATAGCCGAGCGTGTAGGAGCGCGACCCGTTGTTGCACGCTCGAGCCGAACGGCGGCGGTTCGAATCCGCCCTGGGAGGGTTGACTTTTATTTCGTGGAGGCCCCACGAAATAAATCTCGACCCTCCCACCATGGTTAGAATAGGTTGGTTACACCTGTAGAGTAACCCCCCGTATGCCACACATAGCCAGGTAGGGGTACCGACAAAAAAAAAAAAAAAAAAAAAAAAAAAAAAAAAAAGTATATCCAACCAAATAGTACAAAAGAATGGAATCTCCAGAATCTTTTGTTAATTAAAAATGAAAGTCAAATTAACAATATTTATTTATTTGTACTTAAATCACTTAGGAAAGAACCACAATAGAAAATAAAAATATTTAATACTCCATAATACTTAATTGCAGCTTATTAATAATATTTTGTAAGAATTGTATTTATTTTATTTTTTGTGAGTTTTTTTTTTTTTTGTTATCTAAACATAATTTTATTCTATTTACAAAGAATTTTTATGTTTTATTTTCGCTATTTGTAAATATTCTGTACGTGATTTAATTTTAACATTTTTCTTTACAAACATATTGTACTATCTGTCTATCATTGTTATATTAATATTACTACTTTTCTTCTTGATCTTGCGGATTTTGATAGGGCCGTAGAAATGTTCTTAGACTTCTTGAAGTCAATAAATTCAGAGTTACCAGGCCCCCAGCACCCTGCTATTAGGTTTTACCGAATGAGGAAGAGGAGTAAAACAGTCATGGCTGACAAGGGTGCTGGAAAAGTTTCAAATCCGCAGAGAGCCAACAAGGCAGACAGGAGTCGTCGGCAGCAACAATATCAATACGAAGTTGCCCAATATAATTATTACAATAAAAGAAAAAAAGTTGTGCAAAATATAATGAACGCCGATGCTCCTAAGCAATGTCCCCTAAAATTGAAAGATGTTGAGAAACACTTCAAAGACCTCTTTGAGACCAAAAATCTCCGCAAACGTGCGGATTATGAAAGGTTTGCCCCGATGCCTAACTTAATGTCCATAGAAACCGAACAAGTTAAAAAAGCCATAAAATCTACATCTATGGACACATCGCCGGGGCCCGATGGGGTGTTAATCCGCACGTTAAAATATTTTGAAGTGGCGAATGTTATTAAAATTATTGCGGAGATAATGTTGAAGGTGGCCTACGTACCGGAACCACTTCGAAATGGGCGCACAATCCTAATTTACAAAGGAAAAGGAGAAATAAACAATATCTCCTCATGGAGGCCCATCACGATCTATTCAATTGTGCGCCGAATTATAGAAAAGGTTCTGGACCATGAACTAAGGAAACAGGTCACCTTCCATAGGAATCAAAGGGGTTTCATAAAAGGACTCCCGGGAACGCACGTCAACTCGAGAATTATAGACGCGATTCTAAAAGATTCAAAAAAGAAGAAAAATGATTGCGCGGTAGTCTTTCTCGACGTTGTCGGTGCTTTTGACAATGTTGGCCACTCACATATAATTGATACATTGGAAGCGAGAGGTGTGTCACCGGATCTCAGAAACGTAATATCAGCTCTCCTAGGTACAAACGAAATTAGAATTAACATCGGTGCCCACACGACCAGCCAGATCAAGGTGCTGCGAGGAGTACCCCAAGGCGGCCCCTTGTCATCGTCGCTTTTCAACCTAGCCATCGATCACTTATACCGCGACCTGTGCGACGAAGCATTTACAAGAAAATTTGGATATGAGCTAAAAGTTGACCAAGATAGTGTGGTCCTTACAGGGTTCGCGGATGATCAGGCGGTCACAGCGCGTTACAAGGGTGCTGCGGAAAGAGTTATTGGCAGCGTTCAGAGGACCCTCGCAGAGATTCGTTTGGCGATAAACCCTGAGAAGAGTGTGGGCATAGTTCTGAATAAAGGAGAGCTGGAAGCCACAACGCTCTCCCTTGAGAATGGAGACAGCATCCAAACTCTGAAACACGGAGAAATCATTAAATATTTGGGATGTACATTCTCGGGTGAGCTACTGTTTAGCGAGGATTCGGTGGCAAAATTAAATGAAAACCTTAATAAGCTCGTCACCTCTTGCTTGCTTAAGCCCGATCAGAAGCTCAACATTGTCAATCAATATTTGTTCCCGGGTCTAATTTACCCTCTCCAAACTGCGCCCCTAACAAAGCTGCGTCCTGAAATATTAGAAGGCATCGACACCATGATTCGCAGGAGTGTCAAGGCCATCATCGGACTACCTGCGAACACCTCCACGGCGATGTTGTACGCTCCCAGGAGATACAGAGGATTAGGACTGATCCGCTGCCAATGGGAAGCTCCTTTACAACACTGGTCCATTGCTCAGCGGCTGTCAAATATACCGGATTCCCTGTTCCAATCTATTTTTGATTACTCCGCTGAAATAGCGAAGTGTGCGGAGAGATTGGGTGTTGAGCAGGGACACCGAAGTGTGAAAGCTCTACGACAGTCGCTACGAGAAAACTCGTTTGAGGAATGGGCCAACTGCAGGTGGCAAGGCATTGGAGTACGCCATTTTAAAGAGACCCCAAAAGCTAATAGACTTATGTATGAAAAACAAGTACTCTCGGGATCTGAATGGTCTAATGCCTTGAAACTTAACATTAACTATGCACCCCTGCGAGGAGTCCCAGGTGTCAGTGGACAGGTCAGAGAAGTTGGGTCCCTCTGTCCCAAATGCAACAGAGAGTCTGAAACACCAGCACATGTGCTGGGGAAATGCCCCAACAACTCGCTCCTGATAACTCGCCGTCACCACAGAGTCAAGCACGAGTTGATGAAGCTCCTTAAAGAGAGAGATTTTGCGTGCTATGAAGAGGTTTACTGTGTGGATACAGAGGGGTCCACGAGATATGCTGATATAGTGGCGTTTTCTAAGACCGGAAAGTCAGCAATCGTTCTGGATCCCACTGTTAGGTACGAATCCAATGACCTCGACCAGGCGAGCAAAATTGAAAGGGAAAAGAAGGAAATTTACGAAAAATGTATCCCTTTCCTTAAAGAGAAGTTCCGTGAAGGCTTCGGCGAGAGAGACTTCAACGTGAGAGGCCTTTGGTTCGGAGCCCGCGGAACTATACCAAGTTCAACAAGGAGCTTCATGGAGGATCTTGGTGTCGACATCAAGGACGTAGCGAAGATCGCAGAATACATTGTTCTCGACTCCCTGGGAATCATACACCACCACATCCATTCTTAGAATTTAAAGTACAAATCGTTGAGGGGACATGTATGTATGTATATTATTTATTTATTGTATTTATTTTATATTGTTCTTATATTTGTTGTTATTGTTGTTTTGTTTTTTTTTAGGCTTTTTAAATCTTTTTATACTATTTTATGCTACTGTTGTTATTCCATATTATTAATATTTGACCTAGTTTTCAAATTTTTAATTATTACATACAGAAATTACTTAATTTTCAAAGGTCAGTAAGAGTATAGAGAGAAAATGTTATAAATGTAAAAAAAAAAAAAAAAAGGAGAATAAAAAAAAAAAAAAAAAGGGAAAAGAAAAAAAAAATTTATGTTTCTTTGTATATATATATATTAGTTCTATTAGTACTTAGAATTTAACAAATAATCTGTATAGATAAATGAGTATGCTGTGTTTAAGCAACCCAATATAATTGGGCAGCATCACTATGTATTTGCAATAAAGTGTTTCTCTCTCTATATTTTAGGATTTTATTTTATTATTTTTTTATTTAATTTTTTTTTCTTTCTTTTTTTCGTTTGTTTTGTATGACCATTTTATTTTATTTTTTGTATATGGAGCCAGACCTCCTGTAATTGTAATTATTACAAAATACGGTATTTTATTCATTCATATTTAGAACCTGAGATTAATTATACGTTGAGCATGTAGGTGTTTAGTGAAGAGACCAGTTTATTGCCTTGGGCGAGGATTTAGGTTTCACAGAGAGGACAAAGTAAGGCCCTTCCAAAGGTAAACCCTTTAAAGATGCAGGACATGAGAAGGTTTTTTAGGGATAAGTTATTGTAGCAACGAGCCTCAAAGCAGATATCCTCGGCATAAAGCGATGTTTACCAGCAACTGGGGAGACCAAAGAAGAGGAAATATATGTGGGCAAGGCATTTAATACGAGATTGAAATATATATAAAATTGGATGTAATAAGAACTAAAAAACAGTAAGTTGCAAATAGAATATCTTGCAAGCTGAAACAGGAAAATCTTCTGAATGTGGTTTAAACAATTATTTATAAAAATAAAATGTGGGAAAGCCTGTCATACGCCTTCTAGTGACTGTCAACTCCAACAAGTACGTGGCACATGACAAATGTTTTTGACCTATCTCTATATATATATTTGTCAATTCATTACAACTTTTACAACGTTTCGAAGCCTAATTGTCCCATCTTCAGGTGTACTCCTCACTAATTTGAATTAAAAACAATATATAATTTTTTTTTAATCTCGTCAATAGTTAAATTTGCCAATTTCAATTATTTCTTACACTGAACAGTGAGGTAGCCTAAGAGAGAAGTGGAATCGAACATTCCAGAAATGACGAGATTTGACTATACAGTAAAGTATGATATCATCTGCGTACTGTATCATTCTGCAGTTTGGAGGAGGGTTTTTGATAGTACTTGATGTTTATATGTTAAATAATGTTGGACTAAGGCTATCTCCTTGTGGTAGGCCATTATACGAATCATAAGATACCGGTCCCTCATTTGTGCGGATAATGTAGGTTTGATACGATAAATAATTGATTATCCAGGTTGTGATAAGCTGAGGCACTGCAATAACTACTAGGGTAGATTTAAGTATGGCTATTTTAACATTGTCATATGCTTTTTAAATATCTAATGTAACAACCAATAGAATTTTTTTCTCTTTAAAAGCGACGCCCACCTCGTTGCCAAGCCATAACAAACAATCTATGGTGGTTCTGTTTTTCCTAAATATTTTGTTAATGTAGAGCAGCCCCAGAGAATAGCCTGGGCTGTTTCGAAAGAACAGCATTAGTCGATCAGCAGAGAAAAGCCAAGGAACAATACTCTCCGTCCTTTGCTGGGGGACTTTTTTACTTTCACTTACCTATATATGAAATATATAGTAAGTGGAAGTATTGCGATCGTGAAAAAATTCGACTTCCGGTTTTCAACGGAAATACACGTTTTGGGGTCCCCTGAGTCGAAATGACCAAGTCCCGCGAAATGGTCTGTGTGTGTGTGTGTGTGTGTGTGTGTGTGTGTCTGTGTGTGTGTGTGTGTGTGTGTGTGTGTGTGTGTGTGTGTGTGTGTGTGTGTGTGTGTGTGTGTGTGTGTGTGTGTGTGTGTGTGTGAACAGACTAGCTCAAAAACTATAAACCGTGCGATCATGAAATTGGGTATTTAGTGTAGGTATATGTCCGCGATGTGACAGCGTAAATTTCATCAAAATTACTTAAAGGGAGGGGGTACTTTACTTAATAACTTTTAGGTTTTTTTCGATTTTCTCAAAAACGGCTCTAACGATTTTGATTAAACTGAGTATTTGATGTATTAATAGGCCTGAGATATGACTGTAAAAATTTCATCAAAATTGATTAACCGGAGGGGGGACTTTACTTAATAAATTTTGTAACATTTTCACGTGTTTTTACTTTCACTTACCTATATATGAAATATATAGTAAGTGGAAGTATTGCGATCGTGAAAATTTTCGACTTCCGGTTTTCAACGGAAATACACGTTTTGGGACCCCCTGAGTCAAAATAACCAAGTCCCGCGAAATGGTCTGTGTGTGTGTGTGTGTGTGTGTGTGTGTGTGTGTGTGTGTGTGTGTATGTGAACAGACTAGCTCAAAAACTATAAACCGTGGGAACCTGAAATTGGGTATTTAGTGTAGGTATATGCCCGCGATGTGACAGCAAAAATTTCATCAAAATTGCTCAACGGGAGGGGGTACTTTATTTAATAACTTTTTACGTTTTTTTCGATTTTCTCAAAAACGGCTCTAACGATTTTGATTAAACTGAGTATTTGATCTATTTATATGCCCGAAATATGACTGTAAAAATTTCATCAAAATTGATTAACCGGAGGGGGGACTTTACTTAATAAATTTTGTATCATTTTCACGTGTTTTTTTTATTTACTCAAAAACGGCTTTAACGATTTTGATCAAACTTGGTATTTGATGTATTTATATGCCCGAGATATGACTGTAAAAATTTCATCAAAATTGATTAACCGGAGGGGGGACTTTACTTAATAAATTTTGTATCATTTTCACGTGTTTTTTTTTATTTACTCAAAAACAGTTTTAACAATTTTGATCAAACTTGGTATTTGATGTATTTATATGCCCGAGATATGACTGTAAAAATTTCATCAAAATTGATCTACGGGAGGGGGGACTTTACTTAATAAATTTTGTATCATTTTCACGGGTTTTTTTTATTTACTCAAAAACGGCTTTAACGATTTTGATCAAACTTAGTATTTGATGTATTTATATGCCCGAGATATGACTGTAAAAATTTCATCAAAATTCATCTACGGGAGGGGGGACTTTACTTAATAAATTTTTTATCATTTTCACGGGTTTTTTTTATTTACTCAAAAACGGCTTTAACGACTAACAAAAATGAGATATGAATGTAGAAAAATGTGTGACTTTAGGAAATGATAATTAGCAAAACACGTCAATTTCTAATCTAAGTAAGTTGGTAAGTGAAAGTTGTGTGTTGCGCGCACGCACCAGATTTTTTTTATTTACTCTAAGTCGGCTTTTAACGATTTTGATCAAACTTGGTATTTGACGTATTTATAAGCCAAAGATGTGATAACCAACATTTCACAAAAATTGACCAACCGGAGGGGGGACTTTACTAAATAAATTTTGTATCATTTTCACGTGTTTATTTTATTTACTAAAAAACGGCTTTAAAGATTTTGATCAAACTGGGTATTTGATGTATGTATATGCCAAAGATGTGATAGCCAACATTTCATCAAAATTGATTAACCGGAGGGGGGACTTTACTTAATAAATTTTGTATCATTTTCACGTGTTTTTTTTATTTACTCAAAAACGGTTTTAACGATTTTGATCAAACTTGGTATTTGATGTATTTATATGCCCGAGATATGACTGTAAAAATTTCATCAAAATTGATCTACGGGATGGGGGACTTTACTTAATAAATTTTGTATAATTTTCACGGGTTTTTTTTATTTACTCAAAAACGGCTTTAACGATTAACAAAAATAAGATATGAATATAGAAAAATGTGTGACTTTGGGAAATGATATTTAGCAAAACACGTCAATTTCTAATCTAAGTAAGTTGGTAAGTGAAAGTTGTGTGTTGCGCGCACGCACCAGATTTTTTTCACATAAAATGATGCTAAAAAATTATGATATTAAAAAAAATAATAGTGCACAGCCTATGGGTTCAGTTATTTATTTTACACTCAATATTGTTTAAATTTTTTATTCGAAAGGATTTTTACTTCACCTACATGTGTACTAATGTAGGCAGATGTCTTACCTGCTAGTGAAATCGATTACATGGATTAAGATCAAAAGAGCTTCCTGTATTATTCAAAGAATGTCTATTTGCTCCAGACGAATACTTATCTTAGGCATTGCGTGCAAACAAAGGAAGGGCTATAGTGAAGTGGGTGTAAATTTTTGATGCGCTCCCTTGTTCAGTTTATCAATGAAAAATAGATCCATTCACATTCAGAAACTGACTGCTAATAAAAGATTCCGGATCTATTTTGCATCTTTAGATAACGACGGACGATGTTTTAATAATTTATTTGGTATAAACTCTCAACAAACGCTGTCAAGGGACTATCGGTAGATGTGAATATCAAACTTGGTGTTATCATAATCGATTTATTTATTTTTATTATTTTTATTATTGTAATCAAAATAAAAATTGAAGTTTTACTAGAGAACGAAAAATACTTAAAAGTAGGTAAGAATAGAATAAAATGATGTAAAGTTAATAATTAACCCTCTGCTCTACATGACGTAGCCTTAGTAACAGTTGCTGCGGCTTGGTAGCTATAATGCTTAGAATTAATAATGTCCTATTCTTTTTAATACAGTCGAATCAAAATTTACTGATACAGATAAGTAAGTTTCAGCTAATCTAAAAACCAATGAGATTTAAAATAGAACTTTACACCAAATTTAAAATTGTTTGGTAATGTATTTAGAAGGGTTAAATTTTTACTTTCACTTACCTATATATGAAATATATAGTAAGTGGAAGTATTGCGATCGTGAAAAATTTCGACTTCCGGTTTTCAACGGAAATACACGTTTTGGGGTCCCCTGAGTCGAAATGACCAAGTCCCGCGAAATGGTCTGTGTGTGTGTCTGTGTGTCTGTGTGTCTGTGTGTCTGTGTGTCTGTGTGTCTGTGTGTCTCTGTGTGAACAGACTAGCTCAAAAACTATAAACTGTGCGAACCTGAAATTGGGTATTTAGAGTAAGTATATGACCGCGATGTGACAGCATGAATTTCATCAAAATTCCTTAAAGGGAGGGGGTACTTTACTTAATAACTTTTTAGGTTTTTTTCGATTTTCTCAAAAACGGCTCTAACGATTTTGATTAAACTGAATATTTTATCTATTTATATGCCTGAAATATGACTGTAAAAATTTCATCAAAATTGATCAACCGGAGGGGGGACTTTACTTAATAAATTTTGTATCATTTTCACATGTTTTTTTTATTTACTCAAAAACGGTTTTAACGATTTTGATCAAACTTGGTATTTAATGTATTTATATGCCAAAGATGTGATAACTAACATTTCATCACAATTGATCAACCGGAGGGGGGACTTTACTTAATAATTTTTGTAACATTTTCACGTGTTTTTTTTATTTACTCAAAAAAGGCTTTAACGATTTTGATCAAACTGGGTATTTGATGTATGCATAAGCCAAAGATGTGATAGCCAACATTTCACAAAAATTGACCAACCGGAGGGGGGACTTTACTAAATAAATTTTGTATCATTTTCACGTGTTTATTTTATTTACTAAAAAACGGCTTTAAAGATTTTGATCAAACTGGGTATTTGATGTATGTATATGCCAAAGATGTGATAGCCAACATTTCATCAAAATTGATTAACCGGAGGGGGGGCTTTACTTAATAAATTTTGTAACATTTTCAAGTGTTTTTTTATTTACTCAAAGAAGGCTTTCACGATTTTGATCAAACTGGGTATTTGATGTATGCATAAGCCAAAGATGTGATAGCCAACATTTCACCAATATTTACCAACCGGAGGGGGGACTTTACTTAATAAATTTTGTTTCATTTTCACGTGTTTTTTTTATTTACTCAAAAACGGCTTTAAAGATTTTGATCAAACTGGGTATTTGATGTATGTATATGCCAAAGATGTGATAGCCAACATTTCATCAAAATTGATTAACCGGAGGGGGGACTTTACTTAATAAATTTTGTAACATTTTCAAGTGTTTTTTTTATTTACTCAAAAACGGCTTTAACTATTTTGATCAAAATGGGTATTTGATGTATTTATATGCCAAAGATGTGATAGCTAACATTTCATCAAAATTGGTCTAACGAAGGGGACCACAACAACGCATTAATTTCTAATCTAAGTAAGTTGGTAAGTGAAAGTTGTGTGTTGCGCGCACGCACCAGATTTTTTATATTATACATCACATATTTGACTATATATTAAGCAATAATGATCCATTCATTTAGCATCTAGCACTGCTTTAATCTCCTGACCTCATGAACGATTTTATCTTACGAGAAATGGATTTTTCTTCTTAGGTAATGCTCGCCATTCATGCGTAGACCATCTTCATTTGGCTGTGACAATGAACTGCAATAGATAAGGATTTAAACTATTATTTTATCAATACTCGTATCAACTATGTATATCTATTAAATAATTCAATAAAATAATTTTTCGCATATATGTCTTTTAAGCATACCTACTTAGATTTATATCATCTTATTTGTATTTAAGCCTAATCACGTACCAAGGTGAACTGTATGCAATAAAGGCCAGGTTCTGTGCCTAAAATTGTTATTTCATAGGAGTATTATCTTTTTGAAAGTCTGAAAATTAATTTTCAAAAAATCTAAATCACTTTGATAACATTTATAGTGTTTCTGATCTTTTCCGTAATTAATAATACTTTGATATTCTTCATGAATATTTCATTTTTATTAATGAGTGGATTTCTTATTTTTACTTTGAACCTTTTTTAAATAGTATGTACTGAACTGATTGGTATATAAAAATTTCGCTAATGCCTCGATTAATTTCCGTTTTTAATTTTAACCTTTTACTTAAACCCATTTGGACATACACCTCACAGATTTTCGGCTCAACAAAAAGGAAGCACTTACGAAAATTACAAACTTTTCAATCAAAAATTTTGAGACTAATAAAGAACGCTCCGTGGTACTTAAATAATAAAACTCTACATACAGACTTACAACAACCTACTATCGAACAACACATACGAACTCTTTATTCACGATTTTTTATTAAATTACACGGACATAAAAATACACAAATTAACAATATGGCCACGGCTGATATGCCTGTAGCTAGGCGGCTATAAAGAAGCTGGATGAGAGACCTGCCCACGTAAGTATGAAGCCCGGAAAGAGGTGCTGCTGGGCACCTTCCTTTCATCATGTCCAAAATGCCCTTTAATTCATTGTAAACCACACATTCGCTGATTGTCACGCTGGGTGACAGGTGTGAATTGAAGTTTGAAGCAAAAAAAAAAATAAAAAAAATCTGGTGCGTGCGCGCAACACACAACTTTCACTTACCAACTTGTCACAATAGACAATAGTGTTTAATATAAATAGTGTTTATCACTTATCACTAGAAGTCAGGTGGAAAATAATAAAAATGGAAAGATAAAGAGGAAGGTTACAGACTGTTTTGATTTGTTTTTTTGGAAAAAAGTGCTAACAATGTTGTAAGACTTTTAAATTCATTAATGTTGTTATATGTGAAGTTTTTTTGTTCATGTTAATAATATATTGTTGCTCATTACAATATTCCTTAATTTAATTTGATAATTAGTAGCGAGTTACGTTGTAACTCGAGAGAGAACTCACTTCCACTCCGACTGGGTAAGTTTGCAAAACTACTATTTTCTAAATTAATCTAACGTTGAAAGAGACGTTACACTGGCGCCCAACGTGGGGCATAAGAGTATTTAAAAGGGAAAATGGATGCAACCAAATTACTCAAAGATGAGTTGGTGTACGAGCTACACATTAGGGGGTTGTCCGAGACAGGCGATGCTTCAGATTTGAAGAAAAGATTATCAAAAGCACTTAGTGATGAGGTGCAACCAAATTCAGAAATAGTATCTTCATTAAATGGGCAAAATGAATTAGACATTTGTATGGGTAAATATTCGGCGCTTGCCGAACGTATCGATGAGCTATCGATTAATGACTTGATGGAATTTAGGCGTCTTGATGCACGAGTTGGGCATCTTCACAGTCGTTTAGGAAGGTTAGTTGTCCCGACTGAGTTAGAAGAACGTAGGATACAGCTTTTTGAGCGGGTTACTTTTCTAATAGCAGAACTTTGGGAAAAGAAACCATATGTTAGGTTACCAGTTTCTGCTCATATCGATAAAGCCTCTTCACAACCCACTGATGAACCGAATCCTACAAAAGTGGCGTTTAGGGACATAAAAGCATACAAGTGGGGTATACAGTTCTCGGGTGATTCCTCCGGCCCTTCGTTAAGTTCTTTTCTGGAAAGCGTAGAAGAGCGAAGAATAGCACGAGGGATAAGTCCGGGAGAGTTATTTCGAGCAGCTGGAGATCTTTTTACTGGGTCGGCTTTGGTCTGGTTCCGGATGAATCGTCATCGGTTTTCTGATTGGGACGAGGCGGTCATCCGACTTAAGCAGGCATTCAGGGACCCAGATTATGATAGAATGCTTATGAACGAGATTACCCGCCGGACACAGGGCACGAGTGAATCACCAGCTGTATTTATCGCAAAGATTAGGTCACTCATGGGCCGACTGTCAACACCTTTAACCGAAAGAGAACAGTTAGCCATTATTGAAAGAAATTTAAGGCCGGAATACCTGAAACTTCTAGGATTAACGCGGTACGATAACATCGACGAACTAGAAGAAATTCTAGGCAAATTGTCATTGGGCAGGGTGCTTACCACAAGGTTTAGAGAACCACCATCAAGCGGGCTATTAGAGCCGGATTTGGGATACTGTGGGTATCAGGGTAGGACCACTAAAAATATCGCCGCTCTTAGTTCAGAAACATCTCCCGAAATGGCTTTCGAAGTGAAAGTAAATTCAGTTGAACAACCGAAATGTTCTAAACAACAATTAAAAGTCTGCAATGCAGTTTGTTGGAACTGCAACGTACAGGGGCATCGATTTAGGGACTGTAAGGAAGCTCGGGTTATTTTCTGCAATGGCTGCGGTAAGAAAGGGGTGAAGATTTACCAATGCAGCGTGTGTAGGGACCGAAAAGCGAATAAATCCTTAAAGAAGGGAAACGGCGAAGCAGAGGGGAACTTGACGTGCCCCATACCTCTCTGCCGCCTATCTGGCCTTCTTCTGAAGACAAAGAAGAAATTTCGTCCACGGTTGAGGCTTGTGCGGGAAGTTACAAAATCTGTAGTCCTGATTCTCATGACCAACGACCCCACCTACAAGTGAACATCTTTGATAGGTACATGTTGGGATTACTAGATTCAGGTGCATCCCGGACGGTTTTAGGAGGACCGGGCTGGGAACTTGTAAAAGGGCATCTACGGTTGCGGAAATCTAATGTTGAAGGGATTCTGGTCCCGACTGGTCAACGATGTCCCGTCTTAGGTGAGGTAACCATACCCTTTAAATTAGAAGAATGAGTTAAAGTGGTAACTACGTTGGTGGCGCCTGATTTAACTATCCCCTTAATCCTTGGAGTAGATTTCTGGAAATCGATGGAGGTTGTTCCGGATTTGAGCAACAATATTTGGAAGTTCACGGATTCCAATCTAACTAAAAACTGTCCCGTTGCTAGCGCTCTGGTTTCGAAGGATTATCTTTCAGAAGACGAAAGAAAACAGCTTCAAGAGCTGTTAGATCAACAACTCAATCGAAAAGGACCGAAGATCGGATTAGTTAAGAACTACACGCATAAAATTGATACAGGAGATCATCAGCCAATAAAACAACGATACTATCCCGTATCACCTGCAGTTCTCAGAGAAATGCATAAGGAATTGGATGAGATGATAGCGATGGGTGTCGTTGAGAAAAGTCGCAGTCCCTGGTCCTCACCTGTTGTAATGGTTAGAAAGCCTGACAGATCTTACAGGTTCTGTGTAAATTTCAGGCGTCTGAATGCGGTATCCAAGAAAGACGCCTATCCATTACCTTATTTATCAAATATCTTGGATCGGTTGAGAAATGCTAAATATCTCAGCACACTAGGCTTAAAATCGGCTTATTGGCAGATTGAGCTGTCAGAAGAAAGTAAAGAAAAGACAGCGTTCACAGTTCCTGGGCGTGGTCTGTTTCAGTTTAACAGGATGCCTTTTGGTCTTCATAATGCTCCAGCTACTTGGCAAAGGCTGATAGACCAGGTTCTTGGACCCGAACTGGAGCCATATGTTTTTGTATACCTAGATGACGTGGTTATAGTCACACCAACTTTCCAGTTACATCTTGAGACTCTCAGAACTGTGTTAGAGCGGATTACAAATGCTGGCCTTACGTTAAATTTGGAGAAATGTAAGTTTGCTAGAGAGGAGCTTAGGTACCTCGGGTATTTGGTAGATAAGCATGGACTAAGAGTGGATCCAGAAAAAGTTGCTTGTATCCTTAACTACCCACGTCCAAAAACATTACGTCAAATACGGGCCTTCACCGGATTAGCCTCTTGGTATAGAAGGTTTATTCCTGAATTTGCCACAAGGATGGCGCCTTTAACTCATCTTCTGCGGAAGAGTCAGAAGTGGACCTGGGGTGAGGAACAAGAACAAGCTTTTTTAGACATTAAAACGAAATTGATAGAAGCACCTGTTTTAGCATGCCCAGACTTCACAAGACCGTTCACAGTTCAGACAGATGCTTCATCCGTTGGGTTAGGAGCGATTTTATCACAAGAGCTGGACGAAGGAGAGAAAGTTATTGCTTACGCCAGCAGAGCTCTAACGAAAGCTGAACAAAAACTCTCCGCCACTGAGTTGGAATGTTTAGCGGTAATTTGGGCGATTGAGAAGTTTAGACCTTATATCGAAGGAACAAAATTTACTGTGGTCACTGATCACCACTCTCTGATGTGGCTTCATCGCCTACAAGATCCGACAGGTCGACTGGCTCGATGGGCATTACGGCTCCAGAATTATGATTACCAGATAAAACATCGACCAGGAAAGGAGCATATGGCAGCTGATGCTTTATCACGTGCGATAGACAATGCTCCCAGTGATCGAAACCCTACTGTAGCAGCAGTCGTGATTGACGGAAAAGGAGCTGATCCCTGGTATCAGGATATGAAGAAAAAGGTCACAGATAAGCCGGAGGAGTTCCCAACTTGGCGGATTACCGATGGTCGCCACCTCAAACATGTGTTTGAGAGAAATCCCTTAAAAGTTGGGGACAATCAATGGAAAATTGTGGTACCGAAAGACCAAAGAGAAGCATTTCTCAAACAATACCACGAAGACACGACTGCAGGGCACATGGGGGTTAACAAGACCAAGAATAGAATAGCTACTTATTATTTCTGGCCGACCATGATTCGAGACGTCGCTCGATTTGTGAAAAAGTGCTCCATCTGTCAAAAGATGAAGCCGGAACAGAAAGCTCCAGCTGGTTTGATGGGCACGACGCCCCTACCTTCAAAGCCCTGGCAGGTGGTCTCTACTGATCTCATGGGACCATTTCCTCGAAAACCTGTGAAAATGATACAAAATTTATTAAGTAAAGTCCCCCCTCCCGTAGATCAATTTTGATGAAATTTTTACAGTCATATCTCGGGCATATAAATACATCAAATACCAAGTTTGATCAAAATCGTTAAAACCGTTTTTGAGTAAATAAAAAAAACATTTTATAAAAAAATATTAAACCGACTTCGAAACCTAGGAACCAGTAAAAATAAATTCACTGAAAAGTATGAAATAATTACCTTCTGATTTTTATGAATACACAGCAAAATTGAAAATAGTATAAAAAGTGGGAAAGTGCAATAAGACGAATAATTTTATTTTGATTTGTACAAATACACACTAATTGTTAATAAAAATTATTAAATTTAAATATTAAATACTATGTTCAATACAACACAATCTTTTCGGAGGCGGCGCAAAATAGAAATAACATGTTACTGATACAATTCCATTAGTAGCCATTGAAATCAATAGCTGGGAAGAGAAGATCCATTTAGAAGATTTTCATAATGTCTAGTGTAAAAAAATTTTAAATTTGCGCCGCCTCCGAAAAGATTGTGTTGTATTGAACATAGTATTTAATATTTAAATTTAATAATTTTTATTAACAATTAGTGTGTATTTGTACAAATCAAAATAAAATTATTCGTCTTATTGCACTTTTCCACTTTTTATACTATTTTCAATTTTGCTGTGTATTCATAAAAATCAGAAGGTAATTATTTCATACTTTTCAGTGAATTTATTTTTACTGGTTCCTAGGTTTCGAAGTCGGTTTAATATTTTTTTATAAAATGTTTTTTATTTAACAATTTTTAGTTGGAGAAGATAACAAATGTTGAAAACCGTACGTTGGTTTAAAAATTTCGTTGGTCGAAATCTTTTTACGCTCTACCACGTTTGTCTTTCCCAGGTCTTTTTATTATACAATAATTATATAAAATTATTATGAAATACACTTTACCTTTTCAATTTTATGAATACACACAGAAAAGTGGGAAAGCGGTGCGTGTATTATACAACTTTCAACACACTACGTTTCATGATTATAAATGGATTTATTTTTTTTTAAAGATCAATGTTTAATTAGGAAGGGAACACATAAAATGTTTTTCCACAATGACAATATTTTTCCTTTGCTACATGTCGTCAGTACTTGTCAATTACGTAGAGAATCAGTGTTCCGAGATGTGTGAAGTTAAATATACATAAATACATAAATCCGGCCATTCCAAGATGAAGTAGATAAGTCACTGAACATTCGAGATTTTGGCCGGTTTTAGACAAGATATCGTTAATGGAGAATCGATGAGGATGCTAATATGACCTATAGTAAATTTGAAAGTAATTTTTAAATTTTGATTGCTTGAATATCCTTCTGAAAACTATGGCGATATTAAACACGACTTCATTGGATTACATCATTGGATAGAAGTCCCTGCAAAAAAGAGGCAACCATAAAATTTATCGATATCAAAAAGACTGTCTCGCTAGGATAGAAGCAACAGGGTTTGGGACTCACATATGGTTAATTTATTATTACGAAGGATATTATTATTCTCCGTATTAGACTACTGACTTAATTCCAAAGGTTGATTCAATTATGTTCGTAATTCCTTTCGATGAATTTTTGACTAAATTTATTACCGAAGTACTATGAATTATATCCTTCGTAATAAAACATTATTCAGAAAATAAATTGCTAAACAATTTTGCTTCAATTCTAGTTGCGTAGCATTTATCATCATAATTTTTACCAATCATTTCCATGACTGCCAAATTTTTGCTGTGGGGACTTTCATCCAATGAGGTTGTTTTCGGGTAGTTCTCAAGTTTTATTTTGTAGTTTTTATTGATGGATGAACACCAGCAAAAGCCTCGATAGTTGTAGAAACAAATTTAAAAACCGATACTAGTAATCCGGATAACATAACAGAAGTGTCACCCATAAAGGATCGGCACAAGACCTCCGGCAAGATATTCAACAGTAACCGAGTGCATCCGGAAGAAGACAGAGGTATCTGAATCCTTTATTAAGTCAACTGAAAATGAGCTTTTCCAGGAATTATTGTATTCTTTTTTAATGTGCATAGTCAATAAAAGATAGAAATCAAAATCTAATTTAAATCAATAATAGCTACGATTTTAAATTTAAACGATCCTTCGGGAGCTTGAAGAAGTCTTAAATTCTGCTTTAAAACGATTACCAATACTCAGTCTTTCTTGGAATTCCACGAATTTTGTTGTCTTATGATTATGGTGTCCAAACGTTGATTAGATCTAAATTAAGAAGGTTTACTGTTATCGGTGAATAAACATCTATCTAATAATTATGCTAATATCGCTACAGAAAACGACTGCGATATTATATTCTGCTGATATTTATATCTTCATTTAAATCTAATGTTGAAAAATTAGTTAAGGTTATGTATAGGTTTGTTCCAACAAGCACGTAAAACACATCGATAATTAACAGACTGCTCATGTTCTCCCCCCACTCTTTTGATTCTGAATTTGATTGGTTGGTTTTCCTATTTGATTCATCCAGCAGTAATACAATATTTGGATTTGTTAGTTATCAATTAGTTTTAATAGCTTGTTGGAGCATACCTTATGTTATATATGCCATATGTTTTTCCAATAAGTAAACAATTTGAGCGATAATTAAATAATTATTTTCATGTTTTTTCCCGATAACTTCTTAAATAAATTAGGAACCCCAAAATGGTTTAAATGGGACCACCTTGGGAAAATACTCTACAAGATGCAAAAGGTTTCGTTCCAATTGGTCCACCCATCTCTGAGTAATCGGTGAACATACATAGAAAAAAAAAAAAAAAAGGCACAAAAAAAAAAAAGTCACATACGTATCGAATTGAGTAACCTCCTCTTTCGTTCGAAGTCGGTTAAAAAAAACATGTGAAAATGGTACAAAATTTATTAAGTAAAGTCCCCTCTCCCGTAGATCAATTTTGATGAAATTTTTACAGTCACATCTAGGGCATATAAATACATCAAATACCAAGTTTGATCAAAATCGTTAAAACCGTTTTTGAGTAAATAAAAAAAACATGTGAAAATGATACAAAATTTATTAAGTAAAGTCCCCCCTCCGGTTAATCAATTTTGATGAAATTTTTACATTCATATTTCGGGCATATAAATCGATCAAATACTCAGTTTAATCAAAATCGTTAGAGCCGTTTTTGAGAAAATCGAAAAAAACTTAAAAAGTTATTAAATAAAGTACCCCCTCCCTTTGAGCAATTTTGATGAAATTTTCGCTATCACATCGCGGGCATATACCTACACTAAATACCCAATTTCAGGTTCCCACGGTTTATAGTTTTTGAGCTAGTCTGTTCACATACACACACACACACACACACACACAGACCATTTCGCGGGACTTATTTCGACTCAGGGGGTCCCAAAACGTGTATTTCCGTTGAAAACCGGAAGTCGAAAATTTTCACGATCGCAATACTTCCACTTACTATATATTTCATATATAGGTAGGTGAAAGTAAAAAATTAACCTTTATATACACCAGTTTAACTTAATTCGTTTAAATAATTCGTTTAAATTAATTAGTTTAAATAATTCGTAAGCTATGCTGGGCAGTGGCAAAGCGGTTAGTGAGGACATAAGGAGGCCCTCGCCGTGAGTCAACTCTGATTTTTGTGGCTGGTAATCAGGCTAAAATGATCGCTAATGGATGACCTAAAGAAATTATAAATTCCTCTAGAATCTCCTTATTTTACAGAATTGCATTTAGGCACGTTCGGAAGAAATTGTTGAGGTCTGTACTCCATCGAAATATGATCTATCCCACTCCACTACGTAGAGTTTCAGCGATGTTGCACGGTCTGTACCTCTCGCCACTTCCATCCTGAATACATAGGTTAACTGTCCTCGCAACTGAACGTAACGAAGGCCCAATCGGGTTCAGTCCAATTAGTTGTTTTCAAGGTGAGAAGTTTGGAGAGCTACCGTCAGCAGAGGACCTGCAGTGTGTTTGCGCTCACGTTTACAGGCAGAGCTATTCTCAGTCCACAAACCGTTTCTTAACATTTGCATCTTCATAAGTGTTACAATATTGTCACGTGGAAGATGTCCATTGAACCTAGGAGACCCTGAGAGAGAGGGGGGACTCCTAGAAGAGGCTGGCCCAGGAGAGGGTGGGGCAGTCTGGGGGAGTCTGAGGCAGTCAGGCTGAGAAGAGAGTCAGAGACGGGAGTCCAAGTCTGGGACAGGCAGAGTAGCCTGGGGCATAGTGGGATCCGAAGTAGTGAAGTACCCCCCAAGTGATTTATGAGTTATGGTACCCCCCCCCCTTGTGTAGTTGTGACGTGTAGAAACTTTTGTAAATAAACAATGTAAATTGTACATAGTTTGATTAATTACCACACAACCCTTGCCCAAAGATCCCAGTGTCACATTAGATTTGTAGATTTGAGAATAGGGGTGACAATATAATAATCCTAACCAAATTAAAAAATAAAACCGTTTAAATACAAACTGAAAAATCATTGTTACTTTCTCCATTTATTGTTAATATACTTAATTTAATCCTCTCCAATCCATGTTCTTTTCAGATATTTTGGCGAGGAGCACAATTTCGGCATTTTTCACAGTTATAAAAAACTTGACTGACAAAATAAATTAAGAACATAGGGTGGCTTAATGATCTGGATGTAGGGATAAAACACTTTAAAATTCCTTGATTCCAACTTACATGTCATAAAATCTTAACTATACTTTCATGGAACTTACGTTCAAATGATTGCAAGTTAAATCCTCTCAACTTAGCTATGTATTAAAAGTTCTGAAAGAAATTTATCAACCAATTAAATAAAGATCTTAAAAATATATAGTTCACCGGATTTTTTTTTTTTTTGAAACCACATAATAGATCTATGTTAGTGAGAATTCAAAAAAAAATAACAAGAATATTGTTTATTGAACTCAGTATTTCAAGATCATATCTCTTAAGAACCCTCGTTTCCATTGGACAGGAAAAAAAAAGGAAATCACTCAAATCTAAGCACTAATGATCAAAGTAGAAAAAAATACATTGGATATAAAGGACTACTGATTAAAAAAACTTTTTAGCTTTTTGCCACCATTTTATAAATATTTTATTAATATTTATCTCCAATTTTTCTCATTACAGTAACCCTTTAGCCCTTCGGTATTCGCATGATAAAAATAGTTCCCCCAGTTCTATTTTCCCCAAAATTTTCTGAGTGGGCCTCAACTTATGAAGCTATCGATTACAGTGCCACCCTTCTAGGAACCTCTAGCTGCCAACAACCACCCTAAGCCCATTATTATAGTTATCAGTCCAAGGTGAAATTAAGTCGTATATTATTATCCAGTGCCAGTTAAACCTACCCGCACCAAGTTTTGTTATTTTAAAAGTTTTATTTTTGTGACACTTAAACCTACATGCAAGTCATTTATAATGTAAAAATTCCTTTCACTAGATCAAATGTAAGGCGCAATTCCTTTTTACAAAATTTATCTCTTGTGATACATTAAACTGCCTTAATGAAAATGATTTCTACATCAAATATTTCACGGAATGTAAGAACAATTATAAAATTTTCATGAAAACGAATTTATGTAAGATATCCTCCTGTAAGAAGTTCTGAAACGTGCAATGTGTGCAGATGAATTGGAGACCGAATATGAAATTTTGAATTTGCGAAATGAAAGAAAAAATAATACGTTCGCAGGGACCTCTATAATATATTTTTTCAACAATATTTGCAGCGAGAATGTTACAGAGAAGAACAAAATAAAAATTTAACTATGAGAAAAAATTACAAAAATTATACTGTGACATGAAACAACAACATATAATTATTTCTGTTAAAACTAAGACTTACATGTTTTTTTCAGAACCGTTAGATAACTGTATTAGTACGTAATTAAACGTTATAGATGTGACGAGAATGTTCTCGTCCGAAATCCGCCAACGAGGGAAAGACCATCTTGAAATACACTTTAAATACTGTAATAAATTCCTTCAGTGCCATCAATCTAAAAATTAATCCCGGAAAATCATGCCTTATCCCCTTCACCCGAAAAAGAAAAATTAATATGGATGATTTCAAAATCAGTTTAAATAACTACATAATTGAACCCGTGAACAAAATCAAATTTTTAGGAGTAAAATTGGATTGCAAATTAAACTTTAGAGAACACATCACAAACACATACAATAAAACTCTAGAAAATATAAACATTTTAAAATCTCTGGCTGGAGTTTCATGGGGTACACATCCTTTAAATATGATGACACTATATAAATCTATTGTAGGGTCAATTATCGATTATAATAATAATAATGATAATAATAACCTTTAATTGCACATCTTATAAAACATAATAAAAAATTTACACTAGCTTGATACATCCATTATTTACATATGTACAAAATCAACATTTAGTTGAGGTTTTGAGTTTGATTATTTTTACCTCTCTTGCAACCACACTAAATAATGCACCTGCCCCATCCGCTTCCACTCTTTCCTGTCCAAAGCTACTCGCTTCCAGGCTGCCCCTACGCAACTCTTCTTCATCTCCTGGTCCCAATCTGTGGGTGGACGTCCTCTCTTCCTTGGCTGTTCCCTTGGATACCAGTCCATAAGCTGCCATGTTGTAGCAGTTCTCCTGATGACATGTCCGGTCCAGGTCCACTTCCTCGTGTGCACCTTCTCCATAATATCCGGGAGCCCAGTTCTTGCCAATTATCGATTACGCATGCATAATCTATCAAGAATAGATCCATTAATTCATAAAATTGAATAAAATCCAAAATTTAGCCCTGCGGATATGTCTCGGAGCTGTTAAAACTACTCCAATAAACGCCCTGTTAGCTGAAGCCGGAGAAACTCCTCTACCTTTGCGTAGGAAGTGGCTGACAATTCTTAATAAAAGCTGCCTCTGACCGGTCCAACCCCGTAGGAAATACTATTCGAGAGGGAAAATTATTTTTGCCAAATTTAAAAAACTGCTGGCTCGAGTTACAACATATAGTTAACACAATCTATGTCTCCCGTGGTCCTCTAGATCTCTGCACTCATCTTCCGAAATCCTTAATTCGGTATCATAGCACATACAAATTGCCTAACATAAATAATGAAAATTCCTTAGCACCATGCATAATAAAACTTCACACCCTCAGTGAAATAACAGACAGATACGATAACCATATTAAAATTTACACTGATGCCTCTGCAGAGCTTCTAGCAGTTTTTAAGGCTGTTGAACATTCTAATATCCACTACAAAAAAAGTAACATCGTGATTCTAACAGATTCAGCTTCTGTTTGCCAATGCATAAAGAATGCACATATGTCCCCTATTACTAATTACATATTATTTAAAATTCTAGATTTGATGGCCTCATCAAACAACACATTTTCATACCAGTGGGTACCAGGACATGTGGGTCTGCACGGAAACGAGACCGCAGATAAAACTGCTCGTGACACTAGCAAAGCATTGATGATTAACGCTTAAGTCCCCAAAATGGATTCTTTTCGCTCATTGAGGGCAACGATTTTAAATGAATGGCAAAACTTGTACGATTGGGAGTCCCACAGTGAGAAGAAGGGTCATTATTTAATCAAACCTAAACTTACCCTAAAGCCATGGTTCGCCATTATCGGTAAAACTCTAGAGAGAAGCAAGGTAACCAACTTAATTGAGAATCAATCATGGGCACACAAAATTTTTTTTAAATTTGATAAAAATAAGGGAGTCGCCGAATTGCGAATTTCGCCTCGAAGTCGAGGATCCTTTGCACTTGGTGATGTCCTGCAGGCGGCTCAGTGTTCAGAGGAGGAAATACATATATGGAGGGGTCAGCTCTCAGTATCCCTAACATAATAAGAGAGCTGGATAGCAAGGATTGCCACCAGCTAATAAAAATTATCAAAAAAAACAAAGATACGACTTTGATAATATGTACATTATCTCTAAGCTAAGCCAAATCAAAAATTTATAGATTTCTGGCTAGATGGGATTTGGATAGAATCTTGGAGCCAAAAAAAAAAAAAAAAAAAAAAAATATATATATAAATATTATAACTTTATAAAATGTTTAGAAGAAAAAAAAAAACATTATTTATTTATAGAATGTCAATGCAATAATTTATTTGTGAAATAGAATTAGGTGTTTAATTTATATTTAAGCTGACCAAACTAATCAAATTCGAAGTTTTACTACGTATCCTGGCTATATTGAGTGCATTCTAACACGCGGATAGTCACTATCACCGATACACCGATGGCTGTCCAGTCTAATTAAACATAAAATTAAGAAAACTGAAATCTATTTTAGATTATCGCTCAGAAGTAGTATTCGTCTTCAATTTTTCTGGCCGAGTCAAGAGAGGGAGAGAGAGGTGATTGCAGCCCGGCGAATAAAATGGGCATTTGAAATTGCAAAACTCGGTGGCGAACGAATTCCTAAAAGATTATTAAGTACTAGAGGCAGGCCGAGACTTAGGTGGGAGGATTGCGTGGAGGCAGATCTGGCGAAGTTGGGTCTGGGCGGCGGTCGGTGGATGGAGGTGTGTAGGGAGCGAGTTGCCTTTAATATAATTATATTATAGATATGTATATATTTTTTTATTCATAATTTAAAAAAAAGACAAAAAAAAACTGTTAATTGACATTCATAATTCGGTACATTCTTAGGAAGTATGGTATCTTGGTCCGAAGTTGTGCTAGAAAGCGGTCCATGTTCAAGTTAAAACGCCAGGTTTTTCTCTCTCAGTGTTTTCCTTGTTCAAGGGATTTGTTTCGATCCCGGAAAATTGTGCTCAGAGTAACTTTGTTTCCCCGCGGCTGAAACACCAATCACGCTAATTGTTTTCTTTCATCCATGACAATCTCTAACATTTTCAGAAAGGTTAGAATAAAACTGTTGTGAGAAAAAACACTCTATAATTATCTCTAACACTTGAATCACCCCTGGTTTACAACAGTGGTTATCTTGTTAGAACAGGGCTAAAATGATGACTTTTTTTAAGTTTACCTTCCTTTATTTTAACGAAGTTCATTTTCGATAAAGCGTTGAAAGTAATATTGCTGAAGATGTTTAAATTGTTCGATGTAAAGAATCCATTGGCGCGCCTAGTAAGAAGATTGGGTTACTCCCCCTCCTTTTTGTGCCTACCCACCTTTATTACTTTTGTTCTATGACTGTTGCAACACGATTTATTACGTTTATGCTAGTCAGTTGTTATATAATGTTATATACGATTGAATTGTTGTTTAATCTCTATGGCATATAAACATGTGATTGTTTTTTACTCGAATTATATTCAGTAATAAATATTCTTTCTAGAGGTTAACTTGATTAACTTTATATCTAGTACTTTTTAACATGGCGCAGTCTTAAAGCTGAGCCATAGTCAGAGAAATTTATAGGGAATCCGAAGATGGAGTCATTAGTACCGCCTCCGAGAGAACTGAGCTAGGGCGAGGACCCGGCTGGAGAATGGGTCTCCTTCAGAGAGAGGTTCCTGACTTACTTCGAGGCGATAGGAGCTGAGGACCTCTATTCAGAGAAGAAGAGGTACGCCATATTCAAGATGATACTAGGTGAGAGAGGACTCCATATACTTAGTAGTTTACCTGGGGAATATAGTACTGTAAACGAAACAATCAAGGCCCTGGATACATATTTCTTGCCTCAAAAAAATTTAAATTTTGAGAGGTACAGGTTTTTTATATGTAGTCAGTCAGAGTCTGAACCAATTGATGAATATTTGACTAGGTTGAGGTCCCAGGCTAAGAAATGTGAGTTTCAGGGACTTTCAGATGGCTTAATCTAGGCTAGACTCATATCAGGTTTATTGGACGAGTCCCTACGGACCATGTTACTACAGGATAAGGACATTAGTTTAGATGACGCTGTAGCAAAATGTAAATCTGTTATAGCTTCTCGGGAAAGGAACAAAGAGATAACTGGGAAGGAGGTATTATATAACCAAAATATAATAACCAAATATAAAACCATAATAATATAACCATAATAATATATAATATAACCAAAATATAAAACCAAAGACTCCATCAATTGAGGCAAAGGGTAAGACAGCTGTTAAGGTTAGCATAGAGGACTGCAGATTTCGTGGCATTTCCCACCTGGCTGGGAGGTGTCCTGCATTCGGCAAGTTATGTAGCCGGTGCAGGAAAAAGAATCACTTTGCTAAGAAATGCAACCAATCAGAAATTAATGTGGTCGATCATGAAGGCCAAGTTAGTGACAGTGATGATGTAACTCTTCGCCAGGTATTCTCTTTGCGAGATAACTTAGAAAGTGAGTGGAAAGTTAATTTAAAGGTGGAAGGCAAGAGCGTTACTTTTAGCTTCTCGCCTAGGTGTCACCTGTAGAAAGTCTATGAAAAGGTTGTCTACGTATTCAGGGGGTAAGCTGAACGTGATTATTATTATTATTATCTTGGCGCTACAACTCGTCGACGAGTCCTGGCCTCCTCCACCAGCTTCCTCCAGTCATCTCTGTTCTGTGCCGCTGTCATCCAGCTCCTGACTCCCAGAATATCTCTAGCGTCACCAGCAACACCATCAGACCACCTGAGTTTCGGTCTCTCCCTTCTTCTAGTGCCAAGTAGGGGTTCAGTCAGTACCATCTCAGGGATTGCCTCGTCGTCCATACTACCCACCTGGCCAGCCCATCACAGTCTTCCCAGCTTCATTGTCAGAACGATATCTTTGTCATTGAAAATCGAATAAATTTCGTTATTCGCCCGTCTTCTCCAGTTTCAGTCTATATGAACTCCTCCGATGATCCTACGAAGAATTTTCCTTTCGAAGACTAAAAGGTCTAGTTCAATTCTTTTGCTTATGGTCCATGCTTCTGATCCATACAGTAGTACTGGGCGGATTAATGTTTTGTATAGATGAAGCTTGATCTGCCGGGATAAGAGGCGGGAGGTGAATTCCTTGCGGAGTCCGAAGTAACACTTGTTGGCCATCAATATTCTTCTCCTCACTTCTGCCGCAGGTGAATTATCTTGAGTGACAAGTGTCCCCAAATATGTGAACTGGGAAACTTTCTCAAAGTTAAAGGGGCCGATATTGATAGTCTCGCCAGGACGAGCTTCTTCTACTGTTACCATGTATTTGGACTTTTCTTCATTCACCTCTAACCCTAGTACTCTGGCGGCCCCCAACAGAGCTAAAAAATCCTCTCTGTCTGACTCTGTAGATCGCCCTACAATGTCTACATCATCTGCAAAGGCTAAGAGCTGGACCATTCGATTGTAAATCGTTCTGTTAGTTTGCAGACCAGCGTCCCTCACTGCTTTCTCAAGCGCCAAGTTAAAAAGAAGGCACGCCAGTGCATCTCCTTGGCGAAGTCCTTTTCTTGAGGAGAACTCTTTTGTTCTTTGCCCACCAACCTGCACAGTGCACTTCACATCCCTCATGGTCAGCTTTACCAAGCGTATTAACTTCTCTGGGATATTAAAACCTTCTAGTGCCTTATATAGCTCTTCCCGGTTAATGCTGTCGTAAGCTGCCTTGAAGTCCACGAAAAGGTGATGGGTATTAATTTGATATTCATTGCCCCTCTCTAGAATAGTTCTGAGGCAGAAGATTTGATCTGTGGTAGATCTCCCTCGTCTAAATCCACTCTGGTATGGACCAAGCTCCTGTTCTGCGTAGGGTAAGAGACGTTGGAAAAGTATATTGGATAAAATCTTATATCCACAAGAGAGAAGAGAGATACCACTGTAATTTTGACATTGGAGTCTATCTCCTTTCTTGAAAACAGGGCAAATAACTGCTTTTTTCCAATCTTCCGGCAAAACCTCTTCCTCCCAGATGCACAAGATAAGATCTTGTAATCTCTTTGTCAGCTGTTCACCTCCGAGCTTGAAGAGTTCGGCGGGCAGTGCATCAGCTCCAGGTGCCTTATTATTCTTGAGTCTACCAATGGCATCCGTTATCTCTTCATCATTTGGTGGTTCAAGGTTTGAATCTCGGTTACCAACTGGAAAGTCGTCTCTGGTGTCTGATTCGCACTGAACCATGTCAAGAAGCCCTTCAAAGTGACTCTTCCATAGCAATAGGACGTCCTCCTTGCAGGCAATTATTTTCCCATCCTTGTCTTTACAGGTTTCCGGCAAAGTTGCTTGGTACCTTCTCCTTCTATTTACACTCCTGAAAAAGTCTCTCGACTTTCTCCCTCCAGAGTTTTTCAGTCCTCTCTAGTTCCTCTTTTTCCCTTTGTCTCTTCTTCCTTTGATGGAGTCGTTTTTCTTCTCTCCTCTTCTTTCTATATTCTTCTACAGCACTCCGAGTCCCTTTCCTCAGCATATTCTTAAATGCAACATTCTTCGCATCCGTGGTAGCATTACATTCACCATCAAACCATGGGGACCTCATCTCCTTTTCTCTTGGTCCAAGTACTGAGTCCACAGCTTGAGCGCAGATGTTCTCATCCAGCTTCTTAGTGTACAGCTGTTTGATATCTGGTTCCTGGAGCTTACTAAGGTTGTAATGCCCAGGTTTTTTAGCTGGGCCTCCTGTTTTTTTAAAAGAGATCTTGGTAGTGATGTGGGCAATACACAGGAAGTGGTCCGAATCAACGTTGGCACTTCGAAACGTTCTCATATTTTTAAGGCTAGACTTGTGCCTATTATCAACCAGGATGTGATCTATTTGGTTAACATGTGCCTTTGTGAATATCCTTGTGTGCAAAGAGGGTACTTCCAATGATCATGTCTCTGGAGGCAGCAAAGTTAATGAGTCTTGTACCATTGTCATTACACTCGTCATGGAGGCTATATTTTCCAATGGTTGGATGATATATCTCCTCCTTCCCTATTTTCGCATTACAGTCTCTAACGACTATTTTCATGTCGTACCTTGGGCACTGATCAAGGGTCCGTTCCAGTTCTTCATAAAAGAAGTCCTTATCCTCTTCACTTGAAGCTTCCGTCGGGGCATGGACGCTTATAATACTGAGGTTAAAGAACTTCCCATAAATCCTTAGCACACAAATACGTGGATTAACGGGCTTAAAGCCAATTACCAGTTGCCTAAAGCGACCTCTGACTACAAATCCTACGCCATATTCATGGAGGGTATCACTGCAGCTGTAGTAAACGGTGTGCCACCTCTTTTCGAGAATATCCTGGCCAGTCCATCTAATTTCCTGGATGGCAACGATGTCCAGTTTGAAATGGTCTATCTGGTCAAGGAGCAGTTTCAGTGCTCCGGGTCTGTAAAGTGAAAGAATGTTCCAGTATCCAAGATTAAAGATCCTATAGGGGTTGCTGGGTCGTTTCCGTTGATGACAATCAAGATCTGAGGCTGATTTTGGTTTAGGCGAAATATGAATTTCAGGTAGGGGGGCTTCTAACCCTCTCTCCGTACCCTAGTGGGGCTGCCACCTTGGTGCCTGTATACCTGCACCCCCACCCGGAGCGGCTACCTAGGAAAGGTGATCTTAGGGTGTGTACTGTAGGTGACCTTAGACTGTAGTGTGGGGGTGTAGGTAATGTACTGTGTGCGTGTTAGAGTACTGTTCCCCAAACCTGGAGGGCCAGTGGCTATCTGCGGTCTTGTGACCGGGAGTTGGGGCCGCTGAACGTGATAGGGACATGTAAACTCAGTTGTTCCTATAAAGGTTCTATCAAGCGTCTTGAGTTTGAGATTGTAGATACGCCCTTTTCCATAGCGCTTCTCGAGTTGAACTCGTCGGTAGCACTGGGTCTCATAGCCAGGGTAGACGAGATCACTAAGGAAAATTTAGCCAGCTTATACCCTACGCTCTTCACTGGGTTTGGGAAGCTCTCCGGCAAGTGTCACATTACGATAGACCCTAGTGCTACGCCGGAGGTGCACGCCCCAAGACGTATCCCTTTTGCGGTTCAGGATAAGGTGAAGCGAGAGTTGGAGCGCATAGAAAAGGAGGGTGTTATAGAACCCGTGCCAGAGCCCACCGACTGGGTTAGTCCTCTGGTAATCGCGTACAAGCCGAACGGGGATGTTAGGCTCTGTATAGACCCCAAAGATTTAAATAAGGCCATTAAGATGGAGCATTATCAACTGCCCACTGTAGACGTGATCGCTAGTGACTTTCTTGGTGCTAGGTACTTTTCCTCATTGGATGCTACCATAGGCTTCTGGCACATGGAGCTGGATGAGGAGAGTTCTAAGTTATGTACTTTCATCACGCCTTGGTGACGATTCAAATTTTTGAGGTTGCCTTTTGGGATTTCATGTGCTCCAGAAAAGTTTCTCAAGCGGTACAAGGAGGCTTTTGCGGGCTTAAATGGAGTAAAAACTTTCATTGATGATTTACTGGTGTTTGGGTATACCAAGGAAGAACATTATAGAAACTTGGAAAATGTGCTGAAAAGGGCTGAGTCTGAGGGCATTAAGTTTAATTTAGAAAAATGTAAAATAGGATTGACTGAAATAATCTATTTGGGGCAAAAGTTTTGTGCAGAGGGAATTAGTCCAGATACTAGGAAATTTGAAGCGATAGTAGAGATGCCAAGGCCGGCAAATAGAAAAGATTTGGAGAGGTCTTTGGGTTTGGTAAATTATATGGGAAAATTTATTAAGGATTTGGCGACCCTCGCCCAACCTCTGAGGTTGTTGCTACAGAAGGAGGTGGCATTGGGAAGACTTTCAGGAGCAGGCATGGAATCGGTTGAAGTCGGCCTTAACAACAGCACCAGTATTAGCATACTATGATCCCCGTCTGCCAATTACGATTTCGCTACGCAGACAGGCTTAGAAGTGGTCCTGTTTCAAAATGGCCATCCGGTGGCTTATGCATCTTCTTTAACCGGAACTGAACAGCGTATGCTAAGATTGAGAAGGAGTTATATGCGGTGGTATTTGGATGCGAGCGGTTCCACATGTATTCTTATGGTAGGCCGTTTGTCGTGGAAAGTGATCACAAACCTCTTGAAGCCATCTTCCAGAAACCTCTTTATAGTTGTCCGCCAAGACTTCAAAGGATGATGCTCCAACTCCAACGATACTCCGTCTCGGTACGATACGTTCCCGGCAAGAAGATGACCGTTAGCGATACGTTGTCCAGAGCTCCTCTGAAGGATACATGCGGCATGCCCGCAAATTTAAAATATTGGAAAAATGAAAAAAAAATAAAGCTTTCACTTTTTACCATTTCACTATTCCAATGATTTAGCATTAAGAGATTTCCTTAACTTAAATTATTATCTTCGACAAATATTCCTACTTAGAATAGATATTTCATGATTTGATAAATCTATGTTAATTCGATAGGTCTGAAAAATTAATGTTTTTTAATGTAGAGTTCTTCCTGCTTATTGAAGACAAAAGGATATTAGAAATTATATACCTGTTAAGATGTTTTGATAAAAAAAATAGAAGGATCTTAACAAACTAAAGCGTGTTCACAAGGAAATAAATAAATTCTTTTCATAAAATAAATGTTTTCTTTATTTATATGATTAAATGAGAATACAACAAAAGAAAAAGCAAAAAACTCACGTTAATAATGACTTAAAACTACGTAAAAGTTGGTCCAATTATATGCAGCACAAAAATGATTTCTTGGTTATTATAACCTCCTTCCATGCAGTCAAAGTGATAATAATGATAACCGTCTCTTCCCAACCAGCAACGATAAAAATATGAGTCTTTGCGAAAGTGTTATGATAAGTAGACCTCACCAATTATTAAAATCCATCCAGTGGTTGGTATCCAGAGATAACCTAACAAAATATATATTAAAAAGCTGAAGGTAACAAGGCAGAGCAGGCACTGTCCGTTTGAGCCACAATATTGATAAACTGTCGCTACATACCTGTTTGTGATATTACTATTCAAAACATTTATTGGCTTACGTATTCTAATAAATGAAAAATCTGGTGCGTGCGCGCAACACACAACTTTCACTTACCAACTTACTTAGATTAGAAATTGACGTGTTTTGCTAAATATCATTTCCAAAAGTCACACATTTTTCTACATTCATATATTATTTTTGTTAATCGTTAAAGCCGTTTTTGAGTAAATAAAAAACCCGTGAAAATGGTACAAAATTTATTAAGTATAGTCACCCCTTCGGTTGATCAATTTTGATGAAATGTTGGCTATCACATTTTTGGCATATACATACATCAAATACCCAGTTTTGTCACAATCGTGAAAGCCGTTTTTGAGTAAATAAAAAAAGCATGTAAAAATGATACAAAATTTATTAAGTAAAGTGCCCCCTGCGGTTGATCAATTTTCATGAAATTTTTACAGACATATCTCGGGCATATACATACATCAAATACCCAGTTTTGTCACAATCGTGAAAGCCGTTTTTGAGTAAATAAAAAAAGCATGTAAAAATGATACAAAATTTATTAAGTAAAGTGCCCCCTGCGGTTGATCAATTTTCATGAAATTTTTACAGACATATCTCGGGCATATAAGTAGATCAAATACTAAGTTTAATCAAAATCGTTTGAGCCCTTTTTTGAGAAAATCAAAAAAACACGTGAAAATGTTACAAAATTTATTAAGTAAAGTCCCCCCTCCGGTTAATCAATTTTGATGAAATTTTTACAGTCATATCTCGGGCATATAAATACATCAAATACCCAGTTTGATCAAAATCGTTAAAGCCGATTTAGAGTAAATAAAAAAAACACGTGAAAATGTTACAAAATTTATTAAGTAAAGTCCCCCCTCCGGTTAATCAATTTTGATGAAATTTTTACAGTCATATCTCGGGCATATAGATAGATGAAATACTCAGTTTAATCAAAATCGTTAGAGCCGTTTTTGAGAAAATCGAAAAAAACCTAAAAAGTTATTAAATAAAGTACCCCCTCCCTTTGAGCAATTTTGATGAAATTTTTGCTGTCACATCGCGGGCATATACCTACACTAAATACCCAATTTCAGATTCGCACGGTTTATAGTTCTTGAGCTAGTCTGTTCACATACACACACACAGACCATTTCGCGGGACTTGGTCATTTCGACTCAGGGGACCCCAAAACGTGTATTTCCGTCGAAAACCGGAAGTCGAAATTTTTCCATATATTAATATATTACATATATAGGTAAGTGAAAGTAAAAATAACTGAAAGTATAATATAATATAAGGTTGAAATGGGCAAGATTCATTCAAATCTACTGTAGATTCTTTGACAGTGACAGGCCAAGCAAATTTTTACTTCAAAACATAATTATATACTGCTTTGGTTACAAGAAGATATTTGTTAATGCCCAGGCTTTGTCGAGTTACTCCTGACAAGGATTATTTGAATGGTCTATAAAAGCCCTAGATCAGCTGGGCTTTTCGGGTATCTCTTGAATTGGGTGTCTCGGCATGAAAGGAGTTATAGAATAAAATAAAACAAAACTCGATTTTTTTGGACATGTCAGGTTTCTTAAACGACTGATCCAATTATATGGAATGTAATATCGCCAACATCGATTATTTCACATCTCGGGTAAAGGCCTACTTTCTGTTTGGCTTTGTTTTAATATTGTTCAATGTTGTATTTTTTTTTTTTTATGTGTATATCTCATTGCTATTTTCTTCAAGCATATATGTGAAATACTATCCAACATAAATCTCTCTCTCGACCCTTGTTAGAAGAAAACGAAGCTCCTTCTCATAGTTTTATTATAAGACCGAAAGGAAAGGGGTTCCTTGTGGGACTCTATACAAATATGTTATTCCATTGTTATCTGCTCATACTCGAATGCTCGGAAAACTAGAGAATAGGCAAATCCTCAAGTTCCCAGGAGAGCCAAAAAATAGTTTCAGACCTTTACTACAATTCTGCGCCTGCCCTTATGACATAGACGTACTGCTTTAATATTTGAAAATGTTTAAGAACCACTTAAAAAAACAAAAACTAATGACCAAAAAATTTACGATTCAATCTCCAAGAAGGTTCCCTGCAGAATATTCATAAATAAATAAACATTGGTTTCCCGTAAAATAAAATAAGAGGTAGGGTTGATTGCTCCGCCATTGGGGTCATGTTTTCTTCTCGTTTCGGATTAGGAAAGAAATAAAGACAGATTAATTCTTCCCTCAGGAAGCTGAATATAACTTTCCTATATAACTGCTAAAAATGTTTCTCATTTTCATTTCCTTAAAATTAGGTAATTCGTTTCCAAATTTATAATATCGCAATGATTTTCTCTAAAAATCCAGACTAACATAGAAGAGATATCTTGGTTTCTTGCTTTTCCATGCCTCATAAATTAAGCAGGAATATGATATTGAATATCATTTGAATGTCAGAAGCCGGATTTACACATTTGGTCCAACCCGGATGTATAGGAGCTGTATACTTCTTTGATCAATTAATTAAATATATAATTAAATATGGATAAAGTGGTTGGAGGTAGTTGGATGTTGTGGAGGTTACTAAAGAATCGCAACCTAAATTTGAACACTGTCAAATCTCTCTGAAAATACAGCACATTATATAGAAGAAGGAATATTATATCGTACATAATATATGTAAAATAATTATATATATTTAATTTAATATTAATAGATAAAAACTATAAAATTTAATAGGAAGCCAAGGAATGACAAATATAAAAATATTAGACATTAAAAATAGTTTAAATTAAAAAAAAAATAGAAGGTCGTAATAACCCATCCGTTGACCGGCCTAATAACATTTTAATCTTATCTAATCTAATGTCTTTATTTTCATTTATTTCTCCATCAAATTTTCTTCGTGTATAATTGTAAATAATGTCGTGGATTTCAATGAATAAATTAAAGAATATACATAACATATATATATGGATTTCCCCAACCGAGGTTGGGTATTTGCAAAGGAACATGAAGGCTACCAATTTCCGATAATAAATCGGAGCTAATGACAAATTTAGGTATGTTATGGACCTTTAGGCCTAACGAGATCTAACAACGAGGAGGGAGACTGTTAGCATTGTTATTAGGGGATCGGTCACATCAGCGAAGGGTAAGCACTAAGATTGAATGCGTGGTATGGGGCAGTGTCCACGGCATTAATGAACATTAAATGGATACTGTGCGGGTGCTTAAGAAACTCACCTTCGTCCAGTCACCAAAATATGCTAACATATTCATTCCAAATTTATAAATATATAATAAACTATATACTGTTATTTCTTAAATTCTAAACTTGTCAACGATATATTATACATTTATATTTCTACTCACATTACATAAAATTGAGATATTTGTTTAAGCAACTCAGTTATTTTTTTCTCTTTCAGTTGATCATTAAATTTTTTCTTATTTCATATTTTGCTATTTCTTCTTGCTAGGAATAGTAAAAGACAGCTATTTACTCCAATTATGTTTTTAATAATATATTCATTTAAATGTACAACTTTATTTACGAATAATACATTGTTAAGGCCTAGCATTCAATATATTAAATTCCTACACTCACCAATCCTATTACCTTTCTTTCTTCCCAAATTTAGAATTGCATATTGTATTTTTATCTTTTATCAACTCAAACCAACTTCGTGAAGAACAAAGAAAACTTCACTGGACCTCCTTGGAGTGATAAGGGAGAGGTTACTTCACTGTCTCCAGCTGGATAGTTATCACCTCATGTTCACCATATCTTTCATCAATTTTCACCGCTTAATTATCATCATTTTCTCACCATTTATCATCAGTTCTTCATTAAAATCTTGTACTCTGTTATTTGTTATTCAGGACACCACCAATTCCACCAGTTATTTTCTGTATTTAACCTCCAGTAGTTAGTTATTTTATAACCACCTTATCTCTCTGTAAAGTATAATTTCTTTTCTCTTTTATTTGCTTGTATTGCTAGAAGTTTATATTTTCTTTTCTTTACTATTTATTTGATTGTATATAGCTTTAGTTTATTTCCAATGCATGGCCAGCTTTTATTTTATATTATTCAGCTTATTTTCTTTTCTTTCTCTATTAATTAGCATGTTTATATTTATTTTCTAGTCACCAATTATATTTTTATTTACCTTAGAAGCTTTTAGTATTGTTGCATGTATATTCCTTTAATCCTCCTTTTCACCCATTTATTTTACCTTCCAGACTTCATCTATCTATCATCATCTATCAGGCACAATTCAAAGGCACAATAAACACCCCCCTCAGAAGGTGGTAATTAGAATCAGTTATATCCAGGCATTGTGTAAGGGCGTCCCTTGGACAACCACGCAGTGGCCCCAACATTGGTCCTCCGGGTCTAGATTATCTTATTCTTTGGGTATTTATTTTTTCTTTATTTATTCTGTTTTTGAATTGTTTATTTGGAAGATGCCAGGAGGTACAGATGCAGCCAGCCAGGCAGAATCAACTCTTCGCTTGAAAATAACTGCCTTGCGCAAACGCCTATTATCATTTGGTGATGATATTAAATCTATTAGAGACCAAGGCCGGGCTGCACTCAAATCTGATGTAGCTGTAGATATGTTCATAGGAATGTTTAGTAATTTAAATGATACCTACCAAAAATTTGAATCAATTTATTTTGAAATGGAAGAATTATGTATCACAAATAATTCTGATGTTTTTCCATCAACAAATGATGCTACCCTTTTTTCTGAAGTGAAAAGGTTCATGAATGAGGCATCTGGTTATCATGTCACTTTACAAGGAAGGCTTAAAGAGAAGGAAGGAGTGGCTCGCTTGTCAATTTCTGACACCTCTGCTAATCAAACTGTAGTGCATGTAGGTCGCCCAATAAACCTTCCGGATGCTAAGTTACCAATTTTTTCAGGTAATATTTTAGATTGGCCTTTCTTTAAAGATGCCTTCATAGCATCTGTTCATAATAAAGAACAAATACCAAAAATTGATAAATTTACCTATTTAATTGGTGTTCTAAAATTACAAGCTCTTGATTGCATAAAAGCCATACCACGCACAGAATCCAATTATGATTTAGCATGGGATAGATTGCTACAAAAATATGATAACCAAAGAAATCTCTCTTCCGCATACATTCACAAGTTTCTAAATGCTAAGCCTATTTTACGTCCTTCTGCCGAATCTTTAGAAACATTGACATCAACTGTTTTAGTAGCTGTTGATAGCTTTAGAACATTAAATATAAAGGATAGAGAGGATTATTTACTGTTTGAAATAGTTTTTCGTTATTTAGATCAATCCTTGCGCCAAGATTTTGAAAGGGAAAACTCCGATAAAGTGCATCCATCTTATCTGCACCTTAGAAGTTTTATTGAGAGTAGACTTCAACAGCTCACACGTTCATCACTGGATACCACATATCAGACCAGCCGTTCTGAACGCTCACAAATCCCACCAAGACCTAAGCGTTACCAATCTGCAAATATCAATAAATTAACATCTCTGCATACCACAAATATACCTCATCACTCCTCTAGACAATTAACGCAGGGATTCCAGTGTTTTATTTGTAATGAAGCACATGTTATTGTAGAATGCCCAACATTCTGTGCTGCTTCCCCGCTTAAGAGATTAGACATGTTGAGGACCTGGCCTGGATGCAGAAATTGCTTATGCCCTAAACATAAGACTAAGCAATGCACATCAAGGTTCACTTGCAGATTACGTAAAGGAAGGCATCATTCTATGCTCCACTTACCAGACCCTACTAAAGGTAACACATCTACTCCACCTGAATCGAACAAGTCTCAACCACCTACTGTAAGTTTAGCAAGTGTTGATCCATCTAAGGCAAGAATACTTCTAGGTACTGCGTTGGCAACTATAATGGATCAAAGAGGCACATTGCAAGAAATTCGTTTAGTCCTAGACTCAGGAAGCCAGAATTCGTTCATGACCACCAAATGTGTCAACCGCCTAGGACTGAAGCCTCAAGGAACTGATTGTCGTGTCACTGGCTTGAGTAACACTAATGTACCAACCCCGGAAGGCGTAGTTCATTGCATACTGCGGCCTAGAAACTCTAGCCATCAGCTCATCACCAAAGCCTTTGTTATTCCAACAATCACAACTCCTTTATCTTTGGAACACATACCTACATCAGAGATGCAGAAGTATCTTAACCATGATCTAGCAGATCCAGAATTTGGCACACCGGCTGAGATAGATTTTCTTCTTGGTGCGGATCTTTTTATGCAAGTAATATGTAACACCAATCGCTCCAATCCTCCATTTCTGGATACTGTCTTTGGAAAGGTAGTTATGGGACCACTAACAGAACCTACTAATACTTCGATTTGTCTTTTATCCAACAGGTCAATAGATAACATGGTTCAAAGAGTTTGGGAGATGGAAGAAGTCAGTAGGCCTATTCCACTTTCAAAGGATGATACGAAATGTGAAGAGTTTTTTCAGAAGACAACGTACCGAATTCCATCTGGACGTTATGTGGTTTCCCTTCCTTTCAAGTCATCTGAACCGGAGTTAGGCTCTTCAAGAGGACAATCTCTGATAAGACCTTATTCCTTAGAAAATATGTTATCAAAGGATGAGAAATTACGTAATCAATATTGCGAATTCATGGCTGAATACCTTAGGTTGGGTCATATGCAGTTAGCCTCAGCATCACCTAGCTACATAATCCCTCACCATGCTGTATCAAAGGCAGACTCAAATAAAATTCGAGTGGTCTTTGACGCATCTGCAAAAACCTCTTCAAATGTCTCATTGAATGAAAAATTATTTACTGGACCACAATTGCAAAATGACATAGTTGATATAATTGTTAGGTTCAGACGACATGAGGTTGTAGTTATTACTGATGTAGTCAAAATGTTTCGTCAGGTATTGGTTCACCCTTCTGACCGAGTTTATCAGCAAATACTTTGGAGATTCAGCCCTGACGCAACAGTGGATACTTATCAACTCAACACTGTCACATATGGATTGAAACCTTCTCCATTCCAAGCCATTAGAGTGATTCATTAACTAGTGAAGGATGAGGGTGAAGACTATCCTGAAGCATCAACAGCACTTCTGAATGACATGTATGTAGATGACATTGTCACTGGCTCTTAGGACGTCCCTAGCACAATTGCATTAAAAAATCAGTTAAAGGTATTACTAGGAATGGGTTGCTTTCATCTATCAAAGTGGGCCAGAAATGTTCCAGAAGTAGTGGCAGATGAGGATACTACCAGCCAATTACATTTCAGTATTGATGGAACTTCAGATGCTGAATCGCACATTAAAATCTTAGGGCTCCAATGGTCACCATTAACAGATTGTTTTTCATTCACCGTTAGCATGCCCACCATGAGTGCAATACAAACCAAGCGTACCATATTATCTACTGTAGCACGGCTGTACGACCCACTTGGATTCTTAGCACCAGTGGTATTTTCCGCTAAACTGATTCTGCAAGAGCTCTGGAAGCTGAAGTTTGGTTGGGATGATGCCGTACCTGAACATATCAGAAGTAAATGGCTGACGTATGTCACAGATCTTCCTTCATTACAGAAAGTAACAATATACAGGTATCTTGGTGACACAAGGCATGAAAAGTGTTATATTTTTGGTTTCTGTGATGCCTCAGAACGTGGATATTGTGCTGCTCTTTATCTCTGCTCGATTAAAAGCACTAGTTTACTCAAGGCCAAGACTAGGCTTGCCCCAGTTAAACCTATTACTGTGCCACGCCTCGAATTATGTGGAGCTGTTCTTTTGACAAATCTAATCTCATCCATCAAACCTTTATTAATAACTTTGAAGGAGTATGTAATTCATCTTTTTACCGATTCAACGGTGGTTCTGGCTTGGTTATCATCACCACCTCATAATCTGAAAACCATTGTTGCTCATCGGGTGGTTAACATTTTAGAAAACACGGAAGTTTCTTGGTGGAAACATGTCTCTTCACAAGACAACCCTGCGAATTGTGGATCAAGAGGATTAGGCCCAACAGAACTTGTCAACCATCCATTATGGTGGGCGGGGCCTAAATGGATATCGCGGCCTTATAACCAATGGCCACTTAGTTCACCACAGATAGAGAATCAAGGCTGTGAGTATTCTAGAGAAATTAAATCTAATTTAGCTTCATTAGTGTCCACCTCAAATGAGCCTGAATTGATAGCATGGACAAGACGTTTCTCAAATTATAGCAGGCTTATCAGATCTTTTGCTTATGTCCTTCGCTTTATCAAGGTTTGTAGACGTCAACACCATTTAATAACTTGCGCTGGAATAACAGCATCTGAGTTAGATGCATCACTAATGAAAATCGTAGTAGTCATTCAAAAGACCTATTTCACAGAAGCATATAAACAGCCAGCTCAAATGTCTAGTCAGCTTCTCCGCCTTGGAATTCATCTGGATCAGCTAGGGGTTTTGAGGGTGGGCGGCAGATTGGACAATTCTAATCTTTCATATGACCAAAAACATCCGATGCTTCTACCGAGTAAGGCACATTTCACTGTCCTTCTAGTGAAACATTACCACCACACATCGTTGCACATAGGCTGTGCTGCGCTTCAGGCCATAATTCAGAGAAAATTTTGGATAATTTCATTGCGCAGATTATGCCGCAAGATCAAGAGGTTATGTCTGACTTGTAGAAGGTATTCCAAGTCAACTACACATACTTTAATGGGCAAACTACCTTCATCTAGATTTTCTGAGAAAAATGCATTTCATCTTACAGCAGTAGATTTTGCATGACCGTTTCTAGCGAGAGAAACGTCAAAAAGAAAGTCTCCAACCATCAAGGTATACTTATGTCTATTCATCTGTCTCTCGACTAAGGCAATTCATCTGGAGCTGTCACTAGGGCTTTCCACTGAGACTTTTATTGATTGTTTTGATAGATTTGTTGCAAGACGAGGTCGTCCATACAGAATGTTGTCTGAATGTGGCACGAATTTTGTTGGTACTGCCAATTACTACCAAGAGCTCTCTGATTGGTTGAACTCCAAGAAGACTAAAGAGGATCTCACTTGCGATGCCACCCAATTATGTGTGAATTGGGACTTTAATCCTCCTCGTACACCTCACTTTGGAGGAATTTCCGAAGCTGGCATAAAGTCAGCTAAGACCCTTCTTTACAAGTATTTTGGTAACCATTCTTTCACTGTCTCTGAACTCTCCAACGCATTTACCAAGGTAGAAGTTATGCTAAACAGTCGTCCCCTCTACCCTACATCTGCTGACCCAGAAGATTGCCAACCGCTCACTCCAGGACACTTCCTCATCGGTGGTCCGTTGAATGCCTTGCCAGAACCAGATCTACAAGAGCCGGATGTATAGGAGCTGTATACTTCTTTGATCAATTAATTAAATATATAATTAAATATGGATAAAGTGGTTGGAGGTAGTTGGATGTTGTGGAGGTTACTAAAGAATCGCAACCTAAATGTGAACTTTGTCAAATCTCTCTGAAAATACAGCACATTATATAGAAGAAGGAATATTATATCGTACATAATATATGTAAAATAATTATATATATTTAATTTAATATTAATAGATAAAAACTATAAAATTTAATAGGAAGCCAAGGAATGACAAATATAAAAATATTAGACATTAAAAATAGTTTAAATTAAAAAAAAAAATAGAAGGTCGTAATAACCCATCCGTTGACCGGCCTAATAACATTTTAATCTTATCTAATCTAATGTCTTTATTTTCATTTATTTCTCCATCAAATTTTCTTCGTGTATAATTGTAAATAATGTCGTGGATTTCAATGAATAAATTAAAGAATATACACAACATATATATATGGATTTCCCCAACCGAGGTTGGGTATTTGCAAAGGAACATGAAGGCTACCAATTTCCGATAATAAATCGGAGCTAATGACAAATTTAGGTATGTTATGGACCTTTAGGCCTAACGAGATCTAACAACGAGGAGGGAGACTGTTAGCATTGTTATTAGGGGATCGGTCACATCAGCGAAGGGTAAGCACTAAGATTGAATGCGTGGTATGGGGCAGTGTCCACGGCATTAATGAACATTAAATGGATACTGTGCGGGTGCTTAAGAAACTCACCTTCGTCCAGTCACCAAAATATGCTAACATATTCATTCCAAATTTATAAATATATAATAAACTATATACTGTTATTTCTTAAATTCTAAACTTGTCAACGATATATTATACATTTATATTTCTACTCACATTACATAAAATTGAGATATTTGTTTAAGCAACTCAGTTATTTTTTTCTCTTTCAGTTGATCATTAAATTTTTTCTTATTTCATATTTTGCTATTTCTTCTTGCTAGGAATAGTAAAAGACAGCTATTTACTCCAATTATGTTTTTAATAATATATTCATTTAAATGTACAACTTTATTTACGAATAATACATTGTTAAGGCCTAGCATTCAATATATTAAATTCCTACACTCACCAATCCTATTACCTTTCTTTCTTCCCAAATTTAGAATTGTATATTGTATTTTTATCTTTTATCAACTCAAACCAACTTCGTGAAGAACAAAGAAAACTTCACTGGACCTCCTTGGAGTGATAAGGGAGAGGTTACTTCACTGTCTCCAGCTGGATAGTTATCACCTCATGTTCACCATATCTTTCATCAATTTTCACCGCTTAATTATCATCATTTTCTCACCATTTATCATCAGTTCTTCATTAAAATCTTGTACTCTGTTATTTGTTATTCAGGACACCACCAATTCCACCAGTTATTTTCTGTATTTAACCTCCAGTAGTTAGTTATTTTATAACCACCTTATCTCTCTGTAAAGTATAATTTCTTTTCTCTTTTATTTGCTTGTATTGCTAGAAGTTTATATTTTCTTTTCTTTACTATTTATTTGATTGTATATAGCTTTAGTTTATTTCCAATGCATGGCCAGCTTTTATTTTATATTATTCAGCTTATTTTCTTTTCTTTCTCTATTAATTAGCATGTTTATATTTATTTTCTAGTCACCAATTATATTTTTATTTACCTTAGAAGCTTTTAGTATTGTTGCATGTATATTCCTTTAATCCTCCTTTTCACCCATTTATTTTACCTTCCAGACTTCATCTATCTATCATCATCTATCAGGCACAATTCAAAGGCACAATAAACACCCCCCTCAGAAGGTGGTAATTAGAATCAGTTATATCCAGGCATTGTGTAAGGGCGTCCCTTGGACAACCACGCAGTGGCCCCAACACACATTGAGAAAAAAAAATAATTATCCGTTGATAATACTCAACTTATATTATCTCACTTAAAATATCTCGAAGCCAACTTCTTTTCAGCCGCCTTGGATGATTGTCTAGAAGCGGAAGCGAGGGTGGATACTAGTGGGTTCAGAAAATTTATTATGACTGGACTGGTTATGGATACGGCCAAATCGACCAAATCTGTGACATTAAGTTTTTGTGGATTATCTTATGAGTTACTAAATAAGAAGCATTAAAGATTTTGGGGTACAAGGATTGGATCCGGGAGGAATTAGGGCGGATTCACACTATCGCTCCGCTCCCGCTCCACTCCCGGTCCGCTCAAATATCCTAAAGAGAAATAGACAGAGAATTCCACTATCGGTACCGCTCCGGTCTTGCTCCACTCCCGGTCCGCTCTCGCTCTACCCCATTCACACTAGCGCTCCGCTCCCGGTCCGGTCTCACTGGCGAAATATTCTAAAGAGGAATAGAGAGAGGTTAATTACAATATAGGCACAGGTCCGGCCTCGCTCCGCTCCCGCTCCACTCTCGCTCCACTCCCGCTCCACTCTCGCTCCACTTCCGCTCCACTCTCGCTCCGCTCCAGCTCCACTCTCCTAAAGTCTTTTCATATTCACATTATATAATTTTACACCGTTCACGATTGAAGCCATTAATAATCGAAGCCGTCTGAATTTGGATTTTAATTAATAATTAACTTTCAGTTATTAAAGTATTTATATATTCATTAATTTTACGGCCAAGAAAGTTCAACTTTAAAAAAAATATATATATATATATAATTATAAATTACTTTAATTAATGGTGAAGAAATAATTTAAATTTTTTTTCCGAATGTATTCGAATACGCTTGAAATGATAAAAAAAAATCACCAACAATACGCGCGGTTTTTCGACGTGAAAAATTCAGGTTATGTTTGAGATATATTTTGCTATGAATTAATGTACTCGTAAAAAACGGTCACCGATTTATTTATTGAATACATACTCATTGCTATTATAAAATAACGTTTAATTTGAAACGAATAAAAATGCTGTATATTATGAAAAATGTCAGATCATTAACAAAAAAATATATTAAAGCAAAAAATAATTAAAATATTAATCAGTAAAAGAAGAGAACACAATCGGTAAATTCGTAGCATTTACCGATTTCAACTTGAAATTTTCAAGCGTATTCGAATACATTCCGAAAAAAATTTAAATTATTTCTTCACCATTAATTAAATTAATTTATAATTATTATTTATAATTATCATTGTGTTGCAATATATTCTTCTTATTATATTTTTTGATAATATTATCTTCTTCATCAAGAAAAGTACACTTACCAGCTATTTCTAAAAAACGAAAAATTCATTTTTTTTTTTTTTTTTTTGGCCGTAAAATTGAAGAATAAATGAATTCTTAAATAACTGAAAGTTAATCATTAATTAAAATCCGAATACAGACAACTTCGATTATTAATGGCTTTACTAGCTTAAACCTTTCAAAAGTGAACGGTGTAAAATTATATAGTGTGAATATGGTAAGACATTAGGAGAGCGGACCGGGAGTGGAGCGGGAGCGGAGCGCTAGTGTGAATGGGGTAGAGCGAGAGCGGACCGGGAGCGGAGCGAGAGTGGAGCGGGCGCGAAACCGATAGTGTGAATAGGCCCTTACAAGGTTCGGTGGAGCCACAAAGCACAATTCCTATTCTCCAAATAGCTCTTGTTCCGGTCATGAAAATGAGTCTTTAGTAATTTATTGATAGTTTTGAGCGTTTGCCCAGTAAGTGCTGTCGTTCACATAGCGTTGAGCGGTTTTTGGTTGCTTCGATCTTGTGTGAGGATTCCAAGTAAGACGTATGTCCAAGTGGAGTCCTAAGACCTAAGCCATATACTCCAAATAAACTAAATCATAAAACCTACTAGATATAAAAGAATACTTTATTACGAAAAAACAACGCAAGTTTAATCAAATACATTTGACAATATATTTCATATATAGGTAAGTAGAAGTAAGAAAATTATAAGTTAGGATATTTCGAACATTCTATTTTTGGAAAAAAAGGGCTTAAAGTAAGGTCTTTTATGATAATTTGTTGATTGAATTTCATGTTTCATTCGATCATGACTTGTTGCAAAGTCGTTGTTTCCTTTTTGTAATTAGAAGAGAGAGAAAAAAAAATCTTTTTAATAAGAAAGTTGAGACGATCATCCTTCTTCCGTGTTCCGATTTTCCGAACTAAGAAAGGTTGTGCTCCAATTAGCAGTTTAATAATTGGAGATTATGAATTCTAATCATTAAAGGAAAATGTTAATTATTATTGTAAATTAACATTATCAGCCTCATTCATAAAATTTCAGCCTCATTCATAAAAATTCAAAACTTCTCAGCAACGCCTTCAGCTGTATACTTATATTAACTATTTTTGAATATTTGTAGAGAAAAAAGTCAAAAGGCTAAAAATTTAAATATCAATTTTACAAGTATATTAACTAACATTTCCAAAACAATGTCATGTTGCAATATAGTGTGCACCGGAAAAACATACAATTAATGGAACCTCATGTTTATCCCAGTTTTGTCTACTCGTAGAACACAAACGTTGCCTAACACAAGTGTTCTTAAATATTATGATTATTAAGTAAGATCCGTTATATGAATAATAAACACACCTAAACTATAAAGGAATAGGATGCGAATAAAAAAGTCTATAAACTTCCTTATCAAACTTTTTATCCCGTAAACTTAACATCTCAAACATTTCTAAGATAAACAAAGTTTTATTTCCTTGAAGTGGAATTCTCCTAGTAGATTCTCGTGAAAATGTAGTTAAGTGGCAAGGAAAGTTTCAATCGTAATTTATTTGTAAAGGAAAAGAAAAATCACTATAGTGCTCTCAAAAAAGGAATAATAATTAACAAAAACTGTAATTATTCCAAAAGGGTAAAATAAAAATACACATGTAAAAGAAAAGAAAGACATTTTTGAAGAAAAACTTGCGAAAAGTATCGCTAATCTTAATTTCAGTCAAAAGGTGAATCTTGGAATTCGAAAGAAAAGGGAGGAAGTAAATACGAAAAAATATAGGTCGGGCATTTTTACCTGTTGATTCTTAAAGTTCAAATCAAGCACTTCAAGTTCAATCTCAGCACGTGGCAAAATGAAAGAAAGGCTATTGACGAAAATTTTAAAATCAATATCTATTTAATGCCTCTAGAGGCATAACGAAAAAAAAAAAAAGTGATAAATTTATCAAAAACATTTATATACTCACAAATTCAAGCTCCACGGGTTATTTATATATACACGGCAGAGTTAAATGCAATAGCTCAAGTTCTTTACCACTCCATGACATCTTCAAATGAAAATAACCTTATTTGTAGTGATTCGTTGAGTGCGTTACGCGGTCTTGACCTATTGTACTCTGACAACCCTGTCGTTGTATGAATCCAAGAATATATAGCGATGCTCAGGGAACAAGGAACAAATATCCACTTTATATGGGTGCCCGGGCATACCGACATCATCGGGAACGAGCTTGCCGACAAGGCAGCAAAAGAAGCTAAGAGCCTACCTGGCCGAGGATGCGCCCTGTTGTCGCCCTCAGATCTGGCGCGTCCCCTGAAAGATACGATAATACGAGGATGGCAAACGATGTGGGAAGAAAGTGCACCTAGTAAATTGAGAGTAATTAAAAATAACGTGAAAGCATGGGATAGTTCTTGCCGCAGCATCTGTCGCAAGGAGGTGGTCTTGACGCGGATCGGACTCACAAGGTTCATCCATGAGCACCTCATCAAAAGGAAACAACCACCAAGATGCTCTACATGCGGTATACTAATCAGTGTAAAGCGCATGATCGAGGAATGCCCTGCATACAGAGGAGTGCTGTCTCGAAACGGTGTGCCAGCAGATGTGAAGGCGGCACTGGCGGACGAGGAAAATACTGTCAAAAAGCTCTTGAGAAGTCTAATAGAGTTAAAATTAATATAAAAAATTTGACCTTATTTGACCTTTAGTAAAACTGTAATAATTTTCACCTTGTAATATAGGCGTTGATGACCGCACTACGGTTTTACGCCTCTAAATAAACCAACCAACCAATCAAAAACATTTAAACCAAGACTTTGAAATAAAGTTCATAGTTCATCAGGACTTAAAGACATTTCAAAAGAAAGTGAGGTTTTAAAAACAGCATAGGAAGTTTCCTGCTGCTTAGTACCTATTCCATTTAGTTCAACTGCGAACAAGCAAACGTACATAAAAAACCGTCGGTATAGTAAAAGGAAATATAGGAAGATAACAAAAATGAAAATAACTTGAAATCAACCAAAAGCGGGGAATACTGGGAA